>VWPW01001043.1:0-35540 GCA_013389825.1 Crypturellus undulatus | reverse complement strand
CGGCAAAGCCCAGCCCGACCGCTCACCCGGGCAGGACAAATCCCTGCTGCCAACTGCCTCTGTGGGGCAAAACACAGTCAAGGGACTGGGGACTCCTCAGCACTGCCAGCCCCAAGGCCCCAGCACTCTCATTGGAAGGATTTTGTATCATGGACGTGTTGTGCCTCTTGCTTCAGAAACCAAACTTATGTTTCTGCAAATGTTGCAAAGGTTTCCAGTGGCGATAGCTCCATCCTAGGAGTGTCCTTGGAAATCTGGGACTCGGTCATCTCCCCGGCAGGGCCCAGCTCCGTGTGTCACAGTGACACAGCTGCAGCTTGCACTAATTCAGCAGTAAATCAATCACTCGACTGAAATATCCACAGACACAGAAAACATGGTTTATACCTGTCATATTCAAGGGTAAACTCCTCGCTCTGAAAGCTGCCTAGATAATTCTCAAATCCAGACAGTTGTGCTAACCTAGTGTCTAATCAGAAGAAAAATTTGTTGTCTGTTTAACAATACCAACAATTTGAGACTCCTCAAAGCAGTTAACCCATGAACGGGCATCAAAGGCACCTGAAGTTTGGCTAAGAGCCTGTATGATTGAAAACCCACGAGGTAAATTTTAGTCTTTGAAAAGTCAGACTGAGCCATCACACAGAAAAATAGTGTCTATATCCTGACATATCAGGGAGCAGAGATTTGCTTCTCAGGTGATAAACAACCGGGAAGCTCAAGCTTCACATCACAAAAAATCCTCATACTTTATGCTGCAGTCTCACTTATCAATGGGAAACTTCAGAGGAACTTTATTTTAGGGTATTAAGAGTTGAAGGTCATGCTGCATATCATGAGAATGAAAAACACTTATTTCTGCTAGAAAAGCCTAGAATCACCCCTTTTGACTGATGCTGCAATTATGGGCACTGGATTAAGGGACAATGTGTGAAAGCGCTGACGAGATCCTGACGGTGGGAAATGGAATGGAAAACGATGGAAATCACTCCCTTTACGTCTTTCCTCTAAATAAAATGAGTTTTTAAGCAGCAATAATGGGACAGCAAATTAGTTAGTATGGATGGTCCGTACATTCCCTTCCCTGTCAATGGGTGCTAGGGAGATGAACAGGGCTGACGCTGGGTATCTTGCGCACAGGTCCCCGCCCCACCTTGGGAATGTCACCTGGAGCAGTGCATAGGGATGGCCCTGTGCAGCCCCTGCCCTGGACACACAGCAAGGCGCAGGCTGGAGCTGCAAGCCCTCACCCTGCACTGGGAACCTGCAGCTTCGTGCCTGGCTTCAGTGCTGTGCAGAGTGAGCGCTGCAGCCCGTTCCTTTCGTGGAGTCGGGAGGCAACTTATCTCAGCACGAGTCCCCCTCCTTCCCCTGAAAATTTAAGTCACCTGCCAGTTGCAGCCACATCTGAGAACAGCAATATCAAGCTCCCATCACGGCTCAGGTCAGAGAGGAGGTTTTGGGGAGCAGGAAGGATAACAGTGGTACCACCGACAACGCGATGGCTCCTGCTCGAGCCTTCGTCACACGCCAGAGAACCTGCACGGGAGGGAAGGAGAAGCCTTGAGAGAGGCTGCGAGGGGGAGCTCATGCCTCATTAGACAGCAGAGGATCCAAATCCAGGGTGTGCATCTATAAATAGGAATCAATGGCCAGGCCTTGTTAATCACCTCTTTGTGAACAACGTGTTTTCATTACAGCTGTGAATTAGGCTTTTCCTGCTACGCAGCAGTCTGCCCAGGATCAAGGGGGAGCTTTCAAAATACAATTAAGCCAATAGCAAAGTCAAGGCTGGGGGAATAATGTCAATAAAATGGAGGTTTAAGCCTGCTTTCTCAAACTAAGGTTGACGTCTGCTCAGTAGAAACAGGACAGGCCTGACACCGTGTGGATTAAAGTTCTTTCAGGCCACTCTGCAGCACCAGCAGCTTTAAATAGACTAAGGCTGCAAGAACCAGGCCCAGGCTGAGTTTAACAGCACCACCACAAAGAAAAGGCAATTAGAAGCCATTAAGTTACACTGCAAATTGTCACCTCTTTGCTTTATTAACAGCAGCTGATTGATACTCCATTGGCAAACACTATATATTGGAAATGCTATATTGGAAATGCGATTAGGTGCTGGCTTGACTTAATCTTCTGTTAAGACTTAGCCCATTTAAAACTATGTCTCTTAAGAAACCATTCCCGCAGCTTCATGGCCTCCCTGGAGAGCACTAAGTATTGCACAGCCGTCTGCTCCCTGGGAAGGAGCGGAGCTTTCAGGGGCTGCAGAGAGCTCACTGCACACTAAAGCATGAAGGGCAGGCTGTAAAATGCCAGATTTCATCTACGTTTCTGACCAGTGGGCAAGTCTTTAGATGGGGCAGTTTCTGGTGGCAATGTGCAAACTAGCTCAGGAAGAAGGACTTTGTATCTGTAGGAAAGATCGAAGATTCCAGCTCCATTTCTTCAGATCGAAACAGAGTTATGTCAGCCAAATTCTTCACTATCATGTCTCATTCAGGCACCAGAAACACTAACCCAGGCCCTCTGAAGCACTTAGACACCAAAAATGCTTTGTCAAGAGCCTAGGAAGAACCATGCACGTAACCACCTCAAGACCGTCTTGACATTTGCTCTGAAGCTGCAAAAAAACAGTATTAAAACCCCTGCTAGTCAGTCTCAGACTGGACGCACCCAGGGCTGTACCCAGGCGCAGACTGTAGCTTGGCAGGAATCTGAGCCCAACTCCAGTCTCCGCTTTTCTCCGTCTTTGCTGCGGTGGCCTCCAGGGCTCCAGCTCCCTCGGAGCTCCGAGGAGGAAGCAGCGGGAGCTCCCTTGGAGGCGCTGCCGTGCCCCGGGCTGGAGCGCTCATGGTGCCGTACCCGGGAAGCGCAAGACGGACACTCTGCTCAAAGCCCCCGTGTAAATTGCGCCCGTCGCGGTGCCAAAGGGCAGCAAGAGAATCCTTCCTCTCCGCCCTTGCAGGGTACTGCAAGAGGCTCCTGGTGGCCGGTGTGTCCCCAGCATGTCCCCGCGCCACTGCCTTCGGCCTCACCGATGCTGTGCGGGCAGCGAAGGGCACTGCGTTGCTCAGGACGCCGGTCCCTGCACTCCAGGTAGGATCAGCAGCCAGGATCTGCGCTCCGGCTCCTGCGGCAGCCGCTGCAGACAAGTGATTTCCATTAGCCCAACGGCAGCAATCGCGAGCCTCAGCTGCGGACAGCCAGAGCCACCCAAGGCTGGATGCCGTTGCGTTTATTAACCTAGTTCTTATTTCCTAATAAAATTTTGCATTTATGATAATGTTTATAGAAGAGACATGCAACAACTCATTAAATTCTTCATAGCAGCAGTGTTTTCTTCCAATTTAAACTGCAAACACAGCCTATTTTTACACCAACAAATACTTCCTGGGCAACCTGGAGCTCCTGTGCACACTAACAACACACCGCACACGCACAGTGGAACCTTCTATTATATCTGCTCACTCCTTCAGTGTAAGCAACGCTCTGAACCAAGGATGGCATGAAGGCAGTTACACCCCTTGGAAAAGGAAGGGTGATTTTCTCCAAAATACCTAAACAAATCATATTCTCCTTCAAAAAATCCCCCTGGATGAGTGTCAGGCTCGGGGACGCTCCGCTCAATGGCACAAGCTGTTTCCAGAGCCGCATCAGCGGGAAGCGCTCCCTGGGAATGCCGAAGCACGGACACATCCTTCCCCCTGCAGGCAGCAGGTGCTTTACAATCCCGTATCCAAATAATCCTTTCATCTCCAAACATATTTTTAGCCACTCCATTCATATTTCATGAGACAGCCCACAGCAAGCTAGATAGCAGAGCAATTAATTTTTAAATGGTGACATTTATTACATCATGTAACTGCTACCTAACTTGCTGTGGGCTATCTGGATAAATGTCAGCTAAATATCTAATAATTCCTTACAATCTGAGTATTAAAGAAAAAGAAAAAAAAGCCCTGTAATTATCCATTATTTGCAAAATCTAATTGAGGTTTTAATTTTGGCATTTAGGTTTGTCCTCACACATGCCTGCTTCAGCCTTAGAGGCTAAGTCATTTGGGGTAATTAATTTATACATTGATTAATTTAGCTTCATCTAAAAGTTTAGTACCATGTGTGTAAGGCCTAAGACACAGAAAAGAAACTGTCTTGAAGCAGGTTTCCCCGCTTCTCTCAAAAATATCTCCAAAAACCATTTATCAGCCACCGAGAGAGGTTTTGGGGAGGGAGGAGCATGCAGCGTCCTATGTGATTAGCAGCCAGCTTTGAAGAGACAAGACAAATTCATTTAGAAAAGAACAGTCTTATCACAACGAGCTGGAAATAAAGGGAAGAAATAACATTAGCGAGGTGGAAGTTTAAAGAGCTCATGGATAATTAATCCATCTGATTTGCTGGGTTTTAAACCCAATATTAAATAAGTCCACCTGCCTTTTTTGTCCCTCAAAGACTGCATTTTGCATAGTGAACGAGACCACATTATGGGCAGAATACATTAACGGGTTGCTTCTTCCTTTGAGATAATGTACTCTTCATGCAGTATTCGGATTCAAAAATATATTAATGGAACAAAATGACTTGGCAGTTTTGAAAGAGGTAATTTCATGGGCTTTGTTTGGCGTAAGCCTCAAAACTGTACCTGTGTGTGCGCACACACACATTGCATGAGCGGTTAATGAGTTAGGGTTTCAGACCCCCGTGTGAGTTCACTTTTCCTATATTCTTACCTAAGAAATGCTGCTTTCTGCACTAGTTTTCCAAGGCTTTCGCTCTGTTTGAGGCAAGTGTGGATATGGATAGCCTGGAAATTCGTGCTTGTTTTTCCTTCCCTAGCTGTAGACTAGGAATAAGGACTTTTCGAGCTTGTAGTTGGGGTGTTTGGGTGCTGACAGCGAAGAAAGCAGCAAAAGCAGCGACCTGGGCCAGCTATGAGTGTGCAGGACCCCAGGTCAAGCATGTGGGGTCCCGGGGCAGTGGCTAGAGCCACTGTCACCCCTTGCACCAAGGGAGGTGACGCGGCGAGGACAGCAGGGCATAAGCCCGGGTGACGCTGCTCTGTTCTGGGCTCCGAGACCCCTCCACCTGCCAGGGCTTAAGGGGTTTAAGCAGCCTCTGAAGTTCGCTGGAGCTGCAGAACGTGCAACCTTCCTGCCCAAAGCAGAGCTGCAAGGGAAGGGCAAGCAGTTGGATTGGGACAACAACTGCAATCGGGGCTTTCTCACCTCCTCCTACCACTCCGGTAAGCTAAAATGAGCTTTGTAACAAAGGCTGCTCTCACTTGCCTGCATTGGAAGCTTTCCCCTGTCTCATAGGCGCCTGCAGAAGACCGTTCCCGTGCAGAAATCCTATTTAAAAGCAGTGCAAACAGCAGAATCGCTTGCTTTCCCCCTCACACTGCTCGTGGGCAACCTGATCTTGCTCTGCACAACACGCTGCAGCATAAAGGGCTAGTGAGGCTCCATGGAAAATACACTGCTTCCGAAACAATTCTGCTTGTACATCATACATTTCCCTGTCATTTTTATTCCCCTGGTACTTTATTACTGAGGGACATTTGCATGAAAATAGAATCTTTGTTTCATAAGAATTCATCTGCTTCTGCTATTACGGTCCTGGAGGAATTTACGGTGCATGAACACGCTGTATTTCTCATGTTCTCACATACACAAAAAATTGCCAATTATTTAAATTATTGTATCTTCTGGAGGCTTAATTTCCCACCATGAATCTCCTGTTCAATCAATGCCACAGGAATCCTGAGAGCTGAATGGAAAGGGAGCTACTAAAGAAGCAGTTGCAGGAACCAGACAGATTTTTCTAGAGATCTGAGGCTCTGGAAATGCCACGTTTAGATTTTGCCAGCGACTATCACCAGGATAGGGCTGCCAGGAGACAGGGGCCTTTGAGGCTGGACTGGTGTCACCTAACAGAGCTTCCAGGGCCAAGAAGTATCCTCAACCCTCCCCAAACCACATCCGAGCTGAGCCAGACGCAGCTTCAAAGCTGGACTTCTGACACGAGTCCATGGGAAGGGAGCGCTAATGCACAGGAAAACGCTTCAAATTGCATCAACCTCCTGAACCTCCATCCTGCAGAGACGCTGCTGGCTCTGGCGCCGGGCTCTGCTCACCCTCACGTGCCACTCGGCCTCCCCTGCCAAGGCTGCATCTCCTATTTCAGATCCCCGGTACCTGTTAGAGGTTTCTGTTATTTGGGTGGGCTCCTCCTCACAAAAAGAAATAGTTCCTATTCCCCAGAACTGACACTTTTATTCTCAAGCCCATCTGGATAAATTAGAGTGAAACCTCAGTGCAGGATACATTTGAACAGACATTTTGTTCCTTCATCTTTATTAAATTGAAACAAATGCAACCATTTAGATCTACATCTCTTCAACATTTCTAATGCCTCCCGTAATTCACAACAATCTTATCACTTGAAAAACAATCAGGTTCTTTCCTTGCCTAATTCTGTTTTGCTTGCTCCCAGGCAATTTAGCTCCTGAACCAGCAGCTCGTGCACATGTTCATTAGCCTCATTCATTTAGCTGCTTGGGCAGCTGTGCTATTTAATGGAGCTGAAAACGGCGCCTTGCAGAGCCACACACCAGGAACCTGCAGGATTTCCCGCTGCAGAGGAAGCTCTCCCCGAGGCGGTGAGTGCGAGTGACACGGAGCTGAGCTCCTCTTTCCTTTCCAAAGCCCCGGAATCCGCAGCCGAGTCGTGTTCGGCTTCTCCTGGTGGCAGCTGCCAGCGAGAGGGTCTCAGTTCTGGATGTCACCAAGCGGCAACGTCACTGCGCGGGAAGGGGAACAAAGAGCAACGCAAGCAGCGCTTGCTGGTAGCTGTCAGGGTTTTCAAGGCTTTCACAATTCCTACATAACTGAGGCAACTCGGGATTCGCAAAAATGAAAATATTAGGAAGGAAGATATCAATGATATAAACGTGCTGCAAAAGGAGCCTTTGTCTCACCCTGGAACGGCGGGTTGTCAGCTCTGCCCTTGCAAGTGGCAAGTTCCTTGCAAGTTCCCGAGCAGGAGGAATGAGGCTGGGGCAGCCCAGCCTGGTGCTGCCCTGTGATACAACCCTGTCCCCATGGTGCAAAACCACCAGGAGACCCTTGGAGCTCCAAACACCCTGCTGTTCCACCAAAGGGAGGAAGCAGCAGTGCCACAAGCACAGAATTCCCGATCCCCGTGCCAAGGGGAGCAGAGCAGAGCCCTCTGTGCAGGGAGCAGCCCCGCACTCCCAGCACAGCACAGCAGCGTGCCCAAGCTTCCTGCAGTTACACAGCAGCTTTCCAATCCTCCCAGTTATACAGTAAAGGGTCCCGTCCTGCTTGCCCTTCAGTATCTGAAGGAAGAATAAAAAAAAAAAAATCACACACAGAATTATACATGCTGCCAAAAAAGACAGCAGCATGAGCACAGCCATGGGCAGTATGAGGAGCATTTAGGCTGAGCTAAGTTGGTGTAGGAGGGGAAAAGCTTCCATCACAAAAACACCGCAGGAGGGGTTTTGCATGAGCATCCAGGAGGCTAAGAATGAGCTAAAACTAAATGTCTGCAGCTGCTCTGCAGTGCCCAGGCCCATCCCGGTGCTGTGTGTTCCTGCTATTCTGGAGGCGGCAGCGGGCCCAAGCGCGCTGCTTCCCTCTGATTTCCCCAGGCCCCTTCCCCATGCACAGGCAGGGCAATAAGCCGGCAGCAGCCGTAACCTTTTCCAAAGGGCACTGCCTCATCACGCACCATTGCCAGCAGCTCACGTAGCCCGGCCCGGGGGACCGGGAACGGAGGCTGCGGGAGCAGTAACCTTTGAAAGCTCTGGAATCTGCTGGGCACACAAATCTCCAAATTAATGGTCAGCCTTCCCCTCAAAAAGGCACTGGGTAAACAAGATGAATCTGAGCTACACAGGACAGGTATTTTCCGCATCCCCGCAAGCCTGACACGCTCTGGAATTTAATTTAAGGCTTCTCTGAATCAGAGCCAGGGGGCTGCTGCATGAGCTGCTCTTCTCCCTGCACCCTTGGCTGCAACCCAGGGACAGAGAGGCCCCAGTTCATCCCCGGGAGCAGCAGTTGCTGCTGGTGCTGGCCCAATCCAAGGAACAAGCCCAAGGTCCCCCTTGGCCGCGAGGCTGCCGCTCCAGCGCAGCCTCCCCGCGCAGGGGGGCTGCAGCAATTAGAGAAGCGATGGAAGTTTTTTGCTTCTGGCAGAGCTCACCGCAGATCGCCTGATTAAACCCTTATGCTTAGTCTGGTCTTCAATTTTATCTTCCCTTTTTCCTCTTCTTGTCCAAGTGCGATGGGCTGTTTCCAGAGGGCAGCAATCAAGGTCATCCCGGACAGCCGGGGAGGTTTGGCCAGCCTGGAGCAGTATTTAAAAAACAGGATCTAAAGAGGGCACAGAGGATGAGAGTTCCTACAGCTCTAAGTATTTCATATTAACTTCAATTTGTTCCTTTTGCTGTTTAGCCAGCTGCACGCATTGCTTAAATATGGAAAATGGGGCTCTTTCCCATCCATGCCATGGCATTTCCCTATAGGAAACACAGGGCCATGGGAACATACAAATACCCGAGCAGAAGTGCAGGTAGGTTGGACAGGAGGTGTCGGGGGCTGCCGCTTTGCAGATTTCCCATGTTAACCAGCTTTGACACATTAAAATCTTAAAGGGGAGCCTGTATGTGATAGAGACAGGAGCTTCCAGCTGCAACACGTAGGGACAGGAGGACCCAGAGGTGGAGGCACCAGCCAGGGTGACCTCTTGGGGGAGACCATCACTAACCCGATCCCAAAGCGACTATTGCAACTGGCTTTAGAGACGCTGCAGCAGATTGACCCATGTGAAATATTCATTACCAGGAGAGTCTTTCTAGGCAAACAGCTGAAAGCCAATAGAGACAGCAAGACAGGGAAGCATCTCTAAAGACAACAATTAAGGACTCCCAGCAGCGCATTCCAGGAACGGTCACAGGCACAAAATCAACCAGGGAAACTACAGCCCCTGTGCAAGGAGCCACTCGGCTTCCAAGCCTCAGAGAGGAAAGAGCTTGTTTTCAAACAGGAGTTTACAAGTGTTTCTGCCCCAATTCAATCCCAGTCTGACCCTGCACCTGATTAATTGCTCTAATCACTTCAGCTGGTGCTAATCAGACCAATGAATTGTTTGCAGTCATTAGGCCATGTGATTAACAGGGCTGTGGTGGAAGCCAGCCACCAGCACCATAAATCCACACAGGCCACTTGAAAGCATTTGCCAATAGCAGAACCTGAAGAGTGAAATATCACCCTATTATTTATCATCTTCCCCCATCGTGTAGGAGAGCAGTGAGCATTGGAGATGCAGCTATGGCCTTTGTTGATTTAAATGATCGTGAAACTACCAGTTTAATTCAGGGATTTATTTTTATAGATTTTATTCAATGAGAACATGTCAAAAGCTAATATGTAGCCTGTCCCTTAGGCCAGCTTGGCCCAGGGCAGAGCACTGCATAATTGGCCATTAGAGCACAGTCTGAGGTATCACCGTCGTGAGCAGAAAAATACACAAAAAAATTGAAATGGAAGCAAGGGACAAAGCGCCCTCGAATCTCAGCCCTACTCTTCCCAGGAGGGAAAATGGCAGCTTTGGACATAGCCTGGAAATGGCTGGAAAAGCGGAGGTTTGGCCAGGGTGATGTTCAGCACACTGGTGGGTCCCAATTTGGACCCAGCAATAGAGGCACTGAAGAAATGGCTCTCCAAATAACACATCCAAATATGTTCAATTCAGAAGCTAAATGCCAGTTTTTCTATTAAATTGCACCTGGGCACAGAAAAAAAAATAAGACCCATTATTCCTGAATCTCCTATCATCTGTAATAGACTCTGATCTTAGCTGAGAATCAGGCTGCTATTTAAGTAGAACAAAAAGCAATTCATTTTCCCTGAGGTGCACCAACTTCAGTGCAAAGGGATTAAAGGCGTCAGAGCAATTGTGGTCAGCACCACGTGTGAGAAATGTCAGCCCGACACAGGAGGAGCACGGCATAGATGACACATTTGCATCTTGCTTTTGATTGTAGAGGTCCTGCTGTCATTAACAGGATTTGAAGTCACTTAATTCCACAGAAGAATTTAGGATTAGAAATAAATTGTTTTCAACCCCTCCTGCTTAGCCACTTCACAAGCCTCCAGCAAGTATAGGAAACACCTAAAGTGATCACATTCTCTTAGCAATGTAGATACGGCAAAAAATTCATTACATAACAGGAATATGCTCAATGTTTAGGTGTCAACTGAAACATAATTTTGAAGAATTTTTTTTGCCTTTAGAATAATACATCATCTTTCCAAACTGCCACAAGCTCCCCTGTTATTAACACTCTTCAGAACGACTACAATTGAAATGATAATGAGTTTCTAAATTAATATTGCATCTTCCCATTTCAGTATTTGATGAGCTGTATCAAAACTTCATTAAATCACTCTCTGTTTTGCCAGCTACAGCTTATAACCAGGCCAGAGACACATCTGTCTTCACACCCCGGTCCGTGCTCTAAGCCCCGCACCAGCACAGCGCTCAGACTGGCGAACTCCAGCGCATGATGAACTACATTAATGGGACAAATAACGGAGTTAATGGTGCAGTGTTCAAAATATGACAATAAGATTTGCCTGCTAGACAAATAACGGGTGCAGAATTAGCTGGCTAACCAGATAAGACGTTGATGAGCAACTCGGTCCTTCCTTTCTCTCTCCGGTGCATTAGAAGTCCTGTCACTCCAGCTCCTTCCTGGCGTGCACACACCTGGGACGTGCAGGAGATGCTCCAGCTGTGCAGAGATGCTCCAGCTGCTCCAGATGCAGCCCAGGTCTCACCATCTGCCTCGGCGCTGGCGCAGAATAGGGGCTACCACACACTTGCCAAAGCCCAACCACATTAAGGCCTCCTGGACACGCTCCTCTCCAAGGGTACAGCCTTTCCAGGCAGCAAGAAAACCCAGCCACGCCGGGAATATGTCTGGGAGAGGCATGGGAGCAGGGAGCCCTGTGCATCCCCACCTGAGCCCTCAGTAGCCACCTTCAGGCTGAGTGTAGCCCAGTTCCGGCATCGAGCTCACCAGCGGGTCGAAGAAATTCATTAGAAAGCCAGTTCAGTACTTCCAAAATAATGCCTAAAACCCAGAGCTGCACAGGCCAGGTCTCTCCTTATGTTGTTGTTTATTGTCAAAGCTGACCATAATTAAGCTGTAAGTGCCAAGCCAGGATTATATCTACCCTTTAAATTAAAACAGCCCCTTCAGCACCTGCTAATTCATTTAAATTCTCATTTCAAGGCAGACGCTTCAAGTTTGAAACCTAATTACCTGGCCAGAGCCCAAGAGACCTTTCCATTTCAAGTGAACTAAGGGTTTCCAGCCTGTACCCTTGTAGCCCACTTGTCCCTCAGATAATGAGGGGGCAGGACCCAAGGGCTCAGAGAAGCCCTCACCCTCCTGAGGCCTTTCCCTGAGAAGCACCACTCTCCCCTGCTCTCACATCACCAGCTTCAGCTCCTTCACAGAGGAGGAAAATCCAGCAAATCCTCACTGTATTCATCAGTCATGGCAAGGATTTCTGCTCTTTAAATCCACTAGCCAGCCTGAGTGCAGCCACAACCCAGGCAGGCCAGCGAGGGATCCTGTGTCCAGCCAGGAGCTACCACCAGGATCCAGGGCTTTGGTGTCTTGTCTCACCAAACAGAGATGGGTCAGACCCAAGGCTCTTCCTCACAGACACCCTGATCTTGCCTGCATTCAGTCAGTCCCCTCCTTTGATAGCCTCTGGCCGGTGTTTCACCGTGTCCACTCCAGCATGGGACAGAGCGGAGCTGTCTGCAGCTCTGTAGGGCTTAGGTGACCCAGGGAAATCCAGGCAAGAAAACACAGATCAATTTGTAGTACGGACTAAAAAATTGTATTTTAAGTTGTTGTATAATGTAACTTCATGTGACAGGACTGAGACTCAAGATAGATCAGCTGTTAATTTGCATTAATGGGGCTTAATGGTGTTTGCCAGGGAGTAAGGAGGCAGCCTGCACTGGCCCAGCTCCACACAGTCTCCAGCACAGCAGCTCTGCACCAAAGGTTACACCTTACAGACCCCCGGATCAGCAGCCTGGGAGCATCCTGAAAATCTCACCCCGCTCAGGGATGAGGGAAAGGGCAGCAGCCCACAGAAGTGGGCAGAAAAACTCACAGACTCTGGGTCAGACTCAGATGAAGCAGCACCAGGATTCAGAAAGTGAGAAGCAGGAGATGCGTTAGGTGAGATTTCATAAGACAGACAAAAAAAAATACAGTTAGAATAGAGGGAAAACACAATATGCAGTATCAGTAGTAGAAGAATCAATTCTAGTAACGTCTGTAAGATTCAAAAAAAGATTCAAAATCCAAATCCCATGGCTCTTTAACAGACAGAAAAATCCAGAGACACTTGGTGTGCATCTCTGGAGCTTTAAATAATTTGTTTCAAGTCAATTACTGTGTGCTCCCCAGCCTGCGGCGAGCTTATCCTTAATGGAAGGATCTGCATCATTCATCAGAACGCCCTGCCGAGGGACCAAAGCCCCGGACGCGTTTGCTCCAGGGCTCCCTGTGGGCAGGAGCCTCCCTGCGTGCACCCAGGAGAACAGGAGGCACCCAGTGCTGGGGACCTTCCTCCTCAGCCAGACCTATACCCATTGCCTGGGACAGGGCAGTCTTCCCACACGATATTAAGAGGGACCAGGAGCAAGAAAAGCCCCAAAGACGGTCACACCGGGGAGAGATGGTCACACCGGTCACACCGGGGAGAGACGGTCACACCCTGAGTCAAGCACCTTCCAGCAGAGCCACCTTCAGCACTCGCCTGGGAATTTCCTGCTTTGCTTTTGACCGTGCTCCCTATTTCTTGGTTTCCTGAAGCTGGGAACAGTAGCTTTTCTTTCCAGGATAAATTTGCACTGTTAAAACAAACCAGCAGCTCTTCTCTTAAAAGGAAATAAGGAAGATATTTCACTTGCCCCTTAAGCTACTTCGGTTGTTGGGTGAGAGTTATTTTTTAAAACTAAAGGGATAAAAAAGAGGAATTATTAAAATACATGAAAGCTTTGGCCGAGATGCACATCTGGGGAGTGTGGCTGCAGCAATGTTACATAAAAAGGTTTAATGAGCTCTGTGGGAAAAACAGACAAACTCAGCAATTCAGCTGCAATGTATTTTGGCTCGTATGCTCATTAAATGGGTTGCACTGGGACTTAAACTCATTTTGCGAGTTATAAATTGTAGCCAAATTCTCTGGGTTTTTCACCCATTTTGTACGTGCTCCTTGACTCCAGGGCCAGGGAAGTTGGTGCCTGACAGGATCTGTTATGTCAAAGCAGCCATCCAAAGTAGTAAAGAGGGCTGTTTTTCAAACATTTTCAAATGCACTGGCTGTGTCGGGAGTTAAACACCCCAGAAAGCTCCACCGCTCCTTTAGGAGTCTTGCACTGACTGCATTTGACATTCATGACTCTCAAAAGCAGTTAGGAGGTAAACAGTGGATGCTCGGGATAGCTGAGCTAAAGCTGGGAGCAAATCATGCTGTCGAGCAGGTTGTTTTGCTACCTAAAGCAGCCGCTGCCAGCCCATGGGTGAGGTGTCCATGCAGGGCAGCGAGTGCACAACACAAGCCCCTCTCACTCGTGTTGCAAACCTGCACTGGTGCATGTGTTGCACTGGTGCTCGCATTGCAAACCTGCCCAAGCACGTCTGGCACCTGTGCAAAGCATCCTTGGAGAGACACCTTCACCAATGCAGACCTTTTGGGAACAGGCTCCATCGAGGGCACTTGCTCCATTTCAGTCTGGTAATGCTCAGATAAATATAAACAACTCTCCCAAAAGCCAGCCATCCTCCACACACAAGGCAAAGTTGCCGTTTCTCTGCACACATTCGCATGCAGGAAGCAAAGTCCATGCAGTGTGACAGGGGCAGCGACACAGGCCCTACATCACGGGCACCATCAGTGTCACAGACCAGCACCACCACCCTGCTCAGCCGCTTCCACCTGCAAATCAGCTGCTCCTTTGTAAGCACGTTGGGGAGCAAAACAAAGAGGGACAAAGGGACAAATGCACAGCACAGGTCAGCATTTCTAATTTTAAGAAGGTACAGTTGTCAGCAGGACCTCTTCAGGGTATGATTTGAGGATAAATGGATGGCAATTTTCCTCTAAGGTATCCAAATTATAGCTTTTACACATCTAGGATAACATTACCCAGCTGTGCACACAGTTTGGTCAGTGGGCTGCCAGGGAACCCTCTATTTACATGTTAATGCGGCTGGGTTTTACACTGGAGCTGCTGCTGGGGTGGGCAGCGCTCAGCACATGTCACTTTCTCTCAAATCGCAGCTCCTCAGGGCCTTTCCTGCCCCCAGGGCATTTGTATCTCATCTCAAAGTGGATGCAGAAGCCAGGGAAAAAGTTTGACCCTTCCTGAACATCCTTCCGGAGTCATCGGGAGACCCTGCTTTGCCCAGCTTCCCTCTCCCTCCCTGCCCAGGCTGTCCCCAGGGTGTCACTGCTGTCCTTCTTGGGCACTGCCACCGCTCCGCGTGTCGCAGGAAAGAGCAGCCAGAGCTGCTCAGACACGCAGTGCCCAGTTCCCACGTGCAGGGATGGGAAGGCTCTGCTCGCACGGGCACAAGCAGCTGCCTCAAAGCCCATTCCTGCAACTCGGAGCTGCAGGACTCCCAGCCAACACTGGCAGTGTTCACGGCACGCAGCTGCCCGGGACTCCGCTGCAGAGCTGCGCCACGCCAGGCTTTGTGCCCTGATTCATTATTCTCAACTGCTGAATAATTCAGCATGCGGGATTAATGGCATATGCCACTGAAGCGTGTTCCATATGGAAGTGCAGTCCCCTCTGGAGCAGCTCCCCCAAAGGCACCTCTTGCAGCGCTGCGCTCGTGCCACGTGCGCAAGCCGCTCTGCAGCGGTGCCCACGGGCTCCTCTGCCACCCCCAGGCCTGCACAGAGCACTCATAAGGGGTGCAGGAATGCAAACCAGGAACCCAAAAAAACAGCAGCATCCTGAAGGGCCACGGTCAGACAGCAGCAAAACTCCAGCCTCATCAACCCCAACCATATTTAGCAAAGTACGGTATAAAGGGTGGCAGAAAACACACGTAAAACAAATTATTCTCTTCAGCACGAGGGCATCTTATGTGCCACTTGGGCCCTAGATTGACAGCGCACAAGGGCATGAGTTTAACGCTACGCAAGTGCTTGATATGCCTGGGGGCTGAGAGCATCCTCAACTGAAGGGGAGGCTTCAAATATTCAGGCCAATTGCAAGAGCTGTTGAAATCAAGGGAGGAGAAGCCACTGCTTTGAGCGGGTTTCAGGCTGGGGTCTTCCCTGTTTCTGGAGCCCGGAGCTGCAGCCCAGCGAGGAAGAGCAGCAGCCCTCGGGGCTGGCGCAGGGGCACTTGGAGCCGCACTATGCCCTTCCCTCGCTCCCACTCGGAGACGAGCACCGGGTGCTCCAAAGCACTTGTGAAAGCACAGCCCTATCCAAGGAAGGAGACAGCCAAAAGTTCAGTCCAAAATGCACAGATAAGCAGGACTCTCACCGATCAGGTAAAGGCAGCACTACAAGATGATCCCCAGAGGCCCAGGCTTGAACACCAGACTATCCTTTCCCCATCGTGTTTGTAGCTCATCCACCACCTGGGACAAACCAAATTGCTCCATAGAGCTTCACTGCCTTCCTATGGCTCCCAACACCAACACGACCCATCCTAAGCAGCCGACTCACCCAGCTGCTGGGAGCGCCTTGTAAAACACACGCGTGTCATCTCATACAGCAACATCCTCGGGAATTTCAGGTTCTGTTCACAGAAACAAAGGCAAAAACTGACTCGCATTCCTGTTTGAGCTTGGAATTACAAGATCCAGTCAAATTTAATTAAGGTTCTAATATCTGACTTTTTCAAATCAATTACGTGGTGAATTCATGAGCAATTGTGCTCCAGTCTAATGTGCCCTCATATTTCTTTCTCTTCCGCTAAGCAGGAGAGGGGAAAGCTGGATCACCCTTCTGCTGCCATCACAAAGACTAATACTCATTCCTGGGGCTGATGAATGGACTCTCATTAGCAAGTGAGAATGAAAATATCCCATCTTTCATGCTGCCTATCAGGGATAGGACATTACACCTCTAATGTAAATATAGCCAGTTAAAGGTTTAAAGCTGCTGAGAAAAGAGAAGAGTCAGCAGTTCCAAGGGAAAGTAGATGTTCAGATGAGAACGTTAACACCTTTGAGTGGTGGGGAAACAAGGAACCATAGGAGGACTAGTCCAGAGCACAGGGGACATCAATTCAGCTTTGATTCCAACAACAGGGACAGTAAATTACTCCCAAACCTCCTGGGATATCTGTAACTCCCAACAGTTGCCCAGGTTCCTGATGACCCAGCAACTCACATTTGCCACACAAAAAAACACATGCGGGCAGCTTCCTGCAAAATCCCGAGGGACTGAACATCAGTCCAAGCCATCCCTTGTTGGGGGTGATTCTGACCACCGGAGAAAAGGAAAAGGCCAAATCCCAGCAGGGAGAAAGTGCCATGGGCTGGATGCTCACAGGACACGTCCTTGTCCCTGCACACTGGTGCCATGGGCCTCAGCTCGGGAACCTGGCACCTTCCCACATCCTAATCAATAATAATTGAACAGAATGTGCTAACAGATCCAGGAGATAGAGACATCTCACTAAACTAACATGTACAGTGTAATCAACATTCATTAAGCCAATTTAGTCAAGTGATGACCTCAGCAGCTTTTACTTAATCATATACTTAAATGTCAAATCAATATGCAAATGTGGGATAAGTCTTTTTCAATTACCTCCTATTAAAACCTCTGAAGTAAATATGTGTAGCTGGAGCCAGCCATGTCCAATGAGTAGAAACACAAAGAGTTGGAGCAGCCGCTGCTAGTGCCAGTCCCGCAAGCACCCGAGGCCACGTGGGAATCGGGGCCCTCGTCCTGCACCGGCTCCAGTTGCGTGTGAGGCTGGTTCTCACCTCCCATGCACGCCTATACCCCATCATTTCAGCTTGCCAGCCTCCGTGCCGCCTTCCAAGATGTTCCCTGCCCCTCTCCCAGCAGGAATTTGTGGCTAATTTCATTTGGGGGGCAGTCATTTGAACACTGCAAGAAGATGAAAAAGCACTACGAGGACAGCGGGGTCAGCAGCGTGCGGTGCCCTGCTCCGCACCAGAA
This sequence comes from Crypturellus undulatus, assembly GCA_013389825.1. Taxonomy (NCBI): domain Eukaryota; kingdom Metazoa; phylum Chordata; class Aves; order Tinamiformes; family Tinamidae; genus Crypturellus; species Crypturellus undulatus. Next base: position 18,252 of record VWPW01001043.1, on the reverse strand, counting down.
TTGCCCGTGGTTAATTTATCCGAGTTCTCATCAAAATCTCCCTTATGCGGGGAGTAAAACTGCTTTAATGTATCACACCTATTGCTAACTCACAGAACTGAAAATCTCATTTCATGGGCTCCAGGTTTACCAGATTGCAATTCCACTGCGGAGAATTTCTTAAAGTAATACAGACTAATAATAAAATATTAGCTGGTAAAAGCAGCATTTTTCTGCCGTTTCTCGCTAACGGGGGATGCTGTGAAGCAACAGCAGGAGCCTGTCCCCACAGCACCACCCGGCTCCAATTTCGGGAGCGATGGGCAGGGGCAGCCACCTTCCATGGGTGCCCAACAGGACCAACCTCCCATTTGGGCACTCGGGAAAGAGCATCTGCCCCAGAGACGTCTGAGTTTGTGACCGAATCGAGATGCCTGGGCAGCTGTGAGACGCCCTCTTCAAGGCTTCTGCAAATTGTTTGTGCAATAGGAGATGGCAGGTTTTTATCGCTTACAGTGGAAAAAGCAGATTTACTGTTTTGCGGTTACAGAGAGCACTGAGCGAGTATTCTTCACTGCGAAGTTAGCACCCTGTTGCAAAGCAAGCACATATTTGGTTATGCTGCATTTACACTCCAATCCATTGAGAAATGCTCTGTGTAGAGCTTTCAATAGCACTCAGAGCTGCATTTTTACTGCAGGGCTGAGGGGGGTCTCCAGTTTGCTTGTGTCTGTTACCTGCACCACGGGGATTTTGGAAATGAAGTACCTGATTTTTAGAAGTTAAATCTACCCAAAACTCAGCAGAAATCAGTGAAATCCAAGTGCCCAGAGTTTCTGGGCACCCAGAACTAGGGATATTTTCTGAAATCTACCTGGGCTGTCCCAAGCTCAGGGGAATTTGGCTCACACTCTGTTTCTGAAAGGCTGATGCCTCTGGCTCATCTTTACCCCTTTCCCCTCTTCTCCCTAAAGCCAAGCAACCTAAAGAATCAAATTTATCAAACACTTCATCATGTGGAAAGCACAGTGATGAAGCCTAAATTGCAATTGACTGAATTTTGAATTAAGCAATCAACTGATTAATTGCTTGACTTTTGTCTAATAAAACAAAATGTAAATGACACTGGCAGAAAAGTTCCAATTCATTACTGTAGTTGAGCTTTCTCCCGCGCGGCACAGAAATAAATGCTTCACTGAAATTACCAGATGAATGAAGAGATGTATGAGACTGTCGCAAAATACCCTGCTACCCTTGCCTGCTATTTTTCCTTGCTGTATAACATGTCACAAATGAGGAAATAAAAGAAAAATATATGCATGTGTATATTTACAAACCAAGTATTTTGTTTCTCTATGCAATGGATAGCAAGTGCCAAGATACTCTGTCAATTCTAGCCTCCTCCATCAACATTAGCGGAGATGCAACCCACTGCATCTTTCAGATTGATTTTGCACTGATGAATGGGAGATTGTCAGATGGGTTAGTGCTCCCAAGCGCATTCATCAGTCCTGAGGTCATCCTCAACTCATTTAAAATGCCTTTTAATATCTTCCTCTGCCCTGAGATGCCTCTGATAAATGGCCACTGGAAGAGGGAGTCTATCCTGCAGCATGTCAAGGCCACAAACATGAGGGCTGTCAAAAATCAGCATTAAAACTTGCTCCCTGTGCTGTTTTCCACGAAATCCTTTAAATGATGCTCTCTGCTTTGTGACACTAATCACGGCTGACACCAGTGGGCTGAGCACTCACATCAGGAGAAACTTCTCAAAAGCCCCAAGACACTAAGGACCCCAAGGGCAGCTCCAGTTCCTTGTCCCCAAGGGAGGTCTCTCCTTGCAGCCCGACAGCCACCCCATGGGCCGGCCTCTGCCCGGCCTCCCCTGCGCATGGGAGAGGCCTCCCTGCTTTGAATCCCCAGGGCAGGTCCCAGGCTGCCAGCACAGCAGCTTTTCTCCATCTGGATTTTATAGGAATTAGCCAAAGCCTTGATTTCTGGCAAGATGTGATGCATGTTCCAGTGTGGGAAGCTCCCCTAAACCCCCTCACTCCCTTTCAGCCACTTCCACATTCACACCAGCACTCACCAGCCACACAGCAAGGTCCAGACACCAAGTGGGAACCTACAACCTTGCAAGCCTAAGAAAACAGCTCTTTTTATTTGCATTTCCTCCCTAAACCTTGCACTGCTGAAAAGCACCTGCACTCCCGCAGGCAAGAGAGTTCCTAACTCTACAGCAGCCCTTTCAGTTCTGGCCCCTGGAGGAACACACTGTTTTGGTTAAGGAAAAAAACATACATTTATTTTTAGCTGCTAAAAGCCATCGCTTCTGTGCCTTTTACTGACTCATAGCCCTTCAGTCCTGTTCCCATTTTTTCTCCCCCTCAAACAGTGACCTGGGAAGCAGAAAGCAGTGATACATCCGACTGCTCCAGTAATGCCCATTGCTGGAGCATCCCTTAGAGAGCCCCTGCCACGGCTGCAGCTACAGCTGGAGGGGAAAATACATGGTACCATTCCCATAATAAACAACACTTCTAATTTTAGCAAATGAAAAAATAAATGGCTGCAGGCATATATAATCTACACATCAGCACAACAAGATGCTTAGTCAATAAAATAGTTCAACTAAGCGATCTCAGCATGTAATTCCATAAGGATTTTTTTTTTCCAGGGGAAAGTGCTATCATTTTCCATTTCTGTTTAATGAATCATGTGAATTATAGTAACATTACAAATGGTTTTCTTTGCAGCCTATTAGTTTGTTTCTGTAGGGTTCTAATGGAAGACATGCTTCATTTAGATCTTAGCTTGCCCCCAAGCCATAAAGAATAAATTGTATTATTATAAGCAGTTACCTTTTAAAATGATCTTATCAAAAAGTATTCTGCATTGTTGTTGAGGAGGGTTATTACCATTTTAGACAAAATACTTTAGGCACTTAGCTGCTTTTTAAAAAAATATAAATAATTGCAGCAAAGAGACCACAAGGCTGAAGCTTGATATGGGAATGAGCATCCTCATCTCATCCTGCACATCCCTACCCAAAGGGCTAGGGTAAAGCCTGCAGTACTTCTCCAGGAAGCTCATACCACACTCCCAAAAAGGTTTTCATAATGTTTAAGCCTCCTTTTTGTCATAATGTTTAAATTAACCTCCTCTTTTCCAACCTAGTCATGCCTATGACAGACAAGAGGAAGCAAATTTCTTTGCAGCTACGTTTCATACTTAGACTTACATTCTGCTTAGTCTTTTCTGGGCTGAACACCTCCAGTTTGACCTGTGCACATGGGTCAGCATTCCGGGTTAAGAAACTCCATTTTCTTCTATTTGAGACCCTAATTAGGAACTAGAAGGCATCAGATACAACTTCAGGTAAGGCATCTTCAAGAAGCAGAAATCAGAATTCACGGCTTGCTGAAGCCCACCAGGATCCTTTAGCTGAAGAATGCCAGAGCTTACTATTTTTCAAGGATATAGCACCTTCCAAGCAACCTGAATAACCCCTATTGCTACAACCTGTGACCTTCTCACCTAATACATATGCTCTGAATCAGACAATGTTATGTTCCAGGCAAGAATTTCAAAATATAACAGTCATTTGGTGTGTATATATGGGCAGATGCTCCACTTCAGGACACTTAATTTCACAAGCTACCATCCAGGTCACTAACACCAAGAAGCCTCCATTTATTAAACATCTTACACTGAAGTTTCTGGCATGAACGAGGCGATACATATTCATAGCCCTGCTGCTATTCACACCAGAACAGATGAACAGCAGCCTAAAGAGACCAGGCAACTCCATCACCACGCTTCTCATAATAAAAATGCAAATAAAATAGGAAATAATTTTTGCTAAATGAAAAAATAGAATAAATTAAGGTGCTGTCAGATGTAATGGTTTTGCTTCTTCAGTAAAATAGCATCCGTTCCATCAAATTGCACAGTAATAGCATCCTCGGGCACAAGGGGCAGAACCTTCTAGCAAGGCAGGAGGAATCAAGCACTTGGCATGTCCACCTTGGCCGGGGCACTCTTTTAATGGGAAAGGAAGGAATATATTAATTACATCACTATTACAGTTCTGACACTGGGTGGGGACAGGCTTTATTGGGTGCTTCCTTCAACACACAGAAAATATTTTCTAAAGAACGTGGGCACACATGCACATTTACAAATACCTGTATGTTTTGGAATTGATGGATCTGGAATGGAAATGGTCTTTGAAAGTTCTGGTCCACAAATATTACCTAAAGGTTAAAATCCAAGGTTAAGGATGTCATGAACTCACCAGGAATCAGTGCTCCAGGCAGAAGAAAACACTATTAGAAGTGCTCTGCTCAGGTGGCCAAGAGCCTTCTATCCCAAGAGACACTTTAGGATAAGAGAATGTTCAAAAACACTAAATAAAAGTTCCCAATCAAGGAACGGGCCTTACCACACCTCAGATTTCCTTCTGAGAAAAGATGGTGTGGGCTGTACCTGGATATACTGTGCATCCTTCACATCTTAGCTCCAACTCCCTCAGACCTCCCCAGCTCATCACACAAGTCTTATCATTTTGAAAGGTGGTGCCTACAGAAAAGGCTACATTTAATAGAAATTTGATCAGATTATCTCAAAATACAGAAGGATTTTCACTCACAGCAATAACATTTTGAAAATTCCTGGCAGAGGAGACTGGGGACTTGCCCACAGGGCAGCAGCCAGGCCTCACTTGCACTGCTGGCCACCATGTAGCTGTACCTGCAGGTAAGAAACTCCAGCCTCCAGCTCAGGGAGCCCAAAACCACCCCACAAAGTGCAAAACACACACAATTAAGTGATGGTAAATAAAAAGTTAGAATTCAGACCACAATCAAAGATATTTTTCCAGTACTTATCTTCATGCACAGCTCTGCCTACTGATGCCAGAGGCAGGAATCTTTGTGGTAGCAGAACGTGATCTGTTCGTAATTGCAAAACCTTCCCGAACACCAGGCATTTAATTGTTTCTATATAAGCTCTGCCTAAGAGCTATTTTAATTTCAAGCAGCTGGTCTTAAAAACAGCAATAAGAAAACAACCTGCTATGTCGGGTTTCACTGCAATGGCCCATTATTGATCGAGAAGGTAAGAAACACAATCAAGCTGCTAAAATATATAGTGCCCCTACAGGAAAGTTTCACTGCAGACTGCCAGGGAGTCTTATGTCCTGCTCACACTTCATGCAGTCCTTTGCAATGTGCAAAATGGCTGGAAGTCCTTGCCCTGGGAAAAGGTGCTTTTGAGGAAGTCAAGCATTTCTTCAGCACCACAGGTGCAAGAAAGAAAAACAGATCATGCAAAGTGTAAATAACTACATATGAAAGCAGCCTACCTATAGACTCACCTATATGGGAGCTATAGACTCACCTACACACACAACAAGGCTGGTGATGAAGGCAAAAGCTCTTCAGGGGTTGTGTTCTCATCTTAGCATCGAGAGCTGCAAGAACTCACCTTCTTTGGCCCTATTTCTCCTGTTTTCCCAATATGACTAAGTTACTCTGCTGACTTACCATTTACAAAGTTGAGGCTGACTTCCATGCTAAAAAATTCTTTCCCTTCAGCCCCTCTTCTCTGCACCCCAGGATGCAGAAAAAAAGCCCAACTCCTGACATTAAGGCCATCAGCTTCCTTGCTCCTCAGCTACTTCCAGAAGGTTTTCAAGGCAAGGCTTGGATCAAAGAACGACCGATGGCTGCACACACGCAGCTGTCTCTGCTAGCGCTTCTGCAGTGCCCTGAAAACAGTAAATTCAGGGCACTGAAAGCAGCCTCAGTGCCGCGGCAGACAGCCCGGTTCCAGAGATGTGGAGTCACGCACACATTAGGTGCTTTCTCCAGGACACAGGCAGCGCAAATGGCACAGCGAGTGCAAACAGGTGCTGAGCTTTCTCCATGCAATGCCTGTGCAATTATCAGGCAGCACGAGTCTGATTAGCTTAAAAAATTAAGCTTCTCATGTACACTCTAGTCCAAAAACTTTATTCAGCCTCCATCACCCAGCTCCCTGAGCACCCATACAAACCTGTACAGGAGTAACTTTCCAAACGCATTTATAGGATTCTGCTTTCAATCCTCAGTCTACCGAGTGCAATACCCAAGCACAATATTCCTATTCAGAAGACTCACACAAAGGCATTTCTGACTGGTAATGCCTGCTCCATCTATTACATTATGATAAATAATAAATGTTTTTAAAATTGCCGAGATCTGTATTTCTCCATTTCCAGAGGCCCCTGGGGTGCTGCTTCCATGCGTACGGCTAGAGCATCGTCCCCAGCCACTACCGAGGCAGCACAGAGCAGGGAGACAAGCACATGCAGACAACAGGGAAGACGTGTGGCCCACAAGGCTGGCAAACCTTATCCTTCCTTTACCTATTTCAGCCTTCATTTAGTCCTTCCTGGTTTCAGCAGGTGCCAGAAGTTGAACTCACTCTGGTTTCTCAACCCGAGCTACCTGCAAGACATTTCTAGAGAAAGTTCTGCTTTCTGTTAGTAAATACCAAGATCTGTAGTGTACATGAGAAAACACACATCTAATTTTTACATGCTTTAGGTTTCAATTAACTGTTAAATAGCTGCCATTAACTACAGATTAGAGGTCACACAAATTTAGAGGCTATTCTTTTGCTGTTTTCAGCTCAGTGTTTTTTTCCCTACTCCTGAGACTCCCAACATGCCAACAGAAGCAGGAACATCTGCACCTTAGTGCTGTTTAACACAAAGCCAAATGCTTAACAGGACACCAGGCTGCAAGTCAAAACACCTCAGTCTCCTCTGGCCCTTAATGCCTGTCCTTCCAATTACCTTGTAATAAGCAGAAACGTGATTCTGCTCGTAGCCCTTGATGAACATCTTGCTATTGTAATAACATGCATTATGCAGTGCTCATTCACGAGCACGCAGAGCTGCACATAACTCCTGCCGGGGGAACACACGGAGGGTTTCACGGTGGTTAGGACTGAGCTACAGCTGCATTTGCAGCGTTAGCCACCCCCAAAACACACGCTGCCAGCACAGCACAAGTGTCACATTGTCACCTGCACCGCAGGAGCCAGTACTGAGGCCCCCAGGGCCTCAATCCCCAGGTTGAAAAATGCTTGGTTTCCTTCCAGGCCAGCCACTAAAATGTCTGCAGGAATCCATACGCGCACAAAAGCCTGGAGCCTGATCTCTAAGTGCAGATTAGAGCAATTACTGCAGCAAAGCAAGCGCTGCACATTGAGTGCTCCAAAGCCGTGTCCTCCACCAGAGCTTGTGACCCTGTGGGGACACTTCCGAGAGGAACCACCTGTAGACTGGGTTGTCTTTAATGCTGCTAGCTTGGGAGCAGGTGAATTGAAGGATTTCACTTACCATCGGTGCCTGTGGGGCTTAGGAAGTGCAGCACAAAGCTCCCCATTGGATGCAAATTAAGAGCAAGCACTGAAGAGCCAACCTGGATCCTGGAAACAGGGGAGCAGGGGGGAAATGAAAGAGCATGTGTAAAATACAGATAAGAAAGCAAATCCCAGCTGTCTTCCTTATCAGCCCTTCCTATTTCTCTGGCAAAAACATGTAATTTTGTGCCATAATAGCAAAGGTTGGAGTGACTGCTGTCACATTTGAATGATACTGCTATGGCTTCCTCCTTTATATGTATCTGAAATGGGAATCTGCTCTCTGGGTACCATTTGTTTTTCCAACACTTGTCTTAGTCCCTCCTTTTCTGTAAAATGCACCTTTTAGAACAAAGCCAAGAAAGGGCCCTGTGTGTCCTCAACCCTTCACAGATGTCACATCACCCATCCCTTCAGCACACTACAATTTGTGCTTACACAAACATGCAGAAAAACAGAGGCCATGAGTGTAAGATTTACTCAGAGCAAAAGGAAATCATGGCTGAAACCAAGTTTTCTGCAAAGTACTGAAATATGTATTTAGTTCCTTCCTGCATCAGCACAGCACCAAACACTATGCACACAATAAATAACACAGAAACAGCCCATTGAGATCTGGGTCAACAGCAGAAGTACAAATGATTTGAGCAAAGAAACAATTGGAGGCCTCAGGATTTGATGGATTAGACTAGAATTCCCCTTCTCCTAAGGGAAGGCCCAGGCCCTCCACTTAGGTATTGAATAATCTGAGAACAAGCCAGACATACACAGGCTGTCACAGTTACCAAACTAAGTTTCCCTTGAAAACTTGGTAAAGAATCTGTTCAAAGCACTCACACCTGCAAGCTTAAGCACTTGCTTTATTCCCACTCAGCTCAAGAGCTTTATTTTTCTAATAATAAATGTTAGCATTATATATAGTGTTATACATGATCAAACTCGTGTGAACTAGAAACATATGGATTTCTTGATATCAACAATTTCACAATGCAATTGCAAGCAAGAGCTGAGTTAATCTTATTTTGAACCTTAAATCTTTACTTAATGTGCACCTAAGGACCTAACTTAATTCTGCATGCATTCAGTTGTTGGATTTTTGACTAAATAACTATGGTAAATAGCTGTAGAAAAAAAGATTAAGAGAAATAAATTCAGAGACTCATGAAATTAGAGGCATTCATTTTTTTCCTCCCTAGAATTAGGGAAGTGAAGCTGCAGTTCCAGTTTCAAGCCCCCAGAAAACAGTTCTTAATTTCCTATCAACATTCCTTATTCTGAAAATAAAAAACAAGGCCGTGAGGTTTTTCAACACACTGAGATGTCATTAAAACCAGATGAACCCGAAGCAGCAGGTCCGCCCCAAAGCCGCCCTCCCGACAGCAGCTCTGCCCTGTTACTGCACCCTCCCTTTCCCAGGTGAAAATTCCCTTCCAGCTCTGCCACTCTTGGCTGATAGCAGTAAATGAAAGCGCACTGAGCACACATTAAAAGATCTGATAAATATTGTTTGAAAATATAATTGAGGTTTAACTGGAGCATGATTTTTTTTTTTACTCTGAAGTAAAGATTCCTCTAGCTATTTATCATAAAAATTTAGTTTTGCAAACAAAGATGACCAAAGATAAGGGTCTACATGTTAGAGAAAAAGCAGGACTCAGGTTAACATTTAGCTCCTTTAAGGCATCAATGCACCCACCTCTAAGCAGACATTGGAGCTGCAAAAAACCTATAGAAGAAAATAGTCCCGTCTTGCTCTCTTCAGGTGAGGTGACTGCAAAAAAAGAGAGATCAGAAACATCTAATTTGTTCTTGTTACAAAATTCTGGGGACTGCATGAGCCACAAGTTGGGGTTTTTCAAATTTGTGTTATCCCCGAGTCAGGTTTTATGTTACCATAATTTCCCTGGTACATCCTGAGAATCCTTCCCTGAGTATTTGAGACACCTAAAATGGTGGGATTGGGTCTCACAGTAAATAATCCCTCATCTCACACAGAAGTTATTCAGCTCTCACTCAAAGCACTTCAGCTGGTGAAGAGAAACTGTATTTCGAGCTGGCCATTTTCTAGATACCTAGAGGTAATCAAAGTATATCAGTTTTTAAATCTAAAAGGTTATATTTAAATGTTTTCAAAGTCTCATCTTTGATGCTACAGATACACTGGCTAGAACTGCAGGAACAATGTTCCTGCAGTTATATGTTTATTATACTTTTATCTACTCTATATTATGTGGTTGCCACAACATGCAGTTGTGCCAGGCTCCATATAAGCACAAAAAATGGAGAAGCCTTAAACCAAAAGAATTTATATCTTGGTATACTAAATAGTCACAATTACATAGATAGCAAAAAAACTAATTCCATTTTAATGTTATGAGACTAGCTGGTATTCCAGTTTATGTACTTTGTTTTCATCTGTATTTTCACAGGTTTAAGTCCACATTTGAATGCAACAAGCACTTAAACTGCAGAAACATGTGGTGCTCTAATCAGAGGCTCCCTAACAAGGAACCACAAGTATCAACCAATGTTATTTTAAATCAAGGGTACACATAAAAAATTCCTATATAACATCAGGTCAGAGCAGGCATTGGACTAGAATGCTAAAAGCTCATCCCTCCTGCTGTATCTTTCTATTAAAACTAGTTTTCAACTGTGCAAACAAGATAGTAACAACACTCCACTACGCAGCAAATGCTAAATTCAAATCCCAGCTCCCTGCCTCATAAATTTTCATCCTGGCATCACTTCTTGTTCTTTTTTACAGCATTTTAAAAATGTAGGTTATCCTTTGCATTTTAAGTAGACATGATTGTATCAAATGCCTGAATTTTACAGCAGCTGAGATGTTCCTAAGTTTGATGAACTGATCTCAAGTGAGATAAATTATGTCAGTTGTCTGCTTTGTCAGTAAATCAAGAGTTGACATTTTCCTGATTTGTGAAGGTATAATGTTATAGTGAAGAGTATTCTCTTGGAAATCTATATAGTAAGGTTAGATTAATAAGCAGTTTAAAGAAAATGTCCCTCTGTAATGGGCTTGGAAGAGCCAAACTCAATTCCAGTTCATTGGTATTTCTAAGATTCTCTTTTTTAGGAACTTCAAAAATGCTGTATAAAACATTTAATGGAATATTCCATCCATGTGCTCCTTTGCTTCATAATAATTGACAACATTTACATATATTTCCATGTCCTATTATGCCATAAATTTGCATAGATCCAGATAAGTTGTTCAGATCTGAATGCGGTGCTCAGTGAACTGCAGGAGCCGAGCGGCACCTCAGCCCCCAGCCTGCCCTGATCCCAGACCCCCATTCCCAGAACAGTCCCCTCAGCATCCCTCATGGAGGCTCCTTCCCATCCCTGCCAGGCAGCTACCACTGCCTGCTCCCACCCTCAGGAATGTGGGGGACATGGATAATCCACTCAGGAAGGGCTCTTGCTCCATGGGAAGGGCTTCCTCAGCTCCCTCTGCAGTAACCGGGAATTCTTGTTTCAGCAATTGCCAGGGAGGGATAAGCCAGCCCCTGTGTTTAAGCATCAGGGACAGTTATTTTTCCAAGGATAGTGACTTTTCCAGGGATTTGTGCCTTTCCAGGCACAGCTCCCCAGGCTCTTCTCAGCACATTTCACCCGCACGGAGCCCACGTTGCAGGGCAGAGACCTACATTGTCCAGGACAGCAGCACAGGCCACGCAGAGGCCAACCGCGAGGGAGGGATTCTACAATTTCGTATTGTGAAATTGCCCTTAAATCGTAGCCACAGCAGTTTGTTTGTTCAAACTGCTTTGTGGAGCTATTTTTATTACTTTGAAGTCATGCTTTAAAAGCACAGATGGTTCCCAAAATGAACAAAAGCAAGCCCTACTTGAGCTGGACTGAGAACAGTTATATTAAAGTGTTGATTTTTTAAAAAAACGTTAAAGTAATTTAGGATTGTGTTTTGATTTACATTAACTAAAATGTACTGGTTAGAGGCAGTCATAGATGCCATGAATTTAAATGTGACATTTGGCAAACACACAAACCATCTGGCCCCTGTAAAATGTATACAGGGCATCTCGCAGACCCTCACTGGGAAAAATGTTCATTGAACAACACTTTGATCATCAATTTTTTTTTCTTCTAGGACAAGTCATCACAATATCTGATTAATTGGAGGTTTTTGCATTGCAAAATTAAGCTACTGCCAATTGCTCAGTAGACAGTAAAAATAAAGTTCCATGACCAATTTCTAATAGCCTTTTGCACACACAACGCAGATTTTTGCGGAAGAGGCTGATGAACCATCTCTTACCCGATGAAATCTTCATGTTTTGCCCTCAGGGACCAAAGCCAGAACGCTAGCGATGCTGCCCAAAGGTCCCACTGCTGACGCACACTCCTAGGAAGGCGCCGTCCCTTGAAGTGGAAGCGGATGAGACAGATAGCAGAAAGTAACAGCTTCCGAGAGAGCCGGAGAGGCCTCCCATGGTCTCAGAGCTCATCACTGGCAGAGCTGCAAGTAGCACAACCCCAACATCTACTCCTTCCTATTGAGCACATCAAGCTGTCTCCAAAGGCCCCAAGTCTCCCGTGATGCCGAGGCAGTGAGTACAGACGTGCGGCAAGGCAGTGCTGGGGAAAACAGGGACTTTGCCTGAGGATAGAGCTGCCCAGGCAACCAAGCTCTGCTCCGAGCAAGCATTTTTAATTAGTCAGAGGCAATAAAGCAACAGGAGAAAAAGGAACTGAAGATACTGGTAGAAAAAGAATCTTAGCAAATACATTTAGCTCCTGCTAACTCCAGCACACTACTTTGCCTGAATTAACCATGTAGCCTTCATGGTAAGAGACATGTTGAGATCTTCCCTCTAGCAATAACCAGAACTCTGAATCAGTGTTAAAGTTAATTTTACCTCTACAACTACCAACCTGCAACCCACAGATTGCAAACGTGAAAAATCCCTTCAAGGCCATTCATCATGGCCATAGCTAAAATGGGCTTTTCCAGCCAATGAAGAGTAATTAGAAAATACTTCCTTCTGACAAAAACATCCACATCCCTCTCCAAACAGAGAAAGACACCCTGAGCATGGCCCATGGCCCTCCCCTTCGTGTCTGCCCACTCCCCTGCATGGCTGCTTCCACTTGCAGCCAGTCCTGCAGCCACTGCCTTAGTATTCATACATGTAACTTAGTATTCATGCAAGTGCAGTCAAATATTATTTAAAAAGCAGGAAATGCAGCTCAGCAATTGTACTAACAGCTCTTCAGTTTGATCTTCTTTTGTAGTAGGAATGTTTGCAGCACAGCAGCACTGGGGAGCTGCAGGAGTGGCCATACATGTGCTGGGCACTTTTTTAACAGCAGAAATAGATGATTCCAAGTCTTGGAGTTCACACTAAAAATGATTACTTGTTACCAAAAAGCCATACTGTAGCTCATACGTGGAAATAAGCTCAAATTGACCAACATCCCAGTCAGGGTCTGCAGCAGGTTCCCTCCTCAGTCTGCAAGGCTTTTTTTTCCCCCCTGCAAGACCCACAGTAGCCCAAAGGCAGCACCTTTGTCACTAGGACAGGCAGCTTTTACTAACCACCATTTCATTCCGTGGCAACATTTTGCACCCAGAAGGGTCCAACCAAACACTCAACAAGGAGGCTCGTTACATGGCCAAAGCTGCTCAAGGAGGAAGGGAGAGTATCTCATCTTGCATCAGCTTCCTTCAAAGTTGCAAGGAACATCATCCTTCATCTTGGTCTATATTTGAGACCAAATTCAACTCTGCTAGCTTAATTAGCTAACCATAAATAAACATCATTTACAAGACCTAAACATTTAAAACACCCTGTTAAGCATCTGAAACATAAATGCTTTAATTATAGACTAGCTCAAGATTTAAATAACACTGGGATAAATGCTATAGAGCAGCTGTCTATGAATATTTTACAATGAGACTGCTCTGTTCTCCAGGTCCATGGAGACTATCAGGTTGGAAGAACACATTCATCCTTCCAAATGCCTGTTCTGCCCCTGTAGAGTGTGACTGTCCTGCTACCACACGCAGCTCTGCTACAGCTTGCTAAAAGCTGTAAGTGAAGAGCTCACACGGAAGACAGAGACATTTGGGGCTGTCCTGCAGCTCTGCTAATCCTGTTCCTCTTCCTTGGCTTTATTCAGTCCCCAGGTTTCCATTGACTTCCACAAGTTCTAGAGCAGACCCCAACAATCTACATGACCACCTTAAAGCTACCATAAAGGTCTGGTTTGACCCCTCTAAGAGGCTACCAGTTCTGAAAATAAAGCCCCAAACATGCTAATGAGACAGCTTCAAATTATAAAAATTAAAGACCAAGAGTTTCAGGCGAGTGTCCCTCTGCCTCCCTCACTCAGGGGTCTCCCAGAGCTGCTGTCTGCAGCAGAAAGCAGCACAGGTCACCCCAATGCATGCAGCTCCAGCCACAACTCGTACTGCTCTGTGCATGCAGGCAAAGATCAGGATCAAGAGAGGATCAGGATCATTTCTCAAAATATCCTGGTTTCTTTTAGGTTATGCGCTGGTGTTACAGAGCGCCTGGAAAGCCAGCTAAAACCCCCATCATAGCTGATGCTGTATGGACATAAGGGAAGTGCTTCTTCCTCCAGACCAGTGCACCAGAAAAGGCAGAGGGCTTCGCCCGTGATCAAATCTGCTTTCTGTTTCAGTCTAACGCCAGATTTCAGCCTTTAATATCTCAAGAGTGACAAAGAGGACTTGCACTGCTGACATTTCTGCTTTAGAAAAACTCTAAATGTCTCCAGCTTGAGTCAGTATAATTTACTCTAAATGTGAAAGTACTCAAGGGCTTTTGTCTTAAGTATCAGTATGATGGTCACGAGTCTTATTTAACATAAAATACATGAGCAAACAGAAACTGAATCAGCCTTCGAAGAAGCAAAAGGCAGCCAATTCCACCTTCAGACAAGCAACACTCCCTTCAGCCAGTCTGTTGAAAACACCTGCAATATTGATTGCACTTAAACAGCCACCTCCCAAATGCCAGTTTCAGCTCTGCCTCCAAACTTCTGGATTTCTGCATACAAGCTGCTTTTTCTTTGTATGAAGTAAACTGAACAGCCTCCCCCCCCCTCCTTTAGGTACAGTCTGGAATCTTCATTCCAGTTAAAATAGGAGCAATTAGTTCAAGAGATCAAGTTCTTACTGACTGTAGGAGGTGAAAGACACTTGAGTCTGTATCCAGATTTATTCTTTAATAATGACAAACATTTGATGCCTGGCAGGAATCGATCTTGCCTTTACAAGTGCTCTAATACACACCTACTCTTTTCCAGAGACTTCAAGGCTAGCTGACCAGATAATTTTCACAAGTGTATATTTTTATTGTCTTCTAACATTACTCTATTTCCAGAAGGAGCTTTTCTGAGTGCCTCTTCATAGCTGAAAGTTCTGTTCAGTTTAAGCATCCACATACTCAGATGACTACCTGAAATCCCTCCAATCCACTTTGGGAAGAAAATCAAATTTGGGATTGTACTGGTACATGCTGTCTCTTGAAAGATCCAGTTCCACCTGGTTCTGGAAGAGCTTTAAAAGCCCAGAGCTTTCTAAAATTCAAGCGTTTTGCAGAAACAGTCAGACAAATTGTGCTTTGATTCACATAAGTGCATGCTACCCACCTCAGAAGTTCTAGTGCAACTGTGTTCACAGCAATCCAAAAATCTCAAGAGTTACAGCCAAAAAATTCCATAGTTTGTTGCCAAAGCCAGTTTAGAATTTTATTTTTTTGTCACACATTTAGTAGAACTTAAATGCTTTTCTCTTAAAAAAAACCTGTTGTTTCCAGCACATTTACTTCTTCAGAAGCCTCTCAAGTGTTGAAGACCTGCAGCATATTCCATCCAGCTGATGAGAAGCCCTTAGGGGAAGGTGCTGCCAAGCATGTGATGCATCGAGCCTACACTGGACACCTTCTCATGTCAGAATTGACAGCCTCTGTAATGGAGAGATAAGGCAGCTACAGCAACCACATACCCCAGCCTAAGCACACTGGCCAGCTCACAAAAAATACGGTGAAGCAAGTACCACACTGTGCAGCACCCAGAAAAACCTCTGGAACGCCTGTGTGCACAGCACAAATCACCACTACTGCCTCTCCTGATTGATACTGCCAGCTGCATGACCTGCAGGCTTTTATTTCACTGTTTCTTAGACTAACGGTCAAGTAGATTTATACACAGAGCAAAGTATTATTAAAGAGAGATTTGAGTGGATTTTCCATAAATTAAAAGGCTTCAGCCTTTGCTGCATGCAGACACTCAAGGAGATCTTGGCACACTCTACAGAGGACACTCCAAGTGACCAAATTTACCTGCAGAATAAAACCAGTGCCAAGCAGCAGCCTCTTTGCAGCATCGCACATTTAAAGCTTCATTTGTTTGTTGCCGGGAATGACATTTTCCTGTCAGTGCCGCTTGTTTCGCTCCAAGGGCTGCAGCAAGGCTGAACATTTGCAGTGAACTGTGAGAGCCTCTCTGTGGCACTGCGCAGTAACTGAGCTGGCTCACAATCCAGCTTTGCCTCCGCTGCTCCAGGTGCCATGCACCGCGCTCCAAGACAAGGAATAAGCTCTCCGCTCCCAGCGGAGTGTACACATGTCTATGAACCTCTAGAGAAATGGCCTTGGTTGGGGGTGAGGCAAAAGGGAGAGCAGCAACAGCAAGGCAGGTGCATCTGCTCAAAGCACTCAGGCAGCAAGGAGACACCCAACAGGCTGAGAAAGAGGCACACGAAAAGCCCATCACCTCAAAGGATGCTGAGTAATATGGGAATAGGAGTGGAATATCCAGCTAATGTTGTCACACCTGGGTAGAAAGCAGTTTAGATGGTGCCTGCAGTCTTCACTGCGCCAGTCCCATGGGAGAAGTGGCACCTCAGGGCTCCTATGGGCTGCTCTGCTCTCACCCCCTCTCCCAACCAGCAGCAAGTGACACTTCTGTCATCATGGGCAGCTGAGTCTGTACCAGGGTACCTGCCTCTGCCCCAGGCACCTCCTGCTATTTCCTGAGAGATAAAACACCTGCAGTTTTGGCTGTTTTGAAGATTTGGACATTCAGCATTGGCTTAGGTTGCTAGAGAGTGAGACCTAAAGGCTCAGCAAAAGGAGCTGAAAGAAATTTGAACTCCAAGCCTTAAAAAAAATAATCAGTTGTAAACTTATGGCAATGTGGGGAGGTCCTACTGATGCCTTTTCTTCAGATCTCAAACAGGTGTGCTTGAAAATACCAGCCTGTGCTCCATATTATTTGCTTTATGAAGCAATCTGAAAGAAAGCAGAACTTTGGAAGAACTTCTATCAAATGTACATACTGCAATTCTTGCCATGACCTATTTCTCTGGCATTTTCATGTAAAGGTATTTATAGAACCTCTGTAGAAAGAACTGAAATTAGAAAAATTCCATGAATAGAGCAGAAGACACATTGTGGTTCATTTTATTATTTAAATGTGTTCCTTTCATTCTAAACAGAAAAATTAAATAAAGAAGGAAAAGAAATATTCTAGTATTCAGAGTATTTCAGGAGTGAATTCCATTCATATCTATCTGTATCTCTATATTCATGCATATAGCAAAAAAGCATCAATTCTATCTAGCAAATGGAGTTATTTCTAATACCTAAAATATGCCATTTGCATTCCAGAACAGATAGTGAACAGCACAGGAGAAAAGGCCAGAAGAAAAACACCACAAGAAACTGAAAATAACTTTCAATGACTCGGATGTATTTTCCTTTCTAAGTTTGCTATATGTTCATTGCTGGAGACATGGACACTTGCCCAGTTTGCTGGAGTAGGTAAGTCAATGTAACCTATCAGCCATCTGTTCTAATTGGACACACTGCCTGAAGAAATATTATAAATATGCAAAGAACTACCAAAAAAACCCCTGATGGAATAGCTGGGTAACAATAGCTTTAATTTTTCATTTGTTTATTTGATTTGCTCTAATGAATGAGGCACTAAAGCAACATCTGGAATGAGCAAAACGAGACAAATGAAACTTTAAAGCAAAATAAGTCTGTTAGAAATAAATCTGCACTTTTTTTTTTGCACTGTTTTATCTTTTGAGGTGACACTTTGCTCAGTCATCTGTACCACCTTCTGCCATGAGTAGAAGGAAGGAGATTCTGTTTTTGTTTATGCATTAGCCACTAGCTAGAAGGGTCTTGCAGCTTGGTAAATGAGACCATTTCATGGCTCTGCGACTCACAGTCGGAACATCTGATGCAATGCTTGGAGCAAGCCGGAGGAATCACTGCCCCCAGTGAACCCCAGGATGCGTCGCATTTTGAAATCCAACACATCAGAAGTATTTTTCCTGTATCTTTGAAATTCAATTGTAGTAAAGAGGTGCATGTGCAACTGCAGGGCAAGGACTGACATAGTCAAAAATCACTTGAATAAAAACTATTGTAACCATAAAAGACAGGAAATACAGGTAGCCCATGATCAACTTTCACTAAGGCTTTGCCAGAAAAGGGAACCAACAGCAGAACATGCAAGGCCTTTAAAATAACTGAAATTGTAGGTGTTTTCATAGAATCAGCACAGAAAGCCACCAGAATCAGGCACCAGCCTCCAATAACTGCAAGCTGCCAAGAAATAAGCAGTGAGCAGATGCATTCACCCTCCAAAATTCATTCTGTAAAACCATACATGCAACAGAGCACAGGAGTCTGCTGGCAAGACCAGACCCAGCAAAACACACAAAAAGAAAACAGGCTAAAACAAACATCAGTGCACCCTGTAAGCGCTTGGTGAAAGCGTCCAGATGATCCTCTTTGATCACTGATGCAAGACCCTGTGTTTGAATTAAAT
>VWPW01001033.1:0-16735 GCA_013389825.1 Crypturellus undulatus | reverse complement strand
TTTTTTTTCCATTTCCCTAAGGATGATTGTGCCTCTCTGAAAGCTGTCCCCTCTGTTTGATGTGTTAATATTTAATCAGTCGCGGATCGTTCAGGGTTTTTGTTGCTGCTGGTTTGGCCGGGGAAGCGAGGGCTGGTTCTTGGGGGCTGCTGGGGGGACGTGGCTGGGTTAACAGGTACTTGTAGGTGTCAGCGCTGGCAGCAATTCATCTTCCTTGCCCCAAGCTTCAGGCCTTCCCATCGCACTGAGGAGCCCTCTTGGTGACGTGGGGACCGTCCCAAAGTGCCAGGAGGGGCCGGGAGGTGGCCGCCCCCACGGGCTGTGCTTGGCCTTTCTGCCCCAGCACGGTGTTTGTTAGTGTGAGGTGCTGCGAACTCAGCGCTGAGCATGTGATAGCTCGAGGATCTGAAATATTACAGTAACCATGGCTACCAGGGGCTTATCTGAGGGAGTTTGACTTTTGTTTTGATTTTAAGTGTCTTAATTGTAGTTTAAAAATCAGAATCTGAATGTGTTTTTTACTTAGGCATGAAACCAAAGGCATTAAATGATTTGCATGATTAAAATACCTATAATGCGGCCTTTGAAAGCTTCTCCGAGAAGGCCCTTAATATTCATCCCATAGGTTCTAAATAAAGTTACCCCTCAGCTTTCTGTTAATTCTGCTGCTCTCGCCATAGTTCCTGTTCTTCTTGCAGGCTAGAGTGCTCGCACGGGGCCTTGTCAGCTCTTTTGCAACCCAAAGTCCTCTGTTTATCCAGGGAAAACCGGGGGCACCCTCAGCTTTGCAGCAGGCTCCTTCTTTTCCGCTGTCCTGTCCCGTCCTGCCGCCGCAGCCGGCAGGCCTCTGCCTTTGGAGCTTGACTTTGCCGTCCAGGCTGCCTCTTGGAAACCTGCCCTGCTTGGAAATGTTGCCAACCCCCCCTGAGTTTCCCCTGGATGAAAATTCGTGGAGCGTCGCCTGCCCACAGTGAGGAACTGTGGGTGGATGTTGCTGGGGATGCTCAACTGGGATGCCGAGAGCCCTGGGAGTGACAGGACTGTGTGTCCTGCTGAGGAGGCCCGTGGAGAAGCAGCGAGAGGGCAGGTGCTCGTGCCACAGAGCGGCCTCCCGCTCCGTTCCGCGGCGGCAGGGCTCAAATCCAGCCTGTCCCCGTTTGTGCATGAGTCGCTAACGCGCTGAAATATGAACTTATGCTTGGTAAGCCTTTAATTCCAGCTTTGATGTTTTTAATCATCAGTAAAGATTTGGTGAAAATGATTCATTAGCTGGAAAGGCGACTTGGGCCCCACGTGGTGCTGCGGGAGCGGAGGCAGCAGGGGCTGGTGGTGCCACAAGCGGAGTGAGGACGAGGCCACCAGAGCCGCTCGCGGGATGCGGGTCCCTCGGGCCCCTAGGAAGCTTGGAGATGCGTGTGCCGTGATGGGTGCACGTGTGTCCTTGTCCTGAGCAGCTCGTGGGGCTACGAGGGGCAGTCCTGAGCGCAGCAGCTCTGCCGCTCTGCCGTATCCGTGTCCCACTGGAGCACATGGAGCGAGGCCGCCCGCCCCATGGGCTGATGAGCATCCCAGGCTTCCCTCGCTCCCTGCCTTGGAAGGAAGGAAACAGCCACACGATAAGTTGGGAAGCAGCGAGCCCTGAGCGCTGCTGCTTATTGTTTGAGACCTGTTTACGTCCCTGGTTTTGTGTTCCCATCCCCTGACTCTTCTCCAGCCTGGACTTCCTCCGCCATGCGCAGCTCTTGCCCGGGTGCAGGCTGGGGCTCCCAGCCCCGAGCACTTTTCTTCTGTATTTTTTTTCCAGTGTCATCCCCCTGGGCCATCAGGCTGCCCCATACGCATGCTCCCGGCCACCCTCGTGTGGATCGGGAGCAACNAGGCTTCCCTCGCTCCCTGCCTTGGAAGGAAGGAAACAGCCACACGATAAGTTGGGAAGCAGCGAGCCCTGAGCGCTGCTGCTTATTGTTTGAGACCTGTTTACGTCCCTGGTTTTGTGTTCCCATCCCCTGACTCTTCTCCAGCCTGGACTTCCTCCGCCATGCGCAGCTCTTGCCCGGGTGCAGGCTGGGGCTCCCTTTTCCAGTGGATTTTTCCAGTGGCATCCCCCTGGGCCATCAGGCTGCCCCGTACACATGCTCCTGGCCACCCTCGTGTGGATGGGGAGCAACGAATCTCCCCTTAAACCTGCAGCGAGTGCTCTATCTGAGCAGCTTTCCAGGGATCCATTCAGGATTTGTGTGTCACACCCTGGCTCTTCCATGAAATATTTCTGAGACCAAATAGCAGGTCGTTTCCGCCAATCCAAATCCTCCTATGAATGCTGGTTCCTGTGCCTGCTTCTTCCTCCCAGGAAGACCTGGAGGAAGGTAGCAAGTTGATCCTGATTCAGAGCCTTCCGTTGGATGCGTGACGGGTCCCCGCGATGCAGTGGGAGCGCACCCGTCCCTGTGGTGTCTTGTGCAGGGCCTCACGAGCAAAACTGCTGTTTTCGGAGGGGCACAGACCCTCCGCTGGCCTTGTCCCCCTATGCGGGAGCATTTCGACTGTTCCCCTCACCACGAGGGCGGCCGAAGGAGTCCCGCAGCGACACGACACCGAGCGGGAGGCGTTGGGGAAACCGAGGAAATATTTACACTGGGAGGGGACTGTTCACAGGGCCGGGCGGGCAGCTGACGCCGTTCGGAGCAGCCAGGGCTATGCAATACTTTGCTTTCACCCTCCTCAGGAGGGTCAGGCGTAAGGAAAGGATCAAACAGGGTTAGCGGAGCTGTCCTCGCACCGTACCAAATATCTAACAGCTGCGGCCGGGGCTGGTACGGAGAAGGAAACGCAACTGTGATTCCGTCTTGTGGTTGAAGTCAAGGTCAGAGTGACTCTGGGGTAGCCTGGTGGGGACAGCAGCATTTTGGGGAGATCTTGGCCCTGTTTGCTGATGGTTGTTTGGGTGCTGAAGCCTGTGTGTCCTGAAGCCTGCAGTTTTGAGAGGCTTCAGTAAGATGAAAATGTAATTTAAAATGTTGGAAGTGTCTTTTGTGCTGGGAGAAGGGGATGCAACGAAGGTACCGATGCTGTGACGGCCCACGTGGCTATTGAGCTGGGAATTTGCTTTCAAACTGCTTCATGGAAAAGCATCTTCCCCAGCACACTTGTAGGTAAACCACATATTGTTTTAATTTAAAACCAGCCTGTCTCTCTTGTTCTGTTTTTAGCATGGCTGACAAGAACAGCACCCTGAAATGCACGTTCTCTGCTCCTGGCCACAGCACCACTCTGCTGCAGGGACTGGCCTCGCTCCGAGCTCAGGCTCAGCTGCTTGATGTCATCCTCACTATAAATAATGAAGTGTTTCAGGTTCATAAAGTTGTCTTGGCTGCCTGCAGTGACTATTTCAGGTGAGAATCTGATAGGGAAGCAGAAGCAGGCGTTTTTACCCTTGCTGTTGGTTTGTTTGCCCCCTCCTGCCCTCCCTACGCTCTCTCCTTCCTTTTCTACAGGAAAAAGCTTCTGGAGGCCCCGCGGCCACCGAAAGCCGCAGGCCGGGAACCCGTCCTTCCGCACGCAGAGGAGCTTGTCCTGCTGCAGCAGCTGGGCAAAGTCCCGTGCTGGAGCCTCGAGCCCTCGCGGGCGGCGTGAGCGGCTGCTCTGCCTGCGGAAGGAAAGGGGCTGTCGTCTCCAAGCCACTTTGATTGAGAGGTGGCAGTGAGGGCTCCGAAGTGACTCATCGCCCTGCAGGATGGTGCCCACTGGAAGTCACAGGAATGCTGTTCTGAAATACCACCAGTCTGTCTGTAATGCTTCTTGTCTGCTCTATGTGTATATTCTCCGGACGCTTGGGAGATGGGGAGGAATTGCCCATCTTGTGTCAGCAGGACACGGAGATGAGTTTCCTTAGCCAAATTCATGCCGAATGAGCCAAGTGCAGAGCCAGAATTCAGTCCTGTGCTCAAAGTTGAGTACAATCATTAATCCATTCCCTGTCTTTCCAACCCTTCTGACAGCTTCTCTTTGACTTGCAGTTACTCTTTCTTGAGGCAGAGATGGATCTTTCCTGGCAATACCCAGAGCAATTGCAGCTGATGGCCATGCTGCAGGCAGGGGAGGGATACAGGGGAGAGCTCGAGCTGGGTGATGATCTAGATGTGAAACGCAGGGGTGGAGACGGTCTCATCCACCCTTCAGTATGGGGGCTCCTCCATCCATCCCCTGAGCACACTGGCTGCTGAGCAGGTTACCAGGAACAGAGACTTAGGGGTGGGCACCTTCCTGCTTCTTTCTCCTGGTCCTCCAGCTCCTCCGACAGTGTCCACCGCACACAGGTATTTCCAGGGCTATTCAGGAGCTCTCCGTTCTCCCCCGGGAACAAGAGCTCGTTGCCCTTCCGAACAGGCGGGCGGTTAGTGTTGGAGCTGATCTTCCACCAGATGCTGATAGCAGTATTTGTATGCAGCAACGCAGTGCCCTGCTAGTGTGTTTTCACTGTCGAAGTGTAATTGCTGAGTAGGTTTCTTGCTGTAACTTCTGTTGTGTTAAGTAAGGTTGTCTTGGGGAACAATGGCAGAATAATCCCGCTATTGAAAATACTCTGTTTTTATTCACAAGGAGGGAGGGAAAAGAGTGGAACAGAGGCATTTATATAATCAGCATTTTAGAACCATAACAGTTTTAAAGGGATTGCATTCTATGTGATGATTTGTCCTCATCATAGCAACAACAGGGCTTCTCTTTCCTCATGCACGTTGAGCTCCGCAGCTAACGCGTGAATTCACACATGTCCCCGTGTCCCCTGGGGCCGCGATCAGGGCCGCACGCTGCTCTGTGGCATGGGATATGCAGGGGGATTTTAGCAGGCTGCTCTCATCTGCTGCATGGACAAATAATTCCTGCAACCAGTATTCCTGGTCACTCGACTGTGGAAAGCTGATTTCGTATGCAGATATTTCTCGATTTAGGTCATTTAGCTTTTCTTCAGTTTATGCTGGACTGCAGCAGTTCTTTGAGCATGGTTTGGACAGGAAACTTGGAACTCCTGTCTCCTGACAGCATTCCCAAGCTATTCCTTTATTCCTGTGTTGATGCAGAAGAGTTTCAGTCTTTCCTCTGAGGAACTTGCACCTTGGAGTCCCTGCAGCTTCCTAAAGCTGCTCTAATGGTGTCGTACATCCAGTGAGCCAGATTTTCCCTTGCTTGAAAAGTATCAACGTGGGAAGAATGGCCCCAGATGTGCAGGCAGCAGCGCTCGGTTTCGGAGGGGTTTTGTACTTCAGTCTTGCTGCAGTCTGTGCAGCGGCGTTGCCTGGCGAAAGGGCCTGTCACGGCTCTTCCAGCAACCTGTCCTGACTTTGCTTTCCCCAGAACCGCTCCGCTGCTACTTGTTGAGCAGTAGAAGCAGCACAAACCTTTGGCCCCAAGCTACCTATATGTAACAAAACTGCTGAAATTTAATGTAAGCATATTAAAACCCAAAATTGCAGTTTTATCCCCATCACACCCGCAGGCCCTGTATCTGGGAAGTGCAGCGTGGCTCCAGGAGAGCGCGTTCCGGGCTGGCTGTGTGCAGCCCTTGGCTTGGTATGTGCTTCCTGTGGAATTTCGGAGCCTCCCAAGGAGGCCATCTAGGGCCTAAGCTCTGCCTGGCCTGGTCAACCGATGTGCTTGCAGCTGTGCTGCAGGAGGAGAGGCCTTTTTTTATTGTGATTATTTTAATTGCCTGCTAGCCCCCTGCTGTTGTACTGCACCATACCAGATGCTTTCTGAAGTGGCTGCGACTCGTGTTTTCTTCAGGTGTTGGGAACGAGCCTAGGAGGAGGTTTCGTGGTGGTTAGCAGAGCCCTCCGAGGCGCTGCCTGCACCTGCAGTGTTGAAGCCGTGTAACGCCCGTGAGCGGCGCGGCGGGCGGTGGGGACCCTGCTTGTGCGAGCGGGCGAGCTCGGCATCGCTGACCGTCCACGTGTCTTGCAGAATGTGTCCTCTCCCTGCGCCCCCAGCTCCTGCACGCTTAAAACCCAGCTGTTTAGGTCTGTGGTTACCAAGCTGCTGGTGCAGATCCCAGCGTAGCCATTTGCTGATTTTGTGGTCCAGAGCACTGTGCTTCCAGCTGCTATAGTCCTACTTATTTCTTGGAGCGTTGTCCTATGGACCACTCTTACTTATGCTGTCAGCAACTGCAGGATGAGAGCTCTTAATGTTTCCAGCTTTCTGAATGTTCTCACTCAATGCAAGGTTTGTGCAAGCTTTACAGAAGTAACTCTTATTTCTCTTGGCTTTTGGAGCTTTAACCTTGATTTTTTTTTTTCTCCTCTCACTCCCTCATTCTCCCCCAAAGAATCAATATGCTGAAACACAAGAAAAAAGCCTTGAACTGATGCATCATTTACATATGCTTAAGAGGGGAAAATTTTTTGTTTGTGTTCTTGACCTTCAGGGCGATGTTCACAGGAGGGATGCGAGAAGCCAGCCAAGATGTGATCGAACTGAAAGGTGTCTCTGCAAAAGGACTGAAGCACATCATAGACTTTGCTTACAGCGCCGAAGTGACTCTTGACCTTGACTGCATTCAGGATGTGCTGGGAGCCGCTGTCTTCCTCCAGATGGTGCCCGTCGTGGAGCTCTGCGAGGAGTTCCTCAAGTCTGCCATGAGCGTGGAGACGTGCCTCAACATCGGCCAGATGGCCACCACCTTCAGCCTCGCGTCCTTGAAGGAGTCGGTGGATGCGTTCACCTTCAGGCACTTCCTGCAGATCTCCGAGGAGGAGGATTTCCTGCACCTGCCCCTTGAGCGCCTCGTTTTCTTCCTGCAGAGCAATAAGCTGAAGAGCTGCAGTGAGATCGATCTGTTCCGCGCCGCCGTGCGCTGGCTGCAGTATGACCCGGGCCGCCGCGCCAGCGCCAGCCAGGTGCTCTGCCACATCCGCTTCCCGCTCATGAAGTCCTCGGAGCTGGTGGACAGCGTGCAGACCCTGGACATCATGGTGGAGGACGTCTTGTGCCGCCAGTACCTGCTGGAGGCCTTCAACTACCAGATCCTGCCCTTCCGGCAGCACGAGATGCAGTCGCCTCGCACCGCCATCCGCTCGGACGTGCTGTCCCTCGTCACCTTTGGCGGCACTCCCTACACGGACAACGACCGCACCGTGAGCTGCAAGGTCTATTACCTGCCCGACGCCGGCGGGCGCCAGTTCAAGGAGCTCACGGAGATGGAGGTGGGCAGCAGCCACTCGTGCGTGGCCGTGCTCGACAATTTCGTGTACATCGTGGGCGGGCAGCACCTGCAGTACCGCAGCGGCGAGGGCGCCGTCGACATCTGCTACCGCTACGACCCGCACCTGAACCAGTGGCTGCGCATCCAGGCCATGCAGGAGAGCCGCATCCAGTTCCAGCTGAACGTGCTGCACGGGATGGTGTACGCCACCGGCGGCAGGAACCGCTCCGGCAGCCTGGCCTCCGTGGAGAAGTACTGCCCCAAGAGCAACGAGTGGACGTACGTGTGCTCCCTGAAGCGCAGGACGTGGGGACACGCCGGAGCCACCGTGGGAGACAGGCTCTACATATCGGGTGGCTACGGGATATCCGTGGAAGACAAGAAAGCCCTGCACTGCTACGACCCCGCCGCGGATCAGTGGGAGTTTAAGACCCCGATGAACGAGCCCAGGGTCCTGCACGCCATGGTCAGCGCCAACAGCAGGATTTACGCTCTGGGAGGCCGCATGGACCACGTGGACCGGTGCTTCGACGTTCTGGCCGTGGAGTACTACGTGCCCGAGACGGACCAGTGGACAACTGTGAGCCCCATGCGCGCGGGGCAGTCGGAAGCCGGCTGCTGCTTGCTAGAGAAAAAGATTTATATTGTGGGAGGCTACAACTGGCACCTGAACAATGTCACGAGCATTGTGCAGGTCTACAACACGGAGACTGACGAATGGGAGAGGGACCTGCACTTCCCGGAGTCTTTCGCTGGCATAGCCTGTGCTCCCGTGATCCTGCCGCAGGTGACAACGCAGAGGTAGCCCCGGGTTGCCCCGTGCCAGCGGGACGTGGTCCCCTTCCCTCCTTGCAAATGGGGCTCTGCATCTAGTGAGGGCGGGAGGGAGAAAAGGCGCTCGCGGTCCCTCCTCCGCGACGTCCCTGCTCCTCCTCCCAATGTTCTGGCAAGCGCCTTCCCTCAGAAGCACTTGTCAGCTAGTTAGACTTAACAGATGTTACAGCTGGAAAAAGCTTTTTTATTATTATTATTTTTTTTTGATGGGGGGAGTGAATTTTGCCAACTTTCCATCATTTTAGCAACGTTACGCATTGCAAACCCTGACTGCTCAGGAGTAACTCAGTACTGTGGTGTGTTTAAAACGCTTCAGGTGTGATTTTTTTTTTCTTTTTTTAATTAACAGTTCCAAGAACCACTCTATGCCAATTTGTTATTTCTTTTTCAACCGACAAAAACCAAAATCTGTATAACACACTGACCTCCAGAAGCAATAAAGGGACAGTGGGAGCGAGGAGAGCTCAGGTGCTTGGTTTCTGAAAGCATGTGCTTGCTTTGCAAAGATTTTTCGGTTTGCTTTTTCACTCCTTTTTTCTTCTCTTTTCCCGAAAGGGGAATACTTACCCTGCCCATCTCTGGGCTGTGTTGCTGCTTTGTGCTTTGGATTACTTTGCAGTTTCAAATCACTCCCTCATCCCCTCCAGGCGGTAGCATGATAGGCCAGTCTAGAAACTCTCCCTTAATTGGGACCCCCAAAGTTTGCAACACTAAAGCCATGTTGACAGCTTGATTATGTATAAACAGGCAGGATTTTGATAAGTGCTCATCATTTGTGTGGCAATAAGGGCTCTGTCACTGTTCATGTGTGCTGAAGTGGGAGTCGCTGTGGATTCTGACCTTCCCCGGTCCGTGTCCAGCCCAGTCTTCTCCCTGCAGCAAAGGGGCTGGTCCATGGTCCTGAAGGTCTCTCCCTTGACCCGTAAATAAGATAGTTGGTACCATGATACGAGGGAAGGCAAAGTGGGNGCTGTGGTTCTGGCCTTCACCTGTCCGTGTCCAGCCCAGTCTTCTCCCTGCAGCAAAGGGGCTGGTGCTACTTGTCCAGGGTCCTGAAGGTTTCTCCCTTGGCCCATAAATAAGATAATTGGTACCATGATACGAGGGAAGACAAAGTGGGATGGTATTTGTTGCCACTGAGTACTCAAATTAGCAGAGGTGTGGTTGCCCTGTTTACTGTTCTGTGCGCTGAACGCACATTTCATGTGCGTTCCTTAAGCTTTCCTCTACGTCATTTTTTTCTAATTAATTTGGCTGATCAGCGAATTGAAGATTTCTCCTTTTCACCAGGTGTTCTGTTTCAGGGGCTTTGTTTTGTATCCCTGTAAGCCCGATTTTGAGGATGCAGTCCCCTTTTTTTTAGAGAAACTGTTGCGTTCTCCGTTAAAGAAATAAGGTGCTGTAACCTTTAGAGACAATATGTAATGTCTGTTTTGCTAATGAATCATTGATCAGGTCTATTTAAAGCATTAACTCCATACCTCAGATTCACTTACAGATATTTTTCTCTGATAATTGAATCAAAGTAACTTTGTATACAACAGAGTGAGGACCCATGCTTCTCAGTCAAGCTTGGCATCTAAATTTTAGCTAAAGGGATACGTAGTTTTATCAGTGTTTTTCTCTGCTTGCTGGTTTGCCAGTAACGAATGAAGAGTCCTTGGTTTTGAGCAGTGCTAAAGCCACTTGCTAGCTCTTAGGTGGTTAATTTACCCAATTCTCTGTTCATTTGGTCTGGTGTGGAAGCTAGAAACACTGCAAAACAGTCTTGGCAGATATCAAATGCATTTTGAACAGATGTTACTCAGTACAGGCTTCAAAGTTGCAGAATAATGGAGTTTTTAGTATAAATGCTTGCTTATGTTTATGGAAGGAGTGTTTTTTCCAAGGTGAATAACAAATGGAGGGTTACTTGCTTTCCTTTTTGCAGAATATGATTCAGCTTTTGAGGGTGTGCCATTCCCTCATGGTTGCTTCCCAAAAATGCTCGCTATTCTTCAGTTTTCTTCCCTGTTTTATTTAATCTTCCTGCCAATAGTCCTTCTATGGCAGCAATTGATGGTTTAGGCTCTTCTCTAATAATGGAGATTTTCTGAAGTGCTCACAAGCCATTCTGAACCCGTGCTGTTACCTTGGTTAGCAGCTCTTCCGAAGGAATCTGTTTTAATTTTCACTTCAAGCTTCTAAGGTATGTGTATGTGTGTGTACGGGGGGATTGTGAAGGGGGGAAAAAGAAAAAAAAATCATTGAAAAGTGGTGTTTGATTTTTACTTTTAATGTCAACCTTGCAAAAACAGACTTGACCTCTGTATTGGTTTGTCTTGGAGTGGTGGCTGTGTAGACAGGAGGATTCCCAAAGCCATTCTGGAAGTGCAGCTCCATAAACACACAGGTGTTGCCTGCATGCGGCCGGCGCGCTCGGAACCTGCCTTCCCACTTCCTGGAACAGTGGGATGGGCACCGGGAAAGGTTTCCGGACTCTCTCGCTGAGACTTGGGACAGAGCACTGCTGTGCACCATCTCCCTTTGTTAAAGGAATGTGCTTTTTATAGAAATATAAATAATTATTTTTCATAATGTTAGCTAGAAATATTCTAGCTGTTCTTAGTTTAGCAGAGACTGGCTAAAATATTTGTGAAAATGCATGTGATCCATATGGATAATAAAGTTTTACTCCTGTAAAACAGGGCTCTGAGCTGTTATGTGCATGGGCTGCGAATTATTCTGAAAATAAACTGGTCTGACTCTTGTACTGAAACAACCTGTTGCTGAGGGGAGGGTATTTGTGTGAACACTGCAGTGATCTCGAATACTTTTTGCTGTGGTGGGATGCAGAGCAAAGCGGTTCCGCTCCTAGCGCTCCCCGACTCGACTGGAAAAACGCTCCGTGGGATGCGCTGCGGGAACTGCAACCGGCCGCGGCTCCGCTCTTCTTTTAAGAATGAACAAAGCCGAATAAATGTTTGATTGCGCTCGCAGTCATTTATTAGTCTCAGAGCAGCAATAAACGTTATGGGGGTAAACCTGATTTGGTACATTTGAAAATACCCTTGAACAGATGGGGAGCAGTAAAAGCCCAGCATCATTAGCTCTTGGTATTTGTGGAGTATGCGTGTCCCCTCGGGGACTCCTGTCACGGCCGGCATAACAGCTTCTGTCTTCTCTGATGTTTTATGGGCTTGAAATTGTACTTAAAACTATAAAGAAGGAGAGCACTAGAGCTCTTGGCAGGGCGCAGACTAGCGAGAGATGGGGAACGGCTGCATCTGATTAATGGTGTCGCTGACCCTTTGCCGAGGGGTCTGCTGCTCAGCATCGCACTGTCACTTCTGCCTACGCGAGAACCTCCCTGCCTCTCGCAGGCTCCCGCTCGGCTGTCTCTGAAGTTTAGCAGGGGCAGAAATAATCATTTCTTTGATTTAGGATGAAGAGAGACCCTTGTGCTAAGCTCCGCGCTCCCCGTGCGCTGCGGCAGCGGCTCCGGAGCCCGGCAGAGCTCCGCGGATGCACGAGTTGCCGCGACGACTCGAGCTGCTGAAATGCTGCAAACTTCAGGGACGTTCATCATGCTACAATTATCGAAGCCAGGCTACTGTCAAAATAAATAAAACATGTTCCCCAACGCAACTCTAATTATGATTTTTAGCCAGTTGTGTAATGTGCAGAACTTTATTTACCATCAATCTTTCGCTTGCTTGCACATATGAATGAGGTTTCATCACTTATGACTTGAGGAGCAGGGCAAGTTAGCGGGACTGAGCAGATTTACAGCTCAGCGCTGGCGCGAGTGACGACGCAGAGCCGCTAGCGCTGCCTTCCCTGAAGTTTCTGCCATCTTCAACTTCACCTGGGAGCGCATATAAATATATCTATCTTTCCCCTTAATGTTATTTTTTTACAGAGACAGCTTGGATTCTGCTCTGCATTTGAATACTGAGTAGGCACAGGATCATCCCACAGACTCCAGAACCTTTTTTCTCCTTCCAAACTAATAACCGAATTTCAATAACGCAAGGTTGGTGCTTTTGAGTTGAGTATTTCAACTGTCGGGAGCTTTATGGAGAAGTCTTAAAAGTTTATTTATGGGATGGTTGTGATATCAGCTGTTTCAACCCCGAATGCTGCACACAACGATGCAGACCCTGCCTGGTCTTTCTGCCCCATGGAGGCAGCTGCTGCACAACCTGAAATTGCCTTCAGCCTGTAAAACTGAGGCTGAAGATTCAGCATAGAGCAATGGCAGAGGAGGTTTATATTAATGTGTGCAGCTTGCAGTGAAAAATAGAAAAGCTGCTGTGGCAAGAGGTACTAGGAAGGCTTTATAAGCTGCAGAGAGCAAATCAAGGGTTCTTGGCTCGGTCCCTGAGGCTTTGCAGTCGCTCTTTCACACCCAGGCCCCTGTCACGTAATTAGCTGAAAGTGTTTTATATGGCTTCTTAGAAAAATGAAAAAATCTCCTTTTTCTTCTCTTGTTTATGCAGGCCACCAGCCAGTCTGCTTCTGGCTACGCTGCTTTATATCTGGAGTAATTCCTTTGAAGTCCTTGGACTTGCACTAGATTAACGCTGGAGCACCTAGAGCAGAATTTATCCTTTCGGCCGATTTGGGTTTGATCTCTATCTTCCCGCCACATCGCTTTGAAAAGGTACTGCGAAGTAGTGTGCACATGGCTGTCTGATGTTTCTTCTCGGGCTGCTAGGCTGCATCTCCTGACAAAGTTTGCCATCATTTCCTTTAATGGACACACTTTTTCCCCCTCGCTGTGGCCCGGGGTCCTGTTTAAACGCGATCCTCCTCATGGATGCAGCTGTCAAGTGTTAATACTAAGGACAGTGGCTTGCAACTGGGCTTAGAAAGANATCCTTTCGGCCGATTTGGGTTTGATCTCTATCTTCCCGCCACATCGCTTTGAAAAGGTACTGCGAAGTAGTGTGCACATGGCTGTCTGATGTTTCTTCTCGGGCTGCTAGGCTGCATCTCCTGACAAAGTTTGCCATCATTTCCTTTAATGGACACACTTTTTCCCCCTCGCTGTGGCCCGGGGTCCTGTTTAAACACGCGATCCTCCTCATGGATGCAGATGTCAAGTGTTAGTGTCTAAGGACAGTGGTTTGCAACTGGGTTTAGAAAGAAGCGTATGAAGTTCTCTGAGGTTCACAAGAGAGAAGCTTGTCCTGTGGTGCAGGTAGTGTGTCCCTATCTTAATTTGTGTCACCTCTCTCATGACAAAAATGTGAGCCTGCCGTTCCTTAGAAAGCATGNGTGGTGCAGGTAGTGTGTCCCTATCTTAATTTGTGTCACCTCTCATGACAAAAATGTGAGCCTGCCATTCCTTAGAAAGCAGAGGAAAGCATGGGAGGGGGGCAGCTTTAGTCCCGAGTGAGGAGGGATGAGCTGTGTTGTCTGCCCCGACTTGTGCAGGCTGGGGCACTTGTGCTGTGCTGGGGGCACAGCAGTCTCTACTTCATGGAGGGCTCTGCTGTGTTTGAGGGTTCCTTTTTGGCATCCGAGCCTTTCAGAAAGGCAGGTGTGAGCTTTTCGGGGCTGCAGCGGTTCGGTTTAGTTATGCTGGGCATAAAGGGAGGAAGGGAGGGAGCCTGTCCTTCCCGCGTTTTGTTTCCTGATAGTACTGACATAGAAACGTGTCTGCCTGCTGCACCATCAAGACTGGAACAGCACCCTATAGAGGACCAGAAAAGCAAACCTTGATCCCTGGCCAGATGTTGGGCAGCCTTCAGCTGAAAAGTAATAGTTTGCAGCAGGGAACCTGTCATCTGCACAGTGAAAAACAAGTTGTTCCGCTCCTTTTGAGGATTTTGCAAAGCAGCGAGGAGCGTTCAAGTGAATGAGCTGCTACTATCAAAGGAGCCTGAAATGAGTTTCTTAGAAATGCACTTTTCTCAAGGTACGGATCCTTCATCTGCCAAGCACGTGCTCACAGGCACAGGGCACCCCGTGCTGCTGCGTGCTCAGAGCTGTAGTTCAGTGCTGCTAAATGTTCAGTTTGCTGCTAAATGTACATTGAGGCATTTTTCTGAACTAATAATGGTGGTAATAACCGTGTGGCTGTAGTTGCTGTGTACTGGGTTTTGCTCAATTGCAGCCTGCAGTGGCTAGTCAGCAGCCAGGTCTGTGCTAGACCTTGCCGGGTAACTCTGAGTGGGGAAGAGTGTCTGTCCTTGCCTCCAACTGCCAAAAATGTGTTTTCCCCCCCATTGAACTGCCCTGACAGGCAGGTTTCTCAATGCAGCTTGTTTTGCTTTGGTGGCAGGAAGAGGGAGGGGAAAGGCAGCACTTTGACTTGCACAAAGGAGGTTTGTGAGTAGGGCTGCATCTGCAGAAGAAATGCTTTGGTAGAGCAGCCCATCAGCAATCCTGTCCCATTCAGCTGACCTCCCGATGCCGAAACCTGGGCTCTTTTTGTATATCTCGCTCCTGGGTGTGCAAAAATTACCTGCAAAAAGTTCCTGATTTTTTTTAATAACTTCATCTTTAATCTATAGGTAAATATCTGTCCTACAGCATGGAAAGAGTGGTTGCTTTACAGCCCGGGGTGGAAGGGGGCAGGTAGTTGACTGTGCAGCTTCTAGCAATAGGAGCAAGTGG
Organism: Crypturellus undulatus; assembly: GCA_013389825.1. Lineage (NCBI taxonomy): Eukaryota > Metazoa > Chordata > Aves > Tinamiformes > Tinamidae > Crypturellus > Crypturellus undulatus. The sequence continues at coordinate 2,097 of VWPW01001033.1, read as the reverse complement.
AAATCTGGTGTTTCTGCCGCTCGTACGTCTGCTTGAAGCACAGCAGGAGCCAGCAGGACCAGAACTGCTCCTCTAGGAGTTTCACACTAATTATTGTTGCCTGGCCTACAGCTATTTTATAACAAATGAATGCTCAGGAAACTTCTGCAAAAAACTTTGATTTCAAATCTGTTACTTATGGACCCCCTTCAGCACATGTACCTCAAGCTGAGCCATGAGTTTTAAAAATAAAATATTTTTGCTACCTTTATATGATTGGATGTCACTGTATTTTCTGAGCTTTGATTTGATGGAAGGCTATGGAAGGAAATTTCTTGCTTTCTGATGTGCTTCAGTGTCTGATCTACGATTTGATTTGCAATGGGGCAATCTCTTAGTGCCAAGAAGTGTTTCCCAGTTTCCTGTTTGTTGCAATAAAGTGCATGATTCTTCGTGGTACAGAGCGCGTCTTACCCACCGTTCCCGCAGTACCGTTGCACGGCAGAGCCGCTGCCGCTCCACCAGCTCACCGCATCACCTTGGCGGCGTGGGAGCCCGTCTTGCTTCAGCGTGGCCGGGATCCAGACCGCGAATCTGGGAAAAAAAATAACCGTAACAGAATCCTTTGTGTAGCTGCCAAAGCTCTACGGAGCACCGGCAGATAAAACTTGCAGAAATTTGAATACTTTCTTTTAGGAGTTGTGTTTGCTCTCTTTCTATAATTTTGGCATTTACGGGGAATGGGAAAGAAACTAAATTGGAAAGATGACAGTGATATAATCTGGGGAATACAGTTTTTTCCTCCTTTTTCTTTCCCTCTCTATCACCTCTTCCCCCCTTCAAAGTAAGGAGAACCAAGAGCTCTGTATGGCTGCAAATTAGTTTGTCTGGTCTGATGAGGAAGACGAGATGCACAGACTTGGCAAATAGTGTAGAGAGGGCAATCTGGGTGGATTTTATCTGCTTACGGGAAATAAGGAAATCTAAAATTAAGGATATGATCACAAATTCCAACTGTGAAAAGAAAAAAGTTTCCCACAGAAAGTACATTTTGGAGCTCAGCTATAAAATACAGTTGAAGCTAAGGGCTCTGGGGCTTTCACAACATGCTCTTTTTGGAGGCTGATGGGAACATTAAGCAGCACGGGTAGGAGATAAAATCTTCCTGTCTGTAAGTGAAAAGTGGCAGCTTCTTTCTTGGTCAAGGCACAAGCTCATGTTTGCTGTTGTGTAAGTGGTCCAACCTCACGCCTTCCCCTGAAGCCGCTAAGGGAGAAGAGGGAAGTAGCTGGATCTCATGTGCCGGAGCGATTCCAAAGGATAACAAACATGGGATAAGTAAACAAACCCTCCTCCCAGCAGCTCGCTGCTCTCGACTGCATCTGCGCTAGGAAGCTGCAGGTTGCTCGGTGCGGGTTTGTTTGCAGCAAAAGCAGATGTGAACACAACATCCCGCTCCTCCAGTGCCTCCTTTGTTTGCTGCAGAACAAAGCGCTGATTCTCCGTTAAGAGAAACTTTTTCCTAACACATGTCTGGAAGGCGGACGGAGATAGAGCTGCTGTCTCAGGGGATCCCATCGCGGCTTTCTAGTGAGATCAAGTTGTTCTCACATGGCCCCATATGTGCTCGAGGTGAAAACAGGAGGAGACATAAATAATACTTGGGGTATGAGCTCATCATTTTGTCAAAGACATGGCATATCTCCTTCGGTGGAGGAAGAAGGAAACCTGGCACCAATCTAAAATGTCTCCTTGCCAATGCCTTAATGCAGTCAAGATTTATATTGTCTGCTAGGTCATGCACTCAGCAGCCATTCAGATCCACCCACACCCCAAAACACAGAGCCGTGAGTGGGTGAGAAATTCCAGAAGCAGATCAGCCAACACGAACGTTGCATTAAAGGGAAGTTGATTAAGCAAATTGTTTTTTTTTTAAATCAAAGAATTGAAGAACAGAAGTGGGATCCAGGTTGCACCCTGGAATTAATCTGATGAAGCAATGCAGGCAAAACAATAAGAAAAGGGAGTCCTCTAAAAGGAGGAAATTGTAACCCCCCTCCCTCCTGGGGCCATCTGCGTTCCTTCCCTGTGAACCAAGAACAGGAGTAGCCGTCGGAG
>VWPW01001010.1:0-27379 GCA_013389825.1 Crypturellus undulatus | reverse complement strand
ACGCGGGGAGGGGGAGAAAATTCCCCCCCCCATTCCCGCCGCTATTCCCGCCCCTTTCGACACTTCCCCTCATCCCATCCCGCCGCTTCCATGCGGGGCCGCCGCGGCCGCCGCTTTCCCTGCGCTCCCTCCCCTTCCGCCCGGCGCGGGGCGGAGCGGAGCGCGGGGCGCTCATTGCCGGCCGGGCGCTGCCGCCTTCCCCAGCCGCCTCGGAGCCGCCGCTCGGGCCCTCGGAGCAGCGCGAATTCAACCTCCCCAACAACAACAACAACAGCAGCAACAACTACTCATGGAGGAGCAGCAGCAGCCGCCCGCGCCGCACCACCACCACCACCACCACCATTACTACTACTACAGCCACCACCACCACCCGCAGGGCGCCTACCTGCCGCCCAGCGACGGCCGCGCGCCGCACAAGCCGCCGCTCCGCCACGAGCACAGCAAGCCCGGCGGCGCGCAGGAGGCGGCGGCGGCGAAGCAGCGCAGAGCAGGTTCGAACGGGAGGGAGGGATGGATGGAGCCTGGAGCGAGGGGGGAGCCCGTGACCTTCGCGGGGCGGCGGGGCCTCTTCCCGCCCCCCCCTCCCCCGGTTCCCGGCGCTCCCTTCCCCCGGCCCCGGCTGGAAGNCCTCCCGCACGCAGGGGGCGGCGGAGGAGCCGGCGCCGGGGGGAAGCGGCGCGGAGCGAAAACCAATGAGTCAGGGCGGGCGGCGGGGCCTGCGCGGCCTGCGCCCGCGGGGCCGCCCGGGGCCATTTTTGGCCCCGCTGCCGGCAGGACGAGGCCGCGCGCGCTCTCAACCTGGACACATACCCATTCCCCAGCTTTGGAATGTTGTTTCGTGGGGGCAGCCGCGGGGGTTGGAAGGCAGCCGGCCCCTGCGGGACGGGCTCTGCGGTGTCCGGCCTGCCCGGCGCGGCCACGCGACGAAATAAGTTACGGGGCGAAAATAACCCGAGCAACCGCTCTGCTCCTCGCAGTTACCCCGTGGGTTTAATACACCCCGAAGCCTCGTCCTCCTTTCCTTCCATCTGTGAAATGGTTCACGAGGCTGTGGATATCCCACGCTTGTATTTTTGCCGTCTTTTCCCCCTCCTTCTCCCTCTAAACATTAGTTGTTGCTCCTCCATCCCCAGACCCGCCAGGGCCGTCCCAAATGCCGCTTTGGAGGAAAGCAACGCGGCCGCGTTGTAAATACTTGAAAATTGGAACTTGAAACTGCTGACGCACCGGCTTGCAGAGATGGATTTTTGTTCTTCATTTCATTCCCTTGCTCCTCATCCGCAGTGGTCTCATGACCGGCCCTGTTTCGTGTTGCTAAATCACGGTGCCGGGAGCCCTGACTCTGGCCATCCGTAAGGCCTTGCGCTGGAGGAGGCTTCCCCTGCGTGTTGCTGCGAAATAACTTTTACCCCTTGGCTTAACCGAGCATCGCATTCATCTCTCCGATGAAATATTTATGATTAATATTATCAACAACTTACTCGAAAGCCAGAGTGGAAGTTTTGGTCACTGCAGATACATGTAGTAAAATCCCTCCGGATCCCTCCCAGCAAACTCAGTTGAGGAATTTCTATAAGGATTCCTCCGCAGTTACATCTCCCAGACATGTGAGCCGCCAGGATGTGCGGATAGCAAAGATTTTAGTAGGATAACAAAGATTTTAGTATCGCAGAACAACATCAGCAACAACAAAATGTTCTTTCTGCGGTTGGAATTGTGCCGGCTCCTGGGTTTGGGAGCCTCTTTGTGCACTGGGCTCATTTCACACCACTCTTAACTGCAAATTAAGCCTTAGGTGGGTCATTTGCTGTAGAAAAGGTGAGACTCTGCACCTTCACAAAGAAGGACAGGGATGAGTCACAGGGGAAGCTTCCCTTTCCTGGGAAACTGGTGCAATAGGAGGGAGTCCCCTTTCCCAGCCCCTTAGCAGGGAGTGGGTTTGCTTAGCTGGGCACAGCGTGTCCTTCCCACCTCTCCGTGGGAATCTAGGGATGTTGTAGCAGGGTCCTTGGAAGCAGTAGGTCTCTGCCTGGAGATGGTCTTGAGGAGGATGCGGTGATTCCGTTTGGGCCATCCTGGGCTTTCTGCTTGGCTTGAATTGCAGTGCCAGGATTCTCTTCAGAGCCCTAAAGAGCAGGAATGCACCTCAGGAGCAAGAGGAAGGCCGAGTTCGCAGCCTGTTCTTGTGTTTTGAGCTGGCTTCAGTGCCTCTTCTCAGGCTCTTGCTGTGACGTTTCGCAGCAGGCAGGTTCCCAGCAGTGGTGGAAGGTGCTTGCAAAGGTGCATTTTCCATGACCACCTTTTTAAAGCTAAAGAGCATGTGAAAAAATGGTGTCACCCCGTCCTCCCCTCTGTTTCCCCCTGATGTTACACTCATCCTTTTGGAGAGCCTTTTTGCTACATGTGTTGCTTGGCAGGGAGCTGGGCAGGGGGTTGCTGCTGTTGCAGGTCTGCGAGGCAGCAGCGATGGTAGAAGTTGGCCCTTGTTCACAGAGCTGCTGCTGGATCGCAGTGAATCCTGTCGCACCTTGGGAATTAATATTTTCCTCTCATGTGACCTGGAATTACTAGCTGGCCCTCTGGCTTCCAAATGGTCTGCAGTACAGAGTGTTTTCTTTATAATGTCTCATATGTGGTTTAATTTCTTGTTATAAAATACAATAAACAATATACAACAGAGTGACATAACAGTAGTATAGGAGAGTCACCAACTGCTGGTGTTTTAAGTCTTGGTACTGCAGCTTTCAGCAATGTGCTTTTATATGTCAAAGGAGAGACGTTTTCCTATTTTAAAATGTCTGCTTGAGGAAACTGGATATGTTTAACGGTTGATTACAGCTTTTTGCGATCAGAAGTTTAACATTTCGCATTCTAATTCTTGCCTTTTGTTGTTTTTGGCTTTCTTCTAGGCTACGGAGAGCTAAATGGTAATGCAGGAGAAAGAGAAGTATCATTAAAGGGCCTGTGCTCTGATGAAACAACCAACCCGGGATCCAGGGTACCAAACGGCAGCCAGCAACTTGCAGACACTAATGTGACCCCAAAGCAGACTGTTAAGGCCAGTGCTTTGGGGAAAGCCGGAATCAAACCCAAGAACTTCATTCAGAAAAACAGCATGGACAAAAAGAGTGACAAGTCCTACGAAAATAAACTTAGAGAAAGCCAGTCCTCTGAGAAGCCAGAGGGAGTATCTATTCCAAACGGCGTGGTAACCAATAATTCCAGTTATATCACTAATGGCTACGTAGGCAAAGGGGCAGACAACGATGGCAGTGGCTCCGAGAGTGGATATACGACGCCCAAGAAGCGGAAAGGCAGGCGCAACAGTGCCAAAGGCTGTGAGAACTTGAATCTAGTACAGGACAAAATAATGCAGCAGGAGGTCAATACCCCAACCTTAAAACAGGAACTTGAGGGTTTCAAGCCTGATTATAGTGAGCAAAAGGGGACCCGAATTGAAAATACGAAGCCCGTTTGGAAATACGAGGCTGGGGCTGGTGGAGCAGGCCGGGGAAAGCCTGGGCTTGGGGATGTACAGCGAAAAAACTCTGATGCCAAACCTGGAATTAGCAGCAAGAAGTTCGATGACCGGCCCAAAGGGAAACATGCCTCGTCTGCTACGTCTAAAGAGGATTCATGGACCTTATTTAAACCACCCCCGGTTTTTCCAGTGGACAATAGCAGTGCTAAAATTGTTCCCAAAATAAGTTATGCAAGTAAAGTTAAAGAAAACCTCAACAAAGCAGCCCAAACCCCATCCACGTCTTCATCGTCGTCTTCGTCATCTGCTGGGGAAGTTCAGGCCCAATCGTCGAGTCGACTCTCCCAAGTCCCTATGTCTGCTATGAAATCTGTTACTTCTGCTAGCTTTTCAAATGGGCCAATTTTAGCAGGGACTGATGGAAACGTGTATTCTCCAGGGACCCAGCCACTGCTCACAACTGCTGCTAGTACTGTAACATCAACCTCTTCTGAGTCAGTACCCCAGGACATCAGTACAACTTCAACAGCTCTTGAACAAAAGAAATCTAGCCTTTTTATCTACCCTTCAAATATGCAAACTGTGCTTCTGGGTACAGCACAAGTCGATTTCCCATCGCAGACAAATCAGCAGAACCTGGGAGATATCTTCCAGAATCAGTGGGGCTTGTCGTTCATAAACGAGCCCAGTGCTGGCCCTGAAACTGTTGTGGGGAAATCTGCAGATAATCAGTTAATGGAAGTGACATTTCAAGGGGAATATCCTGCCGCTTTGGTTTCGCAGTGTGCTGAAATCATTCCCTCAGGAACTGAACAACCTGTGTTTCCTAAGGCTTACGAGCTGGACAAACGGACTAGCCCTCAAATTCTTAGTGCTGTTCTTAAGCCTGGGACTGCTCTTGAGGGTGGTGTCTTAGCCTTGGAGTCACATCACACAGGTGACCTACAAAAGGCAGACACCGGTAGCCAAGGTGCTTTAGTGTTTCTTTCAAAAGACTATGAAATAGAGAATCCTCTGGCCTCCCCCACGAACAATTTGTTAGCCTCCGCCAAAGAACAGAGGTACCAGAGAGGCCTAGAAAGAAAAGATAGCTGGGGTTCTTTTGACCTGAGGGCTGCTATTATATATCACACTAAAGGTAATGGCTTAACTTGCTTCCTAAGGGAGTTCTCTTCGTTGTGGGTTTCTCTTTTTAAATGCAATATTATAACATGTTATGTTGCTCGCAGCAATTATGACTGTGTTGAAAAGGGGCTTTTTTCGCCTGCATATCTTCAGTGGTAATAACAGTTTGAGAAAGTTACTCAAACAGATGTTTAGTTTATGTTAAAAGTTATTAATTTCCCTATTTCTATGGGCAAGAATAAGTGATGTTGGTAAGGGTAATGCCCAGCTTGGGTGTTTTCTTTTTAATTTGAAATCCCACAGAAGGAGCAGGTCTTCCTAAACTGCCTGGACCTGAAAGGAGTTAAACACACAAGTTTGTTCCAGCTTCACCAGACCATAATCTGTCACTGAAGGGTCTGCTTAGTTCTTGCTCACACCTCTACCTCTGCAGGATTGCTGCTTCTCCCCTTGCAGATAAGGCCATGAAATCAGGATATCTGGTTTAAAGGAAGAAGAAAAAAATAGGCCTATGTTTCCCTCTGTTAGTTTTATTTTTTTTCCATGATGCAGTCTTTTTAAGCACTCCCACCACCACCATTTTTTTTCCTCATCTTTCTAAAATACTACAGCAACAGCAAGGCGAATCTTTGCTTATCAACTCTTCTCTAAGCTGCAGATTGAATTCTCTCATACCCTTTGTAGACAAATCTTTCAGCTGGATTTTATTGCTGTGTCTCTTTATGGAGTTCTTTGTAGTTGGCTCCTTTTTTTCCCCCCCGCTTCTCTCCTTTTTGAGACAGAGATGACTTAAATGCGATACAGACATTTACAACTGGCAGCCTGGAGATAAAGTCTACAGAGCTGTTTGCTTTTCCCTTTCCCTCCAGGTCTCGGTCACAGAGGCTCTGAGGTCTGGTGGTGGTTTTTGGTTGTGGGTCCCGGCTCTGCGGTAACAGGAATTCTGCTTTTTGGCATTGTGTGAACTTATCTGCTTCTGACAAACTCGGGGCAGTTCCTTTTTTATTCTCCTCCCTCTTCCTTCTCCCTGAGTCCCCCTATTCTGAGAGAAAAAGGCGTTAATTCTCCCTCCTTTTTTTTAAACCATTCCTGGTACATATGTGGACAGCATCTTATTCAGAGATGGTTCTTATGCAGAGAGGTTAGTGTTTGATGGCTTTAGCAAAAGCTGTGTTTTGACCCGCTGCAAAGTTCTTAAATTACCTCCTCTTAAATTACCTGTCCCAAGCCTTTGTATAAAGTGCAAAAGTATAGATGGCTCCTTTGGAAAGAGTAAGCCCGTGCATTTAAAAATTATTGAAAGGTATTTTTCCACGTCATCACATCTTTAAGATGTCAACATCTTAATCTCTAGTATTTTCCTTGAAGAACAATGTTCATTAGCTTTTTTTTGTGTGGATCTTATTCCCTGACCTCTTGCTCAGTATTTTCCAGTATTAAAGTGGGCTTAGCTTTTCATTCTTAAATCTCTTAAACTTCAGTTTCTCTTCAGAGAATGGGGATGGAGGGAAGCCCAGCGTAGTTAGGAGGGTGAATCCTAGACAACCCTCCATTTACCAATTTGCAAATTTCTCCAGCACTTTGGCTTTACTGTTTTGTTTTTGTCGACCTGGACTTGGTGCTGCAAAAGCAGCTTTGTAGCCAGACACAGCCGCAATCTCCCTGGCTGTGTAAAGGACAGACCCCAGGAAAACAATAGCCCCAACAGGAAAGCAAGGAACACTCCCTTCCCATGGCCTGCCGAGGAGGTGTTAACTTCAAAGTCTGGCTGAGGTTAGTCCTTTTAAACACAGGAGTTTAATTGCGTTCAGGGGAGTTAATTGCGTTCAGTGGCGAGAACGGACACTTAAAGCGCTCCTTGCAATAATTGCTTTTGGCTCTGCCCTTGCCTGAGCGTAAGCAGGGAGCAAGCTCTTGCTTGGAGCGCTGCTCCTGGTCGGAGCTGCCCTGGGAGGGCAGTTCCCGAGCCTCCTGCTGCCTCAGGGGTCATTTAGGTGCAAAAGAAAACGGATTTTCTGGTCGCGGTAGTGCCATTAACGCAGTAAGGGTGCCACAAGCAGCTTGAGGTTGTGTCTTTCTCCTTTGTAGTCTCCAAGGGCTGCTGTTGGTTTGCATAGCGGAGTGTGGGATTGGCTCTGGGATTGAGTAGGTCTTCAGGGGTGATGCTGGCTGGTGCCTTTCTGCATTTCTTGAAGCCCTTTGGAGTGATGCAAATGAAGATCTTGGGAGAAACGGTGGGCAAAACTCTTCTATCTTCATGGCCGTGTAGGTGGAGCTGGGCAGGGGATTCCCTGCACCACAAGGAATTTTGCAGGACAGCAGTGCAGCACTGGAGGGAACAGCATGGGATTTGCCTTGGGTTGTTTTCCCGAGTTTCCAGCAAGGAACTGCCAGTTGTGTGAGGTGGGAACGGAGCCTGTTTATCCTTCACGAGCGCATTCCCTCGGCACGGCGCTCGCCTGCGGGAGCGTCCCGGCAGCTGGACCTCGACCTGTTTGGTTTCTGCACTGGGAGGAGGGTGAACTTCATCCCCCTTCAGATCGATCTGTTTGGTTTTGAGCAGGACAAAGTATCGGTGCCTTGATCTGCAAATCCGCCCCGCCGCGGAGCTTACGCACATGAAAAGAAACGATTGTGGGGAAAGGCTGGGGTGAACCTGGAGCTTGTCGTCATTCGGTGGCACCTGCTCCGGTGCATTCTTTTGCCCTGAACTAAATATGAGGTAATTCAATGCAAGCGACCCACAGAAAGAATGAGGCTCTTTGTGCTTGCGGTGAGGAATGGGTTTCGGCCCGTGCTCTGTGCGCGGCTATAGCTGCGCTTGGCGTATGCAAGTCCTCGACCTCGCCTGGTAAACAGGCAGGGGAGCAGCTTCTGTGTGCCCTGTGCCTACTTGTGCTCTTCTTCTGGGTGGTTTCATGTGTGTCCACGCTCTGGGTCTTCCTTTTTTTGTAGAAGAGGCTGCCCTGATATTCCCACCTGCGTGTTTATCCTGCCTGTACATCCCGGTCCTGTGGTGGCTGTCTTCACCGGCAGCACGTGCGGGTCAGTGTTTGTCACAGTGCTTTGAGACGCTCGCTGGTGTCAGATCTGATTTAGCAAGGTAGACACCACTTAGGCAAGCATGGGTGGGCCTGTTGCTAGGTTGGAGACAGGGCCATTAGCTTTACAGGGGAGACTGGAGGGAAGAAGGAATTCTAGGGAATTCCAGGGAATCCTGTCCCTAACTTAGCAACAGGAACCTCCTCCTGCATGTGGCACTGCTGCACACCTCGTGTCTCTGAGATCAGACTGGCCCTTACAGATTCTTGGTTCTCTTCCTCAGAAGGAGCCACTGTTGTATTTCATATGCATTTCTGTTGAAAGTGGTAATCTTTTTGTTACTTTGGTCCTCCTTTTAAAGTTGGATAAAACACTTGATGCAGGAATTGCAGTGCAGAATTCCATTGCGTTCAGACAGGTGCAGCCTTCCAGGCTGAGGGTGTCTGTTCTTTGCAGGGGACGGTGTGGAACATCTCGTGTTGGAAACGTTGTCCCTAGCTAAAGGGAGAGCAACGGAGGTCTCCCTGTTCCATTGCACAGTAGCAAAGACCTCAGAGGCAGGAGAGAGAAACCTGCAGTTTCTCCCTGGTCTTTCCCTGGTCTTTCTTGCCCCTCATTCCTGCCAGCGCTGCTGCTTTGTTCCCTCTCGGTTGTGCCTGCATCTCTCTTCGCATGAAGAAGCAGAAGAGCAGCAAGGAAAATAGAGCGAGGCAGCGTGGACCAGCCAGGAGTGGCGTTCGCTGCGATGGTGAACTGGGTCAGAAGAAATAGCAGAGCTGTGAATTCAGCAATTTTGTCCTTTACATTAGGAGGGGGGTGGAAAATGCCTTGGTTTTCCACCTCTTTCAATGGGAGGAATTTAAATCTCAGCCCATTGCTACTGTGGGGCAAAAGCGGATTTAATTCTCCTTTTAGTCGCTGTTCTTTCCAGTGGTTGGGAACCACTCTCCCGCAGTAGAATGATGAGTCTCCACAGTATTTAATTTTTAATCTGTTTTGTTTTCTATACAATCCCCAAACTTAATTATTTTGTCCTGCGGATAGATGGAGAAATCAAATGAGGATGGTTCCTCTCATTTCTTTAGCCCTCCGCTGTAAGGAGGATTGTCAGTTTATGTATTAAATTTAAGAGAATAAAGAGCTAACGCTGTGGCACAGAACAGGGACTCTTTGCAGGGACAGCCATTGTAGCAAGGGAAATTTTACATAAAAGTGCCTGTCATAACAAATTACTGCTACAGATTTTTCCCCACCAATCCCCCACCCTGTAAAATTTATTGACCTATGAGGAATCTCACTGCAGTTCACCAGAATGTGTGTGTGTCTTCCTTGTACCAGAGCCTTTCACAGGGACCCTCTTTCAGTGATTTTTCCCAAGGGAAAATGGGGAAAAGCAGCTGTGGGACAGTTGTAGGTGACAACAACCTGTAACCCAAGCCAGAAGCACAAGAAAAATCACAAATTTCTTACTAGATAAGACTGAATTTTATCATTTATTCTGCTTTAAGATTGATTGGGAAAAAAATTGCTTTCCTAATTCCGTGTTGCAGTTTGAAAATAATTTTTCCTCTATGGAGTCATTTCATTCACTAAACGTGTGAGCGTGTACGCTCTCATTTAAGTGGTGGTGACCACCTAGAGGGAGGACCTTGCGTGTGACCTTGGTGACAGACAATATTCAGGAATAATCAATATAGCAATTGGTTTCCAGTGACATCTGCTTTTGTAGATTTGCTGGTCTGAGCGCCTGCTAGCCAGTGAGTCAACTTATTTAGGCACTTCACCCCTCTCTTCCACCTTTCCTAAGTGCAAAGGGGTTTGTCTTTACTTAGAATACAGTTTTCATTGACTTTGGGGTTTTATCTATTGAAGTTGGGACCAAATGGAAGTAAAATGAGAGAACATCTGCCCTTTTGTACTAAGATATGATAGTGGACGGCGTTTCAACCTTCTTGATGTGTTTTTGGTGCTTTAACACTTCTAATGCCAAGGGATCAACAACTTGTTGCTGAGCGCTACCATGGTGGCTTTTGGGGTTGTCCCCTGTCTTTGGAGAAGCTGTTAAAATAGATGATGCTCTTTAACCATTAGGAAATGATGCTTCCAGATTCATTGTGAAGGGAAGACTGGTTCTAAGGAGAGTGTTGCAGCTGGTTCATTTTACTTCTGAGAAATTCGTATTTTGTTGAAGTGGGGATTAGTCTCTTGTCAAGTTGCTTCTGTCTTTAGGCGTGTTGAGGCCTCGCTACTCTTCCCAAAGCACTTTAGGGAGCCTCATGGAAAGTGCAAAGTATTCCTGGTGTTAACACAGAAATAACAGACCTCGTAAAACCTTGTCAGGGCGTCCCCAACAAAAGGCTTCAATGCACCGAGGAGGCTGGCAATGCTTATTTGTGTGCAGTTCCCTGCCCCAGGGAGCTCGCGATTGCAGCAGGATAAGCACAGATGAAGGGACAGGAACGTGCAGGCAGTTGATGGAGGTGACGCTTGTCACACACCGTGCTGCAGCCATGAGCTTTACAGAGGCTTTTTTCTTCCTCCTTTCCCATGCCTGTTCATTTACTACTTTCTTTTGCTTTTTGCCACACACATTCATGTTGCTTAATAACCTGTGGACATTCTTTTTTCCTGGCCCCTTTCTGGCACAAGGAAGACTATAAAGATCCTTCTTGCAGCTTATGTTCCTCCTGACTGCTCTTTTTCCATAACTATGTACTCAGTTCCCAAGATTGATACAGTTAGCATCTTTATAGATACTCTAGATTGTGCAGTAGCAACACAATAGTGGTTAAATCTGTTTATTGTGAGCAGGTCTCTAAAGATCTGTTGTGACTTAGATTTGGGATATTGTAAAATACCATCCTGTTTCTTTATATTAATGTGAATGAAGAGAACTTGAGGATATCTCTAAAGTAAACAAAACCATGTACTCTTCACACATGGGGAGAGGACTGCTTGTTTTTTCCTCCATAAATGTGTCTTGGAGACACTTTAAAAAGCTGCGAGTCGATGGGGCAGCCAGATGCCTGCATGGGGCATCACAACTTGATCTCAGATGAATTGGCAGGAGCTGTGTAGGTATCTCAGGGGAGTGTTGGTGGCACGGGGCGCTGCAGCAGGTCCACACTATGAGCCACAAGCAGTTCCCTCTGCCCAGCACTTCCCACGAGCCAAGTATCAACTCATAAAAATCTTTCCACTTCAGGCTGCTGGTTGAGGCTGCAGCACCTGCTTGCACAGCAGCGTGAGGGTGACCCCGAAGCTAGATGAGGATTTGTGAGAATGGAGAACGGCAGTGACATTTGTGATGCTCGGTTTGGTCATCTGACTTTTTAGACCACATTATAGATGTCTCTTTGCCTCTTATCGCTGGATCGTTCAAGTCAAATTCATGCAAACCTGTCAGCTTCATTTGGGTTGCGCTGCGGCACTGAATGAAATCGGGTTTGGCTGGAAACCGTAGCCCAACTCTCGTAGTATGATGCCGTGCTCTGAAAACGAAAGCGTGTTTTGAGTTGTCTCTAATGGCAGTCTTTTCCTTTTGCCTCCACAGAAATGGAATCAGTTTGGAATTTGCAGAAGCAAGGTAAGGATATCCGGAAAAAAAGGCACCCATTCTCCCTGCTTTGCTCTCTCTGTCGGGGCAGAGCTGGAGGTATTAAGAGCTGAACGTTAAATAATGTCAGTGTCCAGAGATGCTCAACTTTGGTTCTTCAGTCCTAGGTGTTTATATTTCCCTGGGACTTAATTTGGGTTTCTGTGCTCTGGATCATTGAAAATCGGGGCAGTGAGCTTTACTGTGATGCTGGGGGCTCCATGCAAAATGCCCAAAGGAGAGAAAGCAAACAGGTTGTCAAAGCAGATGCAACTTGCGTTCCATAGGTGTATTTTGATACAATAATTGTCTTATATTTTGATAGTGGGTGTCACACCAAGGACAAAGTTTAAATTCTGCCATATCTCTAAATTTCATCTGTAAAAACATTATGTAGCTTGTGGGAAGGATGCTGAGTACAGACTTCAGTGCTTTTTGCAACAGTAGCACGGCTAGAGCATGGGGAGCAAGTGCCGCTCTGCACAGGGTCAGCTCGGGCTCTCACCTACATTTGCTAGGGGTAGCGATGCTGCAGATCTCAGCATCTGAAAGGGACTTGTTGAAGACTTGGGTTTTTGCTTCCTTTCCAGATCCCAAAAGGATAATCACTTACGATGAAGCCATGGATCGCCCGGATCAATGAAGGTAGCAAGACGAGACTGCCTGTTATAACCTTTCGGCAGCATTTGTGCTGTTCATGGGGGACAAAAGGCTTTTATGCTCCTTCTAAATCTTCAGTGCAGCAGAGGAACCATAACTAGAATCACAGGATAATATATACAAATATATATATAGTTATTTAAAAATGGCAACTGAAAGTAATTAGACTTCTTAAGGAATCTGAAAATTTATTTCAACGAGACTACACACGTGATTATTTAATCTCCGGTACTGAATAGAAATTTTTTTTTGGTTTTTGTTTCTTTTTTTTTCTTCTTTTTTTTTTTCCTCTTCTTTGTTAAAAGAGTGAATGCAAATGATTAACGAATACAGACTCGATTTACAAGCCCAGTTCTAAAGTTCCTGCTGTCGTCTACACGGGCAACAGCGACCCACTGGAGAGGCATTTCCACTTGACAAGGTTTCTGTTTCTTGTTCTGTGACTGTAGTGATACACTAATCATAGGGAAATCAGGATGATTCAGCATCCTTCATCTCCCCTTTCCCTTCCATCTCCCCTTGGTTTTGTTTTTCTATTTTTTTTTTTTCTGTTTTGTTTTACATTGAATGCTGGAGAAACGCCTTGAAGTTTGCAGAGGTGTTTTTTTCTCTCCTTTTTTTTTTTTTTTTTTTTTGTCCCCCCCCCCAGAGAACTATAATCCTCGTGTTTTGCCAGGAGTAAAGCAACCAATCGTATGCTGGGATAATTATCTTAAAGCATCATTCTTCTGGGGGAAAAATTGTTATACTGCAGTTCTAGGATACACGGTGAAGTCGCACAGTTGACATGGCTCCGGTTACACGTTGGACTATTGCAACTGAAGAGCTCTTTCCTTTTAAGAGAAAACATGCAAAAATAAGCAATTGGTTTAGGCATGTAATATGGAGGAGAAAAAAAAAAGGCAAAAAACCACTGTTCCCATTGCTTAATGCCGTTGTATTACTGGGAGCAGGAAAAAAAAAAAATCTCCCGCTTTCAACTGTAGGTGCTTCATATTGCTGTGTCTGTCTCCTAACACTAAATGTCCTGGATTTTTTTTCCCATTTTCATTGAAAAACTGAAGAGAAATTGAATTCTGCTAACTTGCACCCTTAATTATGTTTTTTCTCTTAAAAATTTGAAAAAAAAAAAAAAAAAGGAAAAAAAAAAAGAAAAAAAAGAAAAAGGAAAAAAAAAAGAAATGGGAATTTGAATCCTCTTTGACTTGTCTATAGAAAGCTGATGGCCAGAGTTACCCACACATGCCCATTGAAAATGCTCTTTAATATTTTCATGCATTCTGTGTATTTCTGGGCTCTGCTTCTAATTATCTCTTAATAAAAGTATATTTTATTACAAGAGCAAAATGGAGGACTTAGGAATGAAAATAATAATTAAAAATAGGAAAACTTTCCAGCAATGAGAAGACTGAAAAGAGCACAGGCTTCAGCTGCGTAACCCGTTCTGCCCCACTGCAGCTTGTGCAGCATGTTGAAATCCTATTGGCATTGGATAACCTTTTTGGTTTTGTTTCCCTAAAAAAACGTGCAGAGTTCCAAGGGTCCAATGAAAGACCAAGCACGGAATTTCGGCAAAACAAACAAAAAATTTATTTTCTAGCCTGGTTATGTACCCAGTCCTCAAAAATATTCCTGAGTGTTTGCAGCTGAATCCATGCTCGTGTATGGGCATCGTGGGCAGCAGCAGCTGGTGTATCCTGAAGTTAGACTGGATCCTATGGGGCATTTCAGGAAGCAGATAAGCCCAAAACTTTTGCCTATCCCTTATGCTTATGTATCCACTCTTTTGTTAATTAGGAGTATGTAGCATGCTTTTTTTTTCTTTTTTTTTTTTTTTTTAATGCTTTTATTCTTTTAATAAGTTTGTTCCTGAATGAAGCTCTTGAGTTCATGTTGGGACAAAGCAACTTAATTCTGTACCTTTTTATAAGATTGCTAGCTTTCTGCAATGCTTAGTTTTAAAAGTTTTGCTATGGATTGCCTACTCCACTTTATGTATAAAATACTATATATATGTGTATGTATATATATAAATACACTTGTATACGTACATATACATCTGCATATATATAGTAATAATTTATTGTATCAGTCCAGGTTCAGAAATTTGTGGTTGGCCAGTCGCAAATAGTTCTGTTTCACCTATAAACTGTATCACCTTTACGGGTGTGTGTAACTTCAAATGTATAACATGTTTACAGATGTGTCCTACACCTAGTCCTCCTATGTTCCTATTTTAAATTCTTTTGAGTCTCCCAACTGCTTGCCAAAAGTTGGAATTGCCTCCGGCTCTCCCGGGGAAGAGGGCTGAGGCGTTCTGGAGTTTTAAAGTGTTGAACAAACTGGACAACGGCACTGGAAAGCCTAAGGTGGAAGAAACTTTGGTTTTGTTTTCTATTAGAAAAGGAAGAAAAAGGGTTGAAGGCTGATAGCAAAGTTGCCAGTTTGTTTTCCTGGCTTTAAGGCTCAGCTATGTATTTGTTTGCCTTGTGTAGTCACTTGTCGCCTTAAGGGCTGGGTTCCATTAAAAAGAAAAAAGAAAGAAAAAAGACAAAACCGAAACCTGTTTTTGCTTACGTGGGGTTGAACTGTCCTGGCGGCCCGGCCCCGCGTTCGGCGCCGGCGCGGTGCCGAAGCCCAAGAGCAATAACTGCCTCCGCGCCAGATCCCGGGCATTTAGGAATGCCCGTCCCGGCTCCGGTTATTCCCCAAGTAGCGAGGGGAGCCCCAAGGAAAACGCGGGCCCGGGAAGGGGCCTCTTTGCTTCGCCCACGTTGTTCCCTGCTGCTCTGTCCTGTTGCCGCGTGGCCCTGGCCACCGGCGCCCGTCCCCAGACACCGCCTGTGGCTTCTCTGCTGTATTCCTGAATGTCCCCTGATCCCCGCGTCCCCCCCGGGCGCGGGATCAGCCCTTGCTCCCTGGGGAGGCTCCTTGGGGGAGCCCCCAGGTGCCACCGCAGCGGGTGGCCCGGTCCCCTCCCCGCGCTCCTCCCACGTCCTCACACAATTCTTTACTGAGCACTTATTAAAAATATCTTGAGATTTAATCTGTTTTCTGATTATTTTTGTGTAACCCTATATGGAGAGAAAAAAAAAAAAAAAAAGGACTGAAATTGAGCTGTGACTGATTTAGCACATTTGAATAATGCTAAGGTGTTACTGATAAGTCTCACGTGTTTGGGGTTGTTTTTGTTGTTGTTTTTCTCTTTTCCTTCTGTCGTCGTCGTTGTTTTGTCGGACTCGGAGTATTAGTACTGTAGCATAAACCAAATAGAGGCCGGGAGGGCCGCGGTGGCCTCCCCTGGCCCTGCCGCGGGCCGCGGCGCGTATTTATTTGTGCCATTGTCTTCATTACACTGAGCAAGTTCAAACAACCCCCCTTGCCCGGGTGCAGGATCCGAAAGTGGCGCTAAGGGTGAAATCGTGAGCTGTATTTTTAGTAAATAGGAAGATACTGATTCAGGTTGAGGCTTCTCTGGCCTCTCTCCGCTGGCCCCGGGGCTGTTCGTCCCCCTCGTCGCCCGGGTCTGGACGTTGGGCAGCGCTCCCTGCACGGGGTGCAGCAGTTGGAGCGCGTGCAGGGCGCTCGGTGCAGGGTTGTGTTTTGGTTTTTCTTCCTCCTTTTGCATTGATGCTTTCCCTGTCCTCCTCCTGGCCAGTGCCTCGTGGAACCGGGTGCCACCAGCCCGGGTGGCCTCAGGGCACCGCTCCTCCCCGGCGGCTGCGGCTTGGCGAGCGCTGCCGCCCGCAGCGATGCTCCCTGCGGCTCCGGCGGGCTGGCGGTGCCCGGGTTTGGGTGCTTGTTGTTTTAAACCCACCTCGGTCACCCGCAAAACCTGCCTGTGACTCGAGAAACCTCTAGTCCCGCCGACGGCACCGGTAGCCGCAGGGCGCGGGTTCTGTCGCCAGCCCTTTCCGAAGCGTAAATCCCGTTGTTTGCCTTTCACAGCTGCTCTGGGCTTCTTCTCGAGGTGGAAAAAGGGGTTTTATTAGATTGCAAATATGCCAGTTATCCCAGGCGTGGGCAGTGGGGAGAACTGGCTATCCAAATCCAAAGGAAAATGGTTTCCTCTCTGCAAACGTGAGAGGTGGAAGCTGTCCCCTCGGTTTCCCTTCTCCTCTGTCCTTTTTACCTTCTGAGTGCCCTACCCAAGCCCAGGAGCATCCTTTCCAGGCAGGGCCATGGAGGGCAGCGGCGGGATTGGGAGCATCTTGGAGTGATGACGTTCACAGGCTCATTTCGGGACAGCTCGTGTGTGGCTGATAGTTTTCCCGTGCATTCATTTTCTTGCTCTGATTTCAGCATCCTCGGTAAATTGCTATGGTGTCCGATGCTTTCAGGAGTCTGTCACTAGAAGGTTTTCTTTTCGGTGCGCGTAGTGATCTGTTTTCCTTGCAGAGGCTGTTCCTAAGGGAGATGATTGAGGTCAGGAGGGGCGAGAACAGGGCTGAACCCAATTTAAAGCTGCTACGAGACTTCACACAGGTGCACGAGGCGCTTTGGGGCTGGCACCTCGGCTCAGAGTGACCTGGCGTGGGCCACCCTGCTGCGCTGCTGCCTTCCTGCATCTAAACGATATATAAGAGTGCACGTGAGCCCCGTGAATCCGGACTGACGCAAAGCAGCGCCGGAGCGGTGCCTCCGCCGCCAGCCCCGCTGCCTTCCAGAGATCCCAGGAATTTGCACGCGCGGGGCTGGCGGCCTCGCGTCCTGCTCGAGGTCCTGGCCGGGGGACGCAGCCGTGACGCTAAAGCAGGGGATGCCCGAGGGGATGCGCGGGCGGCTCTGCTCCTAATCCCCTTCCAGGAACACAAGTCCTAACCTGCGCTTTCGCCGGGGGCTGCTGATCCGCGTTTATCTCGACTGTTAACCGGAAAGCTTCGTCTAATGCGTCCAGAGCTCTAAAGCCATTTTGTAAGATAGCAGTATCCCTTTTCTACAGCCTTATTGATGAGTAGGGTATCTTTAAAAAGAAAAAAAAAAACAAAAAAAAATCATTTCTGTGGTATGAAAACTTGTGTACTGCGAACATATGAACGTTTAGGAAAAACACAACTTACTGTTTTCTTATAAAAAAACAAAACACAAAAAAAAACTGTCTGCTTTCCATACGGTCTTTCCTCAGGTGCTAAATAAGGGTTCCAAAAATGGATACTGCTTTAGGAGTTTCTGCTTTATTCTTAAAATACATATTTTTTTGCTTAGGTGTTGTAAAGATATTTTAACAAGAATGTTTTTTTAATGTAAATAAGATTATGCGTCTTTAATTTTGTTTTATCTCCTTTTTGTCTATATTAAATAGTCTAATTTTCATTTTATCCTTTTGAGAAGGACCCTCTTATGACCTTCCTCGAAGACATTTCATTGAGTGTTGCTGCATTTAAGAATGAATCTACAACTGTTCATGTCTTGGATTAATGCTGCTGCTGCTATAAGTAACCCTGAAAATCAAGAATGTGTGATGCACTTTTTTTTTTTTTTTTTTTTTTTTCCCTTTTTCCATGCCCATGGAGTTGCTCTGAGGATAGTTGAACCCTCCTGTAACAGCAACTAGCTCTGCGGGCAGCGGGGGACGGGGCTTTGGTGCTGACCTATGAGAATTTCTATGCAAGCGCGAGCAGAGGAGAGCTCTTCACTCGAGAGAACACTGTGCATTTCTTTCCTCTCCTTCCTTTTCTCTAGCTGCTATTGGAAGGGTAGTGCGAATTCCCGAGGTTCTCGGCTTCTCCATCCCTGACGGATGCGGGAAAGAGGCCTGAGCACTTGTAAGCTTGAAAGGATCTTCATGCACCATCTGCGGGTCTGGTGTTCTGTTTTCTGTTTGAGGACATCCTTGGAAGGAATTGCTCATCCCTAAGAGAAATATATATATATATATCTCATTTTAATGCTTTATCTCAATGTGAAATTAATGGGGATTAACCAACAGTATTAGAAATGGCATGACCTTCCTACCCGGTTGTAATTCCATGTTCCCAGTGTGGAGTCGGAATCTCGAGCCAGCAGCGTGTCCTGCTGTTCCAGCCCGGGATTTGCAATCGCAGGGGGAGTTTACATACTAAGTAAGGGGTTACTAGAGAAAATAAAGGGAATTTACTTGATGTTTTATTTATAGGAGATCCTTTAAAATATATATATATATATCTTTTGTAAGGCGAGGGAAGAGTAAGGGAGGTCTAAAGTTATGTAGGGAGAAAAGCTTTGGGATTACAGCTGCCTGAAATTAGTATATAGAGTCTGGAATTCTCTGCCTATTCGGTTTATTCAGCATCATTTTTTGAGCAGCGTTTGCTTTTTCTCACACACGTGCGTGTGTGTGTACATACGAATAAATGTGCCTTGCATGCGTGCTTGAGCAAAACCCGCAGCTTGTGAGCGGCTGCGTTGGGTGACGGTGCCGCGTCCATGGCCCGGGCCCGCCTGGCGTCCCCGTGTCCCCCAGACCTGCCGCTGGCACGCGGCTCTGCGCGGTGGCTGTCCTGCAGCTTGGGGGAACGTCCTACGCGATGGCACCTTTCCCTTCGTAACGTGACCCGTTTTCTGCGACTTTTGAGGGGATGGGGATGAGGAGGAGAACCTGCTTTGCTGTTCTCCTGCGGGCAACGATAAGCGGTGCCTGCGGAACGAGTGAAGGTCTGGAACCGGCTGTACTCTGGAATTAGTTCTCTGCAGAGACTGGGAATTCCATTATCCTGGGGATTGATTCCCTTCCAGCTTGTGGTTCTTGTTACTGTGGCTTTTTTGTTTTTTTTTTTTTAAGGAAAAAGAAAAGTAAACATGCCTTGCTTAAAGTTAACGGAATAGAAATGCTTATGTTTGCAGTCAGTGACTCGGAATATGAAACTGTGCAATTCTTGTTCCTTCATCTCTCTCTCATTTGCCCTAATGTGTGATTTCTGTTAGTCTTTCTGTACTTCTGCCACTGTCAATGTGAAAGCTTGCTTGCATTATTTTTTAGAAATGCGTTTTGCACACTCGGGTTTCGCTGAAGCTCCGTGAAAAGGTTAGTTTGAAGCAGATGAATAAAGCTATGCACATGTTTTGAAAGTTTAATTTGTGTCTCATTACCAGAAGTGACTTATCTGCCCTCTTTTGCATTCCTGTGCTGTCATTGCCTACATTAGCTTGACCATCTCGGAGGGCAGGACGAACGGTGACAGTTCTTTGCTGACAGCTGTAGCAGAAAACTGGCGCTTCTTGATTTTTTTAGTAGCCTCTCCTTTGCTTTCTCCGTATTTCTCTCTGTACATCTATATAAATATATATATTATTTTTTTATTTTAAAGAGCTTACTTTACTGATGGGACGGGGGGAGAGGAGATGTGCTGGCTTGCGTTTCGGATGCCCTTCATGCTGCTGGCTGAACGGGTGCCCCTTTCCGCCCGCGTCGGGTGCCCGTGGCGAGCGGAGGGGACGCGGGGACATGAGAGCTGCCTCTTCCTGCCCTCTCGTCCCAGCTCGAAGCGGCTCTGAGCAGGGGGGGGACCCGTTTGCAGCCCCGTGGTGCAGACTGGAGGCTTCCAAGGGCCGAACAAGCGGAGAGGAACCCAGCGGGTCCGTGTTGGCGCTGGCCCCGCGGTGGGTGTTTGTGCACAGGGGGCAGCTCCTGGCCTGCCGGTGCCGAGCGGGGGCTCCCTCTGCTCCCCGGAGCTTTATTCCCGTTTTGTTTTCCTGAGTTGTGTGCATCGGTTTGCAACCACCTCCTTTGAAAACGTGTTGCTCAGCCCAGCCCCTTTGTGCAGCAAAGCCTGGATTTTGCGGTGGGAGAAGTACCCCCGGCAGCTTTCTCCTCGTGTTCCCTTTGCCATGGCAGAGATTTGTACTAACTTGACAGCTTTTTTTTTCATACAGAACAGGGCTGCTTTTCTATCTACCATCACGCGTGTACTTACACACCCCCAGGACGCCCCTGGAGGTCCTCGACTTGTTTACGTGGGCAGCAGACGCCCCTTCTTCCCCTCTCCCGGATTATTTCAGTGTTAGGAGCGCGCGGGAGCCGCCCCGCCGCCCTCCTGCCTCTCTCCAAAGTTCTCATTTCCCTTCAGTTTCCTGGTGAGTGTTTGGAATCACAGCAAGGGGTTGTGCTCCCTGCTCAGGAGCTGAATTACCTCCGACTTTGGGAGAGGGGCGGCCCCGCTCCGTCGCCGGCGTCGTAGCGTGCGACCGCACACAAACAGTCAAGGTAGCTCGCGTTCTTCTCCCTGCCCCGGATTCTGAATAGTTTAACCACACTCTGTGTACCCGGCTCGAATCGTAGGCTTTTTATTTTCCGCTCGTGAGAGGGTGGCTAGAGGAGTTAGTGTAAAACCTGCTGTAGCTGTGTCTGGCGCAGGCGGTTGCGCTGGGGATGGATGACGATGTCGCAGACTGTAAGGATAGGTTAATGTCCATGAGCTGTAATGGCATGATGTATCTTTACTGATGATGTCATACTTCACACTAAATGTTTTAAAAAAAAGAAATTACCTGGATTTTGTTTATTCTGCACCAACAGGTCTTCAAAATTTATCCAAATTTTATTATTTTATCAGGAAAAAAAAAATGTGTAGATCGAATACATTAAGACAGACAATAAGTGATGTAAATTGTTGAATAAAGATTTTAAAGTTTGTGGGTGTCAGTGTGTTTCTTTTGCGCTTTTACAGGGCCTCCCTTTGCTCCTGGGGCTGCAGTGACTTCATTTTCAGTCCCTCAGACCTGTCACTAACTGAGCCTATGGACCGGGTTCTATAGGTGGCTGCGTATATGTGAGCATCCCAGGATGGGCAGAGAAAAAGGCCCTTTACTGTGAAGGAGGGAAGAGGAGGGGGAAAGGAGCTGGTCGGGCTGCAGCTCTGCAGCAAATAACCCTTTTGCTCTCTCCATGGGCACCGCTGCCCTTCTGTGCAGCATCCCCCGTGCCTTGAATGTGCCCTGCTGTGAACCCCGCTGGATTTTAGTCCTGCTCCATCCAGGCAAGGACAAGGGAGCCCCGTCCCCTGGTTGTGGCACGAGCCTGTGTGACCTTCCCCGTACCCCTGCCTTCCAAAACCCCCCCAGCAAACGGACACACCGAGCGCTGTTATCTTTTTCCTTCAGTCACATTTATTGGCAATGGTGGCGGTTGGTACCATTTAGGAGTGTTGTTCCATAAGCAGTTGCAGTACAAGAAAGGGGTTGTTATATTTCAGGAGGGGAGTATTAGCACCAAAAGGGAGCCGGTGAGCTTTGGAAACCTTGCAAAGATGTGCTCGAACGTGCGGAGCCGGGCCGGCTCGGGCAGCTACTGCTGGATGCGCCTGATGGATTGGATCTGGCAGGTCTGGGCGTGCGAGCCCCACTCTCTCCAGTGCTTGTAGTCGCCGCCGTGGTGGTCGGCCTCCAGCACGTACTGGTAGCCGCGGTACCCGGGGTACTGGTAGCAAGCCCAGCTGGAAGAGAAGAGGTGTCAGGGGGCTGTATGGGAACAGGGTGCGTGCGATGGAAGCAGCGCTTTGTGCCGCTTTTTTGCTTCCCGCTTGTCCCCCTTTCCAAGCCCCTGCCTGTCACTTACGCGCCGCACTGGATCCGCATGGAGCCCACTTCGTTGTTGGGCCAGCCCATGGCCTGCAGCGAGGGGTAGTCGTCGCTGAGCTCCCACTGGCGCCCGATGAAGTTGTCTTTCTCGAAGACAGTGATCTTGGATTCCTTGTGGTTCTGCGGCAGGAGAGCAGAGTGTGAGCGCGAGGCAGCGCCCTGGGCACGGAGCGGGGCGGGAGGAAGGAAGGTCTCTCCAGCTCACAACATTCTGGGGGGTTTCCTGCAGCTGGGAGGGAGGCGTTTGGGCTCCTAGGGCTGGTTTTGCCAAATCCGGGCTGCTGTGGAGGGTGCTGAGCAAGGCCGTGCTGGGCCAGGGCTCTGCATCTCAGTGTGGAGCAGGACTGGTGTGTGCACCCGAGCAGGGAGGGGGGTGCCCTGGGAGGTCTAAGCGACTGCTCTGCTCCGGTTACCGTTTCGGGGTTGCTGTCCCTGGGCTCTGAGCCCCCAGCGTGTGTAACTGGCCCAGAAGTGCCTTTAGAAGCCTCCGTAAACATGTCCCCCGCAGCAAATCCTGCAGAGAAACGAGCCCACCCCGAGCAGCCTGTCCCGACGGGAATGCATCCGGGATAGCTGCATGTTTGTCCTTCCTAATCGCTCTCCCTGGGCCTGCTGGTGCTGCTGGGATGCTGCCCTGGTGCCAGAGATGCAGGAGCAGGAGCTGCCCTGGTGCCAGATGCCCCCTCCAGCTCCTGTGTCTGCGCTGGGGCAGAGGGGCTGCTGCAGTGGGGAATTTCGGAGCGGCTCCTGCCCTGCCTGTGCCCGCGGTACCGCGCGGGCTGGGGACAGCGTGGGACAAGGCTCCCCCCGGACCGGGACACTCACAGCGGAGCAGATGGGGCGGAAGGACATCAGGCGCTCGATGTGGTAGGCGTTGCTGCCGCTCCAGGCGTCCCAGCGCGGGTACTCGCCCCTCTCCAGGGTGAACTGCTGCCCGCAGAAGCCGGTGTGCTCGTAGCCGACCCAGCTGCAAAGACAGAGCCGGGGCTGCCGGGGCTCCCTGCGCCGCCTGCTCGCGTCTGGCCCCGCGGCACGGACGAAGGCGCAGGGAAGGGGTCGGGATCGCGGTGCGGGAAGCGGTGTGGGATGTGGGCACAGCAGCAGCCCCTGTGCTACATTGGGCACAGCAGAGCATCCCCCAGCTGCGGTGGGTGAGCCAGGACCCCCGTGCAAGCTGCAAACCCTGGTTGTTCCCCTTCGCCTTGCAGAGCTACGTGGGTCCAAGACACGGCAGGATCCCTGGCAGCTCAGATTTCCTTCTCTCCTTATGTCTTACGTGATTCCCGTTTACATCCTGGCACAGCCTGAGTTCCTAATGCCCAAACCAGGCAGAACCAACCTGGCTCAGGGAAGGGAGCCCTTCCTTCACCTTTTGCCCTTCACGTTTTGGGTCTCCCTGCTGAAAACGAGCAAGAAGGTAGCGAGGGATCTCTGCCTTACAGGACACCCCAAGTCCCAGTCCTCCCAGCTGAGCAAGTCTCTTCGGGACGTGTCCCCATACCCAACCGGGCAGGGGACAGTCGGTGGCAGCTGGGGCAGGGCACAGGCAGCGGGATGGGGCAGAGGAGCCCGAAGGAGGATGGTGGGTACCCGTAGAGCCCGCAGTCCTCCTGCCTGCAGGGTACGTGCCCTGCTGAAGGGCACGGCCTCTCTGGGGCGAGCGGGAGCTTTGGGGACGCTCAGGGCGCTGAGCAAAACTCAGCCCCGTTCCCGCGTCCCGGCCTGGGCCTCCCACGGCGCCAGGTGAGCAGCCTGATTAGGAACACGTCAACTGGAGCAGGGAGCTGATTACGGCGTGAGCACGCACGCTGCTGTAATCCCATTAGCATTACAAATCCTAAATATAGCAGCGCAAATCTATCTTGTCTGCTTCCCCAGGCCCAGCAGGATGCTTGCCGTGGGGACGGCGTCTCCGAGCTGCTCGGGAGCTGCCTTGCCCGATACAGGGAAGATTCCCGCATGCAGGGAGAGCCCCAGCTCTGCTCCGGATCCCCCCGGTGGTCACAGGGCACAAGACCGGGCCTAAACACCGGTTGCAGCCCCGTGCAGGCTGCAGGAAAACTCTAATCCTGCCCTGCGGAGTTGCACGGTGCAGCAGGAGCAACAGGGAGAGCGAGGAGCAGAGCAGGAGCAAAAAATAAAAAATAAAAAAGCAGTTTTTAGCCATGATGCTTCATGGGGTTACACAGGTGGAGGGGGGACAGGCTGAGCTGAGTGGCCAAGAGCTGCTCCCAGCGCCTTGACCTTCCTGCATCCTCAGGGAGCAGCTGCGGAGCACTGGGAAGCTCCGGTCTGATCTGCACGAGGCGGCTTTGGATGATGCCAGCGGCGATGCCCTGTGCTCCTGGCCCTGTGCCCCTGGCACCTGTGTTTGTGCTGACGGGGTCCTGTTCTGCCCCCGCAAGGAGGGATTCACCCCGCAAGGAGGGATTCATCTCACGAGGTGGGATTCATGTGCCCGGCTCCCTGCACTGGAGCGAGGGCATCTCCTCCCGAGACCTGCGCCGCGGCCGCCGGCCTCGGAGAGCATCCGCAGCCGGGTACTCACGCGCCGCATTCCACCTTCAGGGAGCGGATGTTGTCGAAGCTGCACTCCATGATGTTCGGACAGGCTGAAGTGAACTCCATCCTCTTGCCCTGGAAGTTTTCTTGGTCGTACACGGTGATCTGCAACGGAGAAGGAGCTGCCCAGTCGGGAACGGCCCCGGGCGAATTCGGCGCCTCTTGGAGACGGAGGTCGACGCTCCGTGCGGGGAGGAGGCAGCGGAGGCTGCGCCGGGCGCCCATGGGGATGGGGACAGGGGACGTCCCTGCTCGCCTGGGCACTTCCCTGCACCTGCGGGGCCCTGCCGGGGCGTCCACGCCGGGCCCGGCTCCGCTCCCCTGCTCACCCCTGCGGAGACGGGATCCCGGGGCAGCGGCGCCGTCTGCAGAGAGGAGCGGGGCCGCTCGGGAGCGGGCGGGCGGCAGAGCGGCGGCTGGCGGTTCTCCCGGCCTCTGCTCCGAGCGCTCTAGGGCAGAGAGGATTCACTGCGGAAAGGGAGCGCGGGACCTGCCCGGGGGCTGCGGGTGCTGCCGGCCCATCCGGCCACCACTCCGGGATCTGGCAGGGATGTGCCTTGTCCCCATGGGGGCTTCTTTTCTCTCTCTCGGTCCCCTCCGGGTGCTGACCGTGTCCCGCTGGCCCTTGCCCACCCTTCCCTATCCCTTCCGTGTCAGATTTGGGGGCTGTTGTGAGCGCCCGGTGCTGCCAAGAGGTTTATAGAGTCCCCTGGAGGTGACAGCACAAGCGGGAAGCCAGTCACCTCCGGCTTTCCCGACTCTGGCATCTCGGCGGGAGCGGGGACACGAGGACCTACCTTCCATGGGCCCATGGGCACGGGCAGGGGGTTCGTCTGAGCCATCTTTGCCGCTGGAAAGGTGTCTGGAAGAGGGAAGGAAAAGCAACAGGTCGCCTGGAGAGCCCAGCCGGCTCCTCATTCCAAGGGGAAAACACGGGAAATCCGGGGAGGAAGCAGGCGGGATGCGGACGGGGCAGGATGGGGCGCTCGGCCAGCGCCAAGGGGCCATTTGGGGACACTTCCACAGCGGGGAGCAGCCGAGAGCGGGGACCATCCGCCGCGTCCATCCCGGCAGGGATTTTGTCACCCTCCCGGGGCCGGAGGAGCGGGAAGGGGCGGCGCGGAGTGGGGGAAGAAAAGTGGGATCTCGTCGCCAGGACTCACCTAGCTCAGGCTGTACTGCTGCTTCGCCCATGTAATGTCTGCCGACTTCAGCGGCTCTGCTTTTATAGCGGCGGGCGGGCCGGGCGGGCGCGCGGGCGCGCGGGGCCGTCAGCACAAAGCGCTCGCGCCCATTGTTCCCCTGATCCCCGGAGATTTCGGCCCCGGCCCGGGCCGCATTCTTGGACATAAAACGAAAAAAAAAAAAAAAAAAAATTGATAATAAAAATATCGCTGCGGCTGTTTGCACGGATAATCTTGGCCGCGGGCGACTCAATGGTTTCCCTGCTCTGGCACTTTCCGGGGCACGGAGCTGTCATGGGACGCGGGGGGATGGCACGGCGCGGGGCGGCGGGTGATGGGGGACGGGGGCATCGCCGTCCTGTGCCCCATGGGCTGCTGTGGCCGGTGCCCTGTGCCAGCCCGTGCGCCCCATGTGGCGGCCGACGGGGCGGCAGGGGGACAGGGCCCCGGGTACCGCAGGGGTGGCCATGGGGATGGGGTACCCCGGGGCCTTGTGGTCGCCATGGTGACCAGGTGCCCCCCCCCGCCTTAATAGGCAGCATCACCATGGCAACCGGTACCCGTAGGCCGCACGGTAGCCATGGTGACCAGGTACCCCCGCCCCCCTCCCTCCCCATAGACCCAGGCGGTGTCGCCATGGAGACCGGACGCCCCTCAGCCTTAGGGCCCGCGGCGTAGCCATGGCAACCGCAGGCCCCTAGGCCGCATCTGGTAACCACGGCGACGTCCCCCCCCTCCCCGCCCCGCTGCACCGTTACCATGGCAACCAGCGTCCTTGTTCCCCACCACCACCTCTTTTCCCTCCCCTGCGGGGTTAGGCCGGGCCTAGCGCTTAAGCCCGGGGCGCTGGCGCGGGCCGNCACCTCTTTTCCCTCCCCTGCGGGGTTAGGCCGGGCCTAGCGCTTAAGCCCGGGGCGCTGGCGCGGGCCGGGGCGCCGCGGTGGCGGGGGGGGGGATGCGGGGGCGGTGGCGGCCGTGGGGCAGTGCCAGGCCGGGGGGGCATCACGCGGCGGGAGCTGCTGCCTCAGCGCCTGGCTGCGCGGCCGCACAAAGCGCCCGCCCGGCGTCTGACTGCGCCTTTTGTTGTCCCTCGCGGCCCCGGCGCGGCGCGGAGCACGCCAAAAGAGCCCCGTCAGCGCCCGGCGCCCGCCGCGGCCCCGCTTGTCCTGACGCGGACCCCCGCGGAGGGCACGGCCAGCACCGCCGCTGCATGCGCGGGGAGTGGGAATGTCTGGGAATGCCGCCTGGCTCCCCAATGCCAGGGCTGGGGGAAGCGGGAATGGGGTTAGGCCCGTGCAAATTCCGGGGTGCCCATTTGGGGCAGCCCCTGGGAAGCTGCACGGAGCAGAGGAGGCTGCAGGTGCCGCATCCCCATGCGCAGGGCACATCCCCGCGCCCAGGGCCGCTAGAGGGAGGGCTAATCCCGAGCCGGGCGCACGGATGCAACCGGCGGCACCCGCGGCCCCCGGGAGCCGCACGGCGCCGCTGCCGGCGGCGCTCGCATCCATCGCGGGAACGCGGCATCCGGATCCACGGCATCCCGCTCTCCGCTCCGGATGCAGCCCGTGGCGCTGCTGATGCCGCAGGGCCTCGGCACCGCGGGTGCTCCCTGCCGCCGCGCCGCGTCCCGCGGGAGCTGCCTGGAACGACTGGTTTTTCTAGATCCCAGAGGCTGCCGAAAACAACAAGGGAAAAAAAAAAATGCGGTGACCTATTTAGGAAGCGCCGCGGCGCTGCGGAAGAGCTGCGCCCGCTCCCAGCCTCCCGGCGGCCGCCGCGGCCGCCCGGCCTGCCCGAGGGCTGCGAAACGCAGCGGGAGCATCCGGAGCTCCCGAGCAGCCGGGAGAGCGGCTCCTCGTGCCCGCCTGGATCCCGCTGCCGCCTCCCGCCCCCCTTTCCCGGGACTTTGGTGATAAAAGAGGCCTTTGAACCAAAATAGCATCCCTGCGCGCGCTCCCGCCGAGTGCGGATAAAAGGCGTTCGGCAGCAAATGCGGCCGTCTGTGCCGGAGCTGCTCCCTCTGCGCCGGTGCCGGCTGCCCTATTTTCCCCGTGCAGCCCAACACGTGCTCCTGTTCCCGGGGGATTCCGGCAGGCGGTCCCATGGGATTGTGTTCCCTGTGTGGTGTCCCTGTGTGCTGCCCTTGCGGCTGTGACCAGTGCGTGTCACCGTGTG
>VWPW01000979.1:0-19631 GCA_013389825.1 Crypturellus undulatus | reverse complement strand
ATGGGTGTAGAGGTTTGTAAAAACAAGGAAAAAAAAAAAAAGAGGAATTGTGAGGAAAGCTCAGGTGTGAGATTTTATAAATAAGGAGCTTTCCCCACAGCCTGTGCGGAAAATCTTGCTGTCCAGAAATGAAATGTCCAAAAAGGAGACAGAGGAGAACTAAGACTTTATTCGAATAAAGGAAGAGTCCACCGGGCATAGATCTTAAAGCTTTATTCGAATGAAGGGAGAGTCCACCGGGCATATCCCTGTGGGGTCTCTCAAATTGCTGGGGGATGCAGCCCCCCTTTTATCCTATTTCCCGACGAGGGACGCCCTCTCCTTTTTCCCATTGGCCAAGGTACTCCGGAGCTACAGCCTTCCTGGCCCGCCTACACCAAACTCCTGCCTCCCTCCTCCTGGTCCCACCTCAGGTCACCTCACTCCTTTGTCCCCCTTGCTGAAGAATGTGGGGGAACTGCCCTATTTCCCCTATTTGTAAAGGCCCTCAACTCTTGGCAGATGTTCTTTTGTCCCCCTCAACTCATGGCTCCACTCAGTCTCCTGCTCTTCAGCCAGGCTGTGGGGGAAGCTCCTTATTTGTAAAATCTCGCACCTGAGCTTTCCTCACAGAATCAAACTGGAATGTCAGTAGAAAGGCTTACCAGGAAGGCATTTTTTAAGTGACCTGGTGATTTTTCAGCGTGTGGAGCAAGGAACCCCCTGGTCCTTCAATGAACTACAACAGATCAGCAAAAGCAAAGCAGACTACCCAAAGTGAGCTGAAATCCACTATATGTTGGGCCCCAAAACAGAACATTCAGGTCTTTGCTTTTAAGAAGAGGGAACAATCACTGACTTCACTCTAAGCTCTGCAACAGAAAATTAGGTTCTATGTTTCTGTTGGCTTCAAACTGCCATTGATTTAATATTTGTGCCCAAATGCTTTGTCCTGTAGCTACAACCCATGTCCAGTTGTGCTACAAATGAAGCAGTAACGAACTACAATAATTGTTGGGTGTCCTGAGCGCTGATGTAGGGCTGCTTTACCCATCCTTTCCCTCCTGCTTTCAAACCAAGGCCATTTGCCTCCAGAAAACCTGACTTTTGTCCCTAACCGGTCAAGAAGGGGCTTCGTCATGACAGCCAGCCCATGCCTCGCAGCTTGTCCATTCAGAAAGGAAAAATCTAGAAGTGCAGAGGGCCACGGAGAAGTTCAGGCTGCAGCCTCCCCATTACAGCCATTGCTACCATCCCCAGTGACTGGTTACAAATCAGAACGGGTATATTTTGGCGACGAGGGCAAAACAAAATGGCACACCGCTTTTTTCAACAGTGCGGGTGCAGAAATGAAGCCGCCGGGGACCAAACTGCTGCCCGAGGAGCCGAGGCGGCTTCGCCCCCTGGGTCGCTGAGTGCAG
The DNA here is from genome assembly GCA_013389825.1 of Crypturellus undulatus. Classification (NCBI taxonomy): domain Eukaryota; kingdom Metazoa; phylum Chordata; class Aves; order Tinamiformes; family Tinamidae; genus Crypturellus; species Crypturellus undulatus. The sequence continues at coordinate 18,231 of VWPW01000979.1, read as the reverse complement.
AGGGGCAGACAAAGCGCGAACGTGGCGCCAGGCCCGTCGCCTTTGACAGCTCCTGGCGGCGCCCGGCGGCGCGGGGGAAGCAGTGCGGCCGCCGGCAGCTCCCGCCGCCCCGGGCGGCTGCTGTGTCATCAGCGGCGCTGGTGACCGCGGAGCCGCCGCCGGGGGCTGGGCTCTCAGCCGTCAGCGACACAAATCACGGTGGCGGCGACATGTCTACCCCCGCCTTCTCCCCCGCTCGCCCTTACCGTGCTGCGCTGCGAGGCGGCCGGGCGCGGGCCGGGCCGGGGCGGCGGTGTCAGGCGTCCGCCGCGAGGCTCATGGGCGCCGCCTGCCCGCGACGAGATACCCGGGCGAGAGTGGAGGAACGGCGGCTCCGCGGCGGCTCCGCCTCGGCCCACCCGCCGCCGCTGGGGGCTGCTGGGAGACGTAGTCCGGGCGCGGCCGTTGGCGCCGCCGTTGACGCCGCCGTTACCCGTTGGCGCCGTCATTGGCTCGGCTGTTGGCGTGGCCGTTAACGCAGCCGTTAATGCGGCTGTTGGCTGTTAGCGCGGCCTTTGGCGCTGCCCCCTCAGCACACGCCACTGGGCACCCTTGTGGCCCACAGAGGTTCCCACCCTCATAGGGTGCTCCCAGGCAGCTTCTTTAAGACCAAAACATTCCTTGGGTGCCAGGACCAAAATGTTGGGATCTGGGACCAGCCTCCTCATGCCTCAGTTTCCTTCTTGCTGCATGTGACATGGCGATTGCCTTCTCCCACACCCAACATCCCTGGGCAGGTGGCTCACGAGGCACCTGCTGCATGTTGTTTCAGCTTTGCACCAAGGCACCTCTGCTGCTCCTTGGCTAACACCTGCACTCTTCAGGAATTCCAGGTTCCCAGAAAAACAGAAGCATGGGGCTCCATTTGCCTTTGGCCAACACTTCTTCTAGCTTCATCTGCTGTTTGTTGACCCTTTTTAGTTCTAATTTCTGAAGCTGCTGTTACAAAAATACACAAGTTGGACATCCCAGGGACCATCTGGGAGCTCAGCTCATGCCCGCACTTGGCCAGTGATCATTTTTGTCCCTGCGCTGGTTGAATATCTAGTCATTCTGTCCAAGTTCAGCCGCATTTGGGGAGTCCTCATTCCCACCAAGCAAAGCCGCTGATGCTTCCCAGACACTTGGCTGCGGTTACGGGACTCCGGGCTCTGCTGAGACCTCTGGGCAGAGCCTTCAATGAGCATTGACACTCTTAGCAATATTGATCTGGGAGTTGTGCAGGCCACTTCTCAGCAGAGCCTAGAACAAGGAAACTGCAAATGTTTCCATGCAAATAGGCAAAATGCATTTTCAGTAAATAAAAAAGAACAGAAATGCCTCCTTTTGAATACTCTTCCAGCCAACTGCATCACCTTAGCCTCTCCAGATCTACTCGAAGTAATTTATAAATGTTTCTACAAGCTATTTAAAATATCTTTTCCCTCCTTCCTCTTGCCCTTGACTTTGCCCAGGCCTGCTCTGGGCCATCAGGTGCTTGAAAGAGCCAGCTTATCTACCCTGCCATTTGTTGACAGACTAAAATTCAAGCTAAATTCAAGATGCCACTTTTTTTTTTTTTTTTTTGCCATGAATTTTGTTGCTCCCTTGCCTTTCCTTACAGCCTCACTCTGCCATTCACCTGGATAACCAGATCGTGCTAATGCACGTAGAAGTCTTATCATGCAAGAACCACAACCATAGATTAAGCAGCATAGCTGGCGTCTAAGAAAACCTTAATTCAAAAGATCTCTCCCTGATGTGCTTTATTTTTGGCCGCAGCGTTTGCTGGGCAGGTTGTCATGACAGCAGGGTGTCTGTCACTGGGAGAGCACATTGGTGATTCCGAGACAGACTTTTTTATTTTTTATTTATTATTCTATCATATTTTAGGCATGGGGAACTGCCTGGATTTTCATGTTTTTATCCGCGGTTGCCCTACAGTTTCAGGATCGAAGTGAGCTGGGGGCTGAGCTGCTGCTGGTGCCTCTCGGCTGCAGTGATGGCTGTGTCCGTGGCCCATGTCATCACACGTCTAGCCAGAGCATCAGTTGCCACCAATGTAGTGGCCCCTGGAGAGCCCCACACTTGCCAGCGCCACCGTTTCCTCCTCATGGTGCCTGCACAAGGCAGTCCTAGCTCAGATAGGCCTCTCTTGCCTCCTCCCCACGCTGTGGGCTGCTCCCAGGAGGGTGCTGAGCATCTCTGAGAAGCTCTAAGGGCCTCCAAGCTTCCCTGCAGGAATTGCAGGATCTCCACAGCTCCGGGATGTACTCCAGCCTAGGGATTTTATCCCAAAAGTCAGTGATCCTGTGGCGATAGACCCAGCTTGATGAGAGCTCCTGCAGTCCCTGTTGCCCAGCTGAGTCAGAGCTGCTGTTACAGTAATCCCAGAAGACCAAGGACTCAAAATCTCACTTCCAAAGCAATGAGCTCCAGCCATGTCCAGGCTGACCATGCAAACCGAAGTTCCAGAGGAAAGGGAGATTGTGGGCACAAAAACGTTTGCGAGCAAGAACTCTGCAACCAAAAAGATGTGGTGCCAAACTGTGCTCTCCCCCTGGCAACAGCCTTTAAAATTGCTTAGCAATGATGGGAAATTGCAGCTTTGAAGGGAAAATAGAGAATACTTAAAAAATAACACAGTTGTAGCTGTGATGTGCTGGTAACTTGTCCTTCCTCTGCTAGATCTGAGTAAACATTTTGCTTTATACAATGTGGCTGAAGACAAAATTTGATATATTGTGTTCTGCTCAAATTGTGCGTCCCTGTGTGGAAAGTTCAGTTATAAATTCAGGTAGGTAGTGAACAAATAAACAAAAGAAGAAAATTCCTCTGTTCTCCTCCCACATAGCTCTTCTGGGATATGTGAGACAGTTGGGATATCTCCCATGATGGACATAGAGTGACCCCCTATACCGGTTTCTAATTAGTGACCAGGAAAACGCTACCGTGGCCATCAAGTGCCTTGATGCAACATCAGAGACTCCTGCAGGGAAAAGAAACCTCACATGGTTGGGTCCACAGTCTTCTGGCCAGTTATGTTTAGGAGGGTATTTGTGGCCAATGCAGCGGTTGGTGCCAGGTCTATTTTCAAGTTTGTGATGAATTCACAGCTCCCCGGATGGGTCCCGGCTCCCCAGGACCTGGGGTTGCACCGCCTACTTTGCCCAGGCCACCTTGGGAAGGGCAGATGCTCCAGAGAAATGCTGCAAAGCAGAAGAGCAGGAGAAGGCAGTTTGGCACGAGCCAATGTTCCACTTGCAGTTGCTCCAGGAATCTGTCCCAGAAGCTTCTTTGCTTCTGCCCTAGAGACTCCATCCCAGTCCCTCCCAATCCAACCAGCTCCCTGGGCCTTTTCATGCTTCAAATGACAAGAAGGAAAGTCAGAAAATGTGGATTCTCTCTTTGGCTCACTTAATACCCTGTTTCCTGCTGTTTCACATAATTCACTTGCATAATGGGGCTGCCTGGGCATAATTCATGACTTTCCTACCCCAATTTAATTCCCAACTACATCTTTGGATTAAAGAGACCTTAGCAATGGGAAGTATCGTTATACAGATAGAGACCAAATTACCCTTTTAAAGGGTCTCCACTCTGATAACCCTCAGGGAACACACACTGGGAAGCAGAGGTGATGTGGACGGCTGCGTCTCCAACGCAGCATCTCCGTTGGCGTCAGAAGCATCACTGCTGCGTGCACGATGTGTGCAGCACTCGGCGTGCAGAGGGTGAGCTCTGGGCCTGACAGTGCTGGCCCTTTCCTCACATGCTCTTATATAACCTGCAGGCTACTGCGGTGGGAGTACTGTCTTCTAAGCAAAGTGCAGCCCCAAGAGACTGCCTGGAATGAAGGAGCAGCAAGGGGAGAATCAAAGTACAGAGCTTCAGAGGCGGACGCGTTTTGGTGAGCAGCTGAGGAGAGCTGGAGAGCTGCTGATAGGAACAGCAGAGCTCAGCCCGAGGATCGGGGAAGGAAACCTGGGGAAGAGCCCTGAAACCTAGACAGCAGCTCCCTGGACAGCAGGAGCAAAAACGGGGGGGAGGGGGATTTGAAAACCAGAGGGGTATATTCTGTGCAGCTGAGTATCATGTGTGTATTTCAAGATACACGGCAGGCATGAAACCATATCCAGATACCAGAACAAGCCCTCTGGTCCTGGCAATGCTTGTCCTCAGAAACAAGGCTAAGCCATTCAGGTCAGGCGCCATGCTAGGACAGATGTAATGGTGGCAAGATGTGACCTGGCTCTTCCTGACGTTGCAGACACCCTGTGGGGCCTGGCTGGTTGGTGTGATTCAATAAGCGATGTGTTAGCCCTAGGCCCAGGTGGCCTGAGCTCTGCTGCTGCTGCACTGGTGATGTTAGGGAAAGCCTTCGGTTCTCTGGTTCCGTTCCCCTGCGTTCAAACGGGTACTTATCCTATTTGTAAAGCACTCCCTGACTCAGGTTTTTTCCAGGTATAAGTCAGTGCAGCGTTTGCAGAGCAGCCAACAGCCCTGGGTTAGCAAGGACAGGGACAGACTTTGTAAACATCAGCTTGTTGTCCTCGGACAAAATCCCGGGACAAAATCTTCCTTGCCTGACCCTGAGATATTGCAGGACCTAATGGGAAGGGGCAGGAGCAGAGAGACACTGCCTGGTTTGCCCCAGCCCCACCAAGGAGGCTTTTACCCCAGGTTTTCACCTCGTCCAATATGTATATTTTTGCCAAGTGAGTGTAGTTTGTGCATGAACTGAAGAACTACACATTCACGCAGAGCTGTAATGTCCCCTGGGAGCCTGGAAGCGCTGCTGTGGCTCCTGGTGTTCCTAGGGTCAAACCTATGCTATGAAACGTTATTCTTTACCATGCAATCAAATCCTGCTCTGGACAAGGCAGCCCATGGTTTTTGCATGTTGCCAGGTCAAGACAAACAATGAGAAGAGCCCAGGATTTATCCTGGTTCTGCTAATAAACGGGAAACCACAAACAAGCTTATCATGCAGCACTCGGCAGAGCTGCGCTATTCGGCATGGTGACAAGAGGGGCTGAAGGTCCCTGCCTGCCTTCCCAACAGCACAGAGTGGCTTCTGCCAGTGGCTGCCCCAGGAAGGGGAGTGGGGGCGCAAGGGAAGTGTCTATTCCCTGCGTATTCCCTGCACTTTCCCTGCTTACTGCAAAGCCTTGGGAAGAAATGCCTCTTCTCATCGGTGTCTTTGCCAGGTCTTTGGGTGAAACTATTCTCTACTCACCCCCAAATGCAAAATGCTCAAAGGTTAAAATCACCTGATGTGGGGTGGATGTACTTCTGTCTCCCCCTCCTGCCTCTGCCTCTGTTGTCAGCACCTTGAAGTTGCCTGTAGCCAAATATCCATCAGGAAAAGGCAGCTGATGGACATCAGGCATAGGAGAGCTCGTGGTCTTGCAGCAAAACGGTCACCTGCACTGGAGATAGCACCAAATGAGGTGTTTTGGGGCAGTTTGGGGAGCGGAGGCAAGGGATGAGCAGGAATAACAGCAAAATTCGAGCAAGGAGATTCCCTTTGGTTCAGAAATGAGGGTAAAGTCTGGGGAGATGCTGAGCTCCTCTCCTCAGAAGAGCCACAATTCTGGGTGCCAGGGTGCTTTGCTGCCATGGATAAACACACAGCGGTCTTTGGAGCTAGGCCAGCAATGAACAGATGCTCCCCTTCAGCCAGTAGTTGTTCTGGTGGCCCATCTTTTTCCACAGCTGAAATAATAAAATGTTTAATTTAATTTAATTTCTAAATTATGCTAATTAAAAAGGGCTAGTAACACAATTAAATGCAGTCCACAGAGAGAAACCGCTTTCTTGAAAGGAATCATGAAAGAACCTGCTTTTGGACTCTGGATAATATAATTTCCAGCAGATAATGTTTAATTTCTGCATATTAAACCCATGTTCCCCAGCTGGGCTTCATTCACACAGGCTGAAGTGCAGACTCTCGCAACTATTTTATGGCCAGGCTTTGGTTAGTAACTTCCAAGTCCTAGAGGAGAGAAAAACCTTGCAGTTTTGAAGTCCGTGATGTCCTTCAGACCATCCCAATGCCTTGCTGAACCAGTGCTGCTTGTTCACCTCCATGCCGTGCGTATGTTTTCCTAACAGCTCCTAACATTATGGCTCAACATCCCCCAAATTACTTCCAGAAAATCCTATTCAGAATGCAAACACTCCTAACCCAGACACACTCCCAGTACAAGTACTAAAGAAAAGGGATGGGCAAAGCTGGCAGTGCATCGCCAGCTTTGAAAACATCACTTTAAAAGATAAGAACTTATAGGTCAGATGCTGAAAATATTTTTTTCTGCTATAGGAAAAGGGAGAAGAATCTCATTCTATTAATCCCCTCCAAGATATAGGAAATGTGACTGGCAAGTAGCCAATGGAAAATGATGAATATATGAATGTATGAATGAATATATGAAGATAGACTGGGACGGTGTGACAGGACATGAAAGCCAGGGAAATTTGGCTGTCTGCAGGAGCTGTAAAGGTTTATGAGCCCAGGCAGTTAAGGATGAGGGACTTGGGGCTGTTGGATTCCTCCTCATCTGGAGTCTTTAATCAAAGTTATTTCTCTTTTTAAGCATTTCATGAAGGCTTCTAAACGAGCATGCTAGAGCCGCGACAACTCCGTTTGCACCTGTTTTCTCCCGATCCCAGGTCTGCAGGAGGGCACTTGCGCTGCTGCTGCCGTGGGAGCCCCAGGGACACTCGTGGTGAGATTTCTATTGCAGATTGGCATCACCAGGCAAGTCAGACAAGAGAGTGCCCCATTTAACTGCCCAAACACCGGCATCTTTGCCAGCTGAGACACCTAAAACACGGCCCCAGAGCAGCCCTTGCTGAGGGGGTTTTCTACCGGAGGGAAGCTCAGACCCCTCCAAGTGGAAACACAGTTTTCTCTACAGAGACTCAGGTGGATGATTATGGCCAGGAGCACCATGTTCTAGCGTAGTACCTGTGAGCATTGACCAGCATCCTACCCCCAAGTTGAATACAACACCTTAGCACAGACATCCTTCACTGCACTTGCAGTCGCCCTCCTCTTGGCAGCAACAGGTCTTTGTCACCACACACATCCTGCAGAGCCCCTGGAAGGACAGCAGGATGCCTGTTTTCACGAGTTTGGCAATTTTAAAGGTTTAGCATGGAGTATTTGGGAAGGATTTTGTGCTGGCTGGATGTTACTGTTCCCTGGCAAGCCAGCTCTGTCTGGATGGGCAGAGCCGTCACGGGACCGTTGCTGCAGATGCTGTCCCTGGGTCCAGGCCTGGCACCCCCTCTTCCAGCAGATGAGTTGGCAAGAGGGCTGTGTCTGGCGCTGCTGCTCCCATCCTGCTCCCCCTGAGCCCAGGACTGCCCCATCCTGGTACATCCACCTGGTACTCCTGGCCCCAGGGCCCCCAGTCCCGGTACCCCCATCCCAGTGCCCGCATCCTGGTACCCTCATCCTGTTGCCCCCATCCTGGCACCCCCATCCCAGCACCCTCCAACTTGGTACCCCAGTACTGCTGCTCCCACATCCCAAACATTCCTATCTGGCCATCCTCATCCCAGCACCCTCCAACACGGAAGCCCTGATCCTGGCGTCCCTTCCTGACACCACCTGGCCCTCCCATCCTGTCCCCCCAACTGGGACCTCTACTCCAACCCCCATCCCAGTGCCCACATCCCGCTCCCCTATCCCAGCACCACCATCCCAGCGAACCCATTCTGGTCCCCCATCCGGGATCTTCATTCTGTTTTCTCCCCCTCCCCCCTCATTCCAGTACCCACATCTCAATCCTCCATCCCCTCACTGCATCCCAGTCCCCCATCCTGGTCCCACGTCCCAGCACACCCATCCCAACACCACATCCCGCTCCCCGATCCCGCTCTCACATCCCGCACCGCGTCCCGCTGCTCCGGCCGCGGCGGGCGCTGTCGCAGCGACGCCCCCTGGCGGCTCCGCGGGGAGCAGCGGGTGCAGTGAGAGAGGGGGCAGCCGCAGCTCAGCCGGGACGGCACCTGCCGCCGCCCCTCACCCTGCCTGTACCCCTGAACCCTGTCTGCACCTCCTGTCTGCACCCTCTGCCTCCACTCATGCACCCTGTCTGCACCTCCTGTCTGCACTCTCTGTCTTCACCCATGTAGCCTGCCCGCACCCATGCACCCTGTCTGCACTCCATCTGCACCCCTTGTCTGCACCCCTGCACTCCCGGGGATGCACCTCCCCGTGCAGTCCTGCCTGCACCACTCGGATGCGTCCCCCCAGCACCCCCGGGATGCAGCCTCACTGGCACCCCCAGCACCCTCAGCCTGCCCCACCAGCCCCCCGGGGCGCCAAGCAGCCCTTCCAGCCCCCTAACGCACCCAGGTGCATTGCAGGGTGGAAGGGACAGGGACAGGACAGGGACTGCATGGGACAGACCCTTAGGCTGCTTGGCTTTTGAGGGATGCTGTGTAAGGCCTATAAAGGGTTAACAGGGTAGCGTGCTTTCTGCTTCTGTAAAAAGCTTGCACACTAAAGAAGTATAAAGGTATAGGCTATGTAATCTACAGTTAACCTTGCCATCTGCTTCTGTAAATATAGCTTGCTACCATCAAGGACAAGAACTAACAGGATACCATATCCTGTTCCTTGCAACCCCGAGATAAGATTCCGAACTTGCCAGATGAAATTGTGAAGGGAGGATTAGTTGTAAATAATGGTAGTTGTAGATAACATTTAATGAGGAAAGTTGCAGTCATCTATAAAAACACGAACCTCTCCTCAGGCGGCGTGGATCTCAGGACCAACTGTAAGAGGTCTGCCACCGGCCGGCTAATAAAGCTTGCTTTTAAACCACCAGGTTGAGCGTGCAGGTGATTACTGGGATTACGGACTAACAGCTGCCCCACGCTCCCCCAGCAAGCAAGGAGCACTGTGTCCTCTCGAAGCCAGCTCCTCATCATTGTATCTTCCCTGCCCTCAATGTTAAGGCTCAGCGGCCGTGGCTTGGGACTCGCTCCACTCCTCTGTGCCTGGCTGCCAGAGGAGCTGCCCACTCTGGTGCAGGTTCCCCGGGATTCCCTCTGCCTTCCCATCTGCATCCCACACCAAGAGCTCGCCCAGAGCCGGCACCCGGAGTGCAGAATGGGTTGCGCAGGGAGGACCATGCGCAGGAGCAGGGCTCCTGAGGCTCCATTTCTCTGCCTGGGTGCAGAGATGCACCAGCGGGAAGGGGCTCTGCAAGGGCTGGTTATGCAGGAAGAGGCCCCAGAGGACACGGTCACTGATTGATCATCTCAGGAGATGCCAAGCAGGAGGAAAAATGGGGAAAACAGGAAAAAACTTATTGAGGTCCCTAGGAAAGGAAATGAGATCAGGAGAGAGAAGCAATGAGTGGAACTGGGGAGCTCTGGACATGCTGTGAGAAAACCTGGGGTAAGAACAGGGTGAAATCCCAGGCTGGGGAAGGCTGATGCCAGAGGCAGGTGGGATGAAGGTGGGTGGGAATGAAAGGCATCTCCCAGCAGCGCAGGGCCAGTGAGCAACCCAAGGCACCACTAATAGCAGCAAATCAGCCTTTTCTTGCTCTCCTCTCTCAGCTCTAGGAAGGGGGCACGCTGGCTGTGCCCGAGCTCTGACACCCAAAAGCCGTGTCCCTCCTTCCATGTTTGCTCCAGGCACCTCCACTGGCAGGGAGCTCCTGGAAGCACCCGGAGACGCGGAGCAACTGGCCAGGAGGGCTCCCAGACTATGCTGGCATCTCCCAGCTCCATGGGGCAGGACTGAACTTCCCCTTTGCTCGGGCACCTCCTCCCTTGGGAAAGGCTTCCCTCCTCTTCCTCGGAGGACGGCTCTGGGCTGGCTACAAAGGGATGCCAGAGACTGCACAGGACTGAAAATCCTGGAGCCAGCGCTGTGCAAACAGGGAGCCTCCTCACACACTGGCCCTATGTTGCAGAATGGTGCAAGGATCGGGGACATGGATTCTGTGTGAACAACCAAGGCCTTGGATTTTAGGCCCTTAGCATAAGTAACTTAGGCTCTTAGCACAAGTTAGGCCCTCGGGTGTTTGTCCCGTGAGAAACTGCAGCACAATCCAAGATTAGGTAGGGAAGCAGTCCCATGAGAAACTGCAGTACAATCCAAGATTAGGTGGGAAAGCAATGCTGGGGATGTGCAAACACCAGGTGTGATACAGGGAATAAGTAGTGGGACATAAATAGCTAACCAATGGTATAGTGGGGTATGAATAGTTTACGAATAGTTATCCAATAGTATAAGAACGTGTGGCTTTAGCAGCAATTGTAAAAGTATATAATGCTTGTACGCAGCAGCAATAAATGGAGTCTTGCCTTATTACTCAAATTGAGTCAGCTGCATTTCTTCCCCGCATCCTCTCCCCAGCCGATGGGTTGACCCTGAGACTCGAAGATAACCGCGCAGCAGCCTTGAGACTCGGAGGAACAGCAGCTCGGCAGGTTTCCAGGCCTGGACAACTTAGAGAAGAACAGCAGCCGGGCAGATTCACCGCTGCAGCGAGAAATCAGCGCTGGCGNTCGAGTCCTTGTGCCCTTTCCACGCGCGGCAGCCCTAAAAGAACGTGGTCAGCAGCAGGGAGCATCCTGGGCCCTGCAGACCCTCCCAGCCTTGCAGTCTGCAAAAGCCAAGCATGGAAAGATCCCAGAATCCCAGAACAGCTGAGGTTGGAAGGGGCCTCTAGAGATCATCTAGTCCAACCACCCTGCTCCAGCAGGGACACCCAGAGCACAGGGCACAGGGTGGCATCCAGGTGGGGTTGGAAGATCTCCAGAGAAGGAGACTCCACAGCCTCTCTGGGCAGCCTGTGCCAGGGCTCTGTCACCCTCCCAGGAAAGAAGTTCTTCCTCACACGGAGGTGGAACTTCCTGTGGTTCAACTTGCACCCGTTACCCCTCGTCTTGTCACTGGCCACCACGGAGAAGAGCCTGGCCCCATCCTCCCTACATTCACCCCTCAGGTACTTGAACATGTTGATCAAATCTCCTCTCAGCCTTCTCTTCTCCAGGTTAAACAGGCCCAGCTCGCTCAGTCTTTCCTCATACGATAGATGCTCCAGTCCCTTAATCATCTTTGTGGCTCTCCGCTGCACCCTCTCTAGAAGCTCCACGTCCCTCTTGTACTGGGGAGCCCAGAGCTGCACCCAATACTCCAGGTGTGGCCTCACCAGAGCTGAGCAGAGGGGTAAGATCCCCTCCCTCGACCTGCTGGCAACGCTCCTCCTGATGCAGCCAGGAGCCCATTGGCCTTCTTGTTTGCAGTTCAAGATGCTGCAACCTTGCCAGTGGTTTGCAGCCCAGAGCCAGGCATGGGGGGCCAGGCCTCTGTCCCTGCAACAGGAAAAGGTCTGTCCTTCAGTAATCCAGGTCTGTCCTTCAATAACGCAGGTGTGTAAGAGAAAGGGCAGATTGTTGTTGGCAGATGGATGCAGCTTCTCTCCTTTGGGTTATCTACTTTAAGAACTTGCTGGATACTTCTTGGGCTCTGCTCCCCCTGCCTTGTCTTCCTCTCTGCTTCATTTTGCCTGAGCGTTTCAGGGGACAAGTGCAGTTTCTGGGCCACACTTATTAAAACATACCAGTTTTAATGAGAATTCAGCATGCCCGGTTGCAGTTGCAGGGATGCTGTAGGTGTCCAAGTGTATGTTTGAGCAGAGCCATTGCATAAGGCGCCCTGAAAAGAGGAGGAGACACCACTCGATATGGGAGCACAGCTGTAACAGCTGGATGAATAAGGAGGGTTCACACGGAGGCAAAGACAGGGCTGTTTTTGTAAGCTAAATATGTGTCCACAAATCACAAAACTGCTGCCAGTGCCTTGACCTCTCCTGTTCCTGACAAGGCAGGACCTGCAGGCAGTTAAATAAGGAGCCAGCTTGAAGCCCTGCCAGGTTTCACAAACTATCCCAAGCCGCATGACAGTGCGGAGTCCTGTGCCAGAGAATTGTTAGAGCATCGCATCTCCTTTTCCTCTTGGAAATACCCTCTTTCTCTGAACAGCAAGGGGAGGATGGGCGAGAAGTAGGGAGAAACCTGGAAAATATGAACCACATTTAACCTCCCAACTCAGAAAAAAACAGAAAGGAAAGAAAACTTAGAGGAGTTGGAGGGAGGAGGGGCTGACTCATGGTGTTTGAATGCTGGGGTTTGGCAGAGCTGCCTGTGACATTTCTGTTTGAGCCCAGCTCATGAAATCCCGGAAGTTTTGCAAGACACTGTTAGATGATTTCTAGACCAAAACTATGCTTCAGATTTAGAAAGGCTGCCCAGCCCGGCCTTTGCTGCAGCTTGAGACACTGATTTTCACCCTCTGTGCAGGGGTGAGGCTGAGGGGATCCACAACAGATAAGCAATCTAGGCAGTGGCGAGTCCCAATTCACTTCACAGGCAGGAATTTTTGGGGGCCCTGCAGACCCAGGAGGTCTGAAGAGCTCAGGTTGGTAGCAATTGCTCCTCCAGGACCCCCATGTTTGATGACAAGTGCCCGCTAGAGGGACCTCCTCGCCATGACTGGAGTGCTCAGGGGACGTGTGTGGGGGTGCAGTTTTGGCACCCCTGTGCACAGACAGGTTTCTAGCACCCAGCTGCTCCCCAAACCACAGTCATTCCAGCCACAGGCTGACCTGGGGAGCAAAGCCCCAGCCACCAGCAGGATGTGGATGCCCCAGTCCCGGGGAGCGAAATGCGCTGGGGAGAAGAGAGAAGGGACGGAGCACAGGCCAGCCGTGTGCGTGGAGTTGTAGGTCTCTTAATGCTGCTATCTGAGCTGCACTGCTGACCCCAAACAGCTGAAAATAAAGGCAGGGAGACACAACGGTGCCTGGACCAGGCACTGAGGACTCCCGGGGCCGGATGGCGCAGCCCATTTGGCCCCGGTGCTGTTAGGGAGCTGCTGCATTGCCTGTCTGCCCCCCAGCCGCTGCGTTGCTTTGTGCTCCAAAGGGATTTTTCCTCCGCTTGCAGACTCCTCTTTAGCTTCCTAACCACTTACTCCTCCACCATGCACACACCTAACTGCGAGCAGCAGGTCTGGGCTGCGCAGACAACTTCTCTGCTGCTTCCCAAAGTGCAATACCTGAGCCTGTGGTCAAGGACTTCCCTAACCCTGCTCTGCTCTTCCCAGTGTTTTGGGACACCTCACCTGACTGCACTGGAAAGGTCTTCCTCTTCCTCCCAACTCCTCATTGCCACAGGAGGCATCAGGGTACCTTTGGGGCTTCTAAACCCTTTGCCAGGTTGAAATGCACCCTTTTAGAGCAGCAGACAGGCAGAAGATGTAGTTTCTTAAAGAAAGAAACTGTTGCTTCACCATAAATGAATAATCCTGGGAACAGAGCACAGGAGGCCACTGCGGAGCACCAGGGCCTTTCCAGCATCACATTCATCAGGCTCGAGCCATTCTCCTCCCTGGGAGACCCCAGCGCAGCTCTCAGTCAGTGAGCCTGGTGAGATGGAAAGATAATTTACAGCAGCCCACTCCTTTTCCCCGCAGACTTTGCCCTTTGCCTGTTCTCTAGGGAACAGCAGGGATCTTCACGGCATTGCTGAGGAAATGGGAAGTTGACGCAGGCATCGGGAGCCTCTGTATCCTGTTGAAAGCTGGCAGGACTACAACCCTCACTGCTTTGCCTCTGCCTTTTGCTGAGGTCTTCAGCAGGCATCTCTGGAGCCCTGTCCTGCACCAGAGTCGCTTGCCTCTTTTCCCCACTGCATCTCCCCTCCCTTGGGCCCTCATTTTGCCATCGCCGAGCCTCATGCTGCAGCCCGGAGCAGAGATAAAAGTCCATGTCTTTTCCATTTCCCATGGAAATAGTCATCCTGCCAGAGGGAGATTTTAAATCTTCGTCTCTGATGTGTCTTACCTTGAGTCCTTGACCTTGTCTAAACTTTCCAAATCCTTTCTTGTGGCTAGGATGACAGCTTTACTTAGGATGCATCATCAAGAGGCTCTGGTGAATGTGGAATACAGACACTGTTTCCAGCACCATGTGCTTCCCTGGAGCATTTGGCTGCCTCCTAATGGGAAAACTGTCTGCTAGGATGAGTCCAAAGGCCCAAAGGTCTCAGTGCTTTTACAACCCTCATGTCTGAGTGGAGCAGACTCAGGCAGGTAGGCAACATTTCTGTGCAAAAAAATGAACCAAGCTATGGAGCCACACGGTGTATCCATAGCAAAACTTCAGATATCCCAGGCTTTTTTCTTGCATCTTCCCTTTCTATTCCTTTCTGTTGCGCCGCAGAAACGTAGTGTGCAGCTAGCTACAGCTCCCGTGAACGATGCTGTGTTCAACCCTTTGCATTGCACTGCGCACCAGCACTCACCAATGTGACCTTGGTTAAAATTGGAAGCCATCCCAGAGCTTTCTCCTTCACTAATATATTTAGCAGTCTTTGCTGAGCCTGGCAGGCCCGCACTAACCTGCACTCTTGCAGGGTGTCAGAATAAATGTGCTGTGATATATAGTCAGTCAATCACAAGGCTACAGTAGAACAGTAGGCGTGGGATTGGAGTGGGCAAAAGGATCCAAGAGGCATCTTTGGACCTTGGGTAGAGGGTCAGTGTGAAATAAACGATATATAGGCTGTCCTCTGCGCTGGTCCAGGAGGCGCACGCTGAGTGGGAGAGAGTCTGATGTGCTCAGCTGGCGGTGGCTGCTCACAGACCCCTTCTGAGCTGTACGTGACGGTGCTCTCATCTCTGAAGCCTTGCTGGGATAAGCGCCAGGATGAGTGTGCGGCCGAGGCGCCCAGGGTGCAGGTGCCCCCATTCCTTGGACCAGGGGTGGTCGAGATGCAGGTGCCCCCAATCTTGAACTAGGAGCGCTCAGAGTGTAGGTTCCCTCATTCCTTGAACCAGGACCTACCATCTCTGCTGTTGCGACCAGGAACAAAAGGGAGGGCTGAGGCTGAAGAAGATGCCCTGGACAGTACCCCCTGCCCGCCCTGTTTGGGAACCAGGTACGATATACGGACACTCATAGCATAACTGCATTTAAAACAAGGAAACCAAGAGCTGAGCCGAGCAGCTCAGCGATGCCCTACCCCACCTGAGAAGCGGTCACTGTCCTCAAGCATGAAATAACCCACAAGAAGCATCTGGGACTTCAGTCTTCTGACTAGCAGCCACTAACAGGGGGCCTATAGGTGCAGAGCCTAGAGACAGAGAGCACAGCTCGCCTGCCGAATGGGACCTGTGTGCTGTGACTCTCAATCCTTCTGACTCTCAGAGCCTCACACGCTTAAAAGTCCTGCGGGCCACGTCCCTGGCCAGCCTCGCCAGGCACCCATGGGGAAACCACTGCCATTTGGAGCACTTGTCTACGAAGGGACCGAGTTGGGTAAAGGGGGTGGCTGAGACAAATCAATCTCTAGCTCATACGAAGAAAAAAATGCAAGGGTTTTCTGTCCACGGTACCAGTTTGGTGCAGACAACACGGTGTTTTATTTACTGTATTTACACATGCTGTGTTGGCATGACAGGAGCTCGGGGCACCTCTTCGGTGCGTATACAGCGTTGGGCAAAGGGCTGGACTCCAGGCACGCCACAGACTTTGACACAGCATCCGAGCAGTCAGAACTCTAGGAATAACGTTGAGTTTCCATGTTCCTGTTGTCCCTCAGCCTGTTCTCTGTGAACACCACATGTATCATGTGCGGGCTAAAACCGCTCAGGACTCATATTAGTCTGTGTCTGCCTGGGTCTGAACCACTCACCTGACCCTCTCAAGCACCAGGCAATAGGCGCAAGCATCCAGGAACTCCCAGCCCCCGTCCTGCTGCTGTCCACTGGCTGCTTTCGTCTGCTCTCCCACTTGCATCTTTCTATCTGTCCACAACAGAAAACTTGCAGCCCTGTTTGCCCCAGGCAGATCCATGGCAGGGCCATGGCTACCTGCAGCGAGCAGGACTGAGGAGGCGACAATAATGTGCTTTATGAGGAGACTTCAATAAAGAGAAAAGTGCTCTGAGGTGACAAAGTTCCTATTAAACTTAACAGTATTAGGTCTGTTTTGTTAAGCTGGAGAGATAATTGCTATAATGACATGTTCACATTTCTAAAGTGCAAAAGCAGTACTTGAATTCTGCAAATGTTGAGACATTGCTCTTAGAAAGGAGAGGGAGAAAGGAGTGAATGAGTGTCAGCTGCAGGAAACGAAGCCACATGTGTCACTGCAGAGAAAAACTCCAAAGGGTTTTAGCTGGCAGCACATTTGAAAGTAGAAATGAAAGAAACTCAGAAATTTCCCTGCATGAAGCTGTGCTCCTGATGGAAGAAAGGGCAGTGCCCATGGTCAGTCCTGCTTGGGAAGAATCTGGTGCCTCTGCTGCAGAAACAACTCTCCTGCACATGTTACCAGACACTGGAGAATGGCCAGAGTTACAGGTGCCAGCCCCGGCACAGGGCTAATGGCCAGCAATGACCTTGGAGGGCCATTTCATGGCAGTTTAAGCTGGTGCCACCCTTGGCCCGCCACCATGTAGGCAGGACCTGTCACCTGCCACATGGTGAGGCAGAAGCTGAGCTGCTCACAAAGCAGTCACATCCACCCTGGGTGCCCAGTCAATGCACCAAGCACTTCATTGGCAGTTGTCCTAGCAGACTGTTCTCTCCGGCCTGTAGCTCTGCATGGATTTTTTTTCCCACTCTTTATCCCTCCTGGGATGGCTCCTGTGTCTCCTGGCATCGGGTGGCCCAGGTATATCGCTGACCTGAGAAGGACGTGCATGCCTGAAGGCTTATCCCGTTTCTCTGACTCTACCAGTTGGTCTAACGCAAGAGAGTATCTCTGCACACACTCCAGCCATGTCCAGGAGCGCAGCATGGAGCTGTCTCTGCCCAGGATAACATGTCCCTGCCACAGCCTGGTGCTTATCGGCCTGGTGCTTATCGGTGGGAACAGGGTGTGTGTGGCCGGAGCCCCACCTGGGGCTCGGAGTTTCCCTCCCTCTTCTGCACCTGAATGCACTCATTGTTTTTACGGCTTTGTCTGTTAAGGGGAAAGAAGGAACCCTTAAATGATTGGGGTTAGGCATGTGGGTTACAGGGAGGCCACAAGAAAAGAACTACAGCCCTTTGAGGTGAGGCTGCTCCTTTTCTTTTCATGGGCTGTTTTTTTAATTCTGACAGTGAGTGGAGGGTGACAGAGCACTGGAACAGGCTGCCCAGAGAGGTTGTGGAGTCTCCTTCTCTGGAGATCTTCAAGACCTGCTTGGATGCAGCCCTGTGCCACGTGCTCTAGGTGGCCCTGTGTGTGCAGGGGGGTTGGACTAGATGACCTCTAGAGGTCCCTTCCAACCTTAGGCATTCTATGATTCTATTCTATGATTCTATATTTTCTCAGATCAAGATACGTCCACCAAGCACATGAACAAAGGTTCCCTAAACACACCAGTAGCTCCAGGCACACATTGCAACGACTTATCACTCACAGGAGGTCAGAGGCTGCTCCAGCTAAATCAAAGTTATAATAAGGGCAAACCTTTCCTCCAGGACCTTCCATGCTAAAAATGCAGGAGTTGGGCAAAATGTAGATCTCCTCACTCCTGAGAAGGGAATGTGACACAACAGATATTAGTAACTGGAATTCAATTAGTATGTGGAATCAAATTAACAGTTCCAACCAACTGGGTTAGCATTATGCCTTCCACTCTCTGGCCATTTGCTTGGGCATTGAGAAATACATGGAGAAACCCCGAGCTCCTGCAGGACAGAGCTGCATCTGTTGCTCGTCCGACCACAACTGATTGAAATCGCTGAGATTGTTTCCACCAACCACCATTGCATTTTACCCTGGATCTCAGGTTGCTGCTCAAGAGGACAGAGTCGATGCCAGCTTGGCTCCAAGACAGCCACTGGCAGTGACGCTTCTCTCTGCAAAGGTGGGGTGGAGATCTTGTCTCAGGAGAGTAGCCCCTGGTCCCTCAATTTTCTGTCTCAAGGGGATAATCTGCTAGGGCTTTTCTGATAGCATTTAGTAAAGAAAGCAAAAAAATTCCTTTTAGTTTTATCAGCTGTATTTGGATACGAAAGTTACAGGTGCTTTAGCAATGCTTGGCCATGTTGATGACATTGAAACCGTGAAAAGTCTTAGGGTCTGAGGTCTGCAATTGAGATATGTGGTCTTGAGGCTTCACCAATTCCTGAGCAGTGACATTAAAGAGGTCCTTGTTTGTGGGGGTTGCAGCCGTACT
>VWPW01000978.1:0-26266 GCA_013389825.1 Crypturellus undulatus | reverse complement strand
GAAAGCAGAAACCTCATTCTGGTGACTGGAACGGGCATCAGAGAGGGCCCTGAGTGCTTCAATCCTGCAGATAAACCTTCAGCTCTGATATTTGCCTGCANGTGAAGCCAAATGTCTAGGAGCAGCTTCCAGAGCACGTTGAAAGCAGAAACCTCATTCTGGTGACTTGAATGGGCTTCAATCCTGCAGATAAACGTTCAGCTCTGATACTTGCCTGCATTTTTCCCCTCTCTCTAGTTAGGGAGGCTTTTTTTGCTTTGCCATCTCCAGAATGACGCCAGTGAATCTCCCTTCGCACTTGTTTCTGTTGACTTGTGTGGTGAATATGTATTCCTCTGTGTTTTCACAGCATATGTGAATTTAAAATTTCACCCTTAGTTTCTTAGTCAAGCGTAATATTTGCCAAAGAAATTATTTCTTCTCGATGCTCTATAAAACTACGGGAACAGGAAATCCTATTTTTTCATGTAAATTATAGAGTAAAATGTAAATATTTGGTAAAATATAATGAAGCCTGGCATCATTTTTTTACTTTAGTATTTTCAAAAAGATAAATGAAAAGAAATGCGATCTAATTTATGAAAATACATTCGATAGCAGCACACACTGATTCCATCTCCTCTCAAACCTGCAGCTGGACGGCAGATCCTTCAGCAATTTCGCTCCACAACTTTTAGGGACCGCACAGACCACAGTGCGATTCCCTCGGGATGAGCCACAGGTAATGAAGGATCTTTCAAATCCCTCTTTCGTAGGAATAAAACGTATGATTACGTCCTGGGCCGTGGACGTGTGGCCCAGGAGGGCAGGACCCGCTGCAGACCAAGGAAACCAACACAAACCCATCGCAAGGAGAAGAGCATCGCCCAGAGAACCCGCTCACTTGGAAGGATGTTGGTTATCTTCAAATGTGTTACTGTTACGGATAGCCAGAGAATCAGCTTCAGCTGAGCTGGTTCAATAAATCATCACGTTTGAGGCTGCAACTTCCATTTCCTGGGAGCAGCGGGGCACCGGCAGCGTTTATCCTGCGACCCCACGTACACGGATCTGCCGAGGAAGCTATTGCTGCAGGAGGGTGGTAAAGCCCCCACACCATAAAGAAACCTTGGAAACCCAACAAGGAAAGTTGTTCTGCCTGGAACAGGAACCCTTATGTGTTTCTTGGGGGGAAATTCTCACAGAATTGCAGTGATTTCCCTCTGTTTTCCAGCGCTGTCTCACTGAGGGCTCACAGCTACCAGCAATCCTTGCCTGAAACTTCAGGCTGTCCAAATTGAGCACAAGTGGCTTTAGCAGAAGAGGACCTGCCCCAGGCCTTTTGCTTAACAGAAACAACTTCCTCGGTCCCCTTTTGTTGAGAGTGAAATAAGAGGGAAAAACTATTTCTAATGACCCTGCAACTGAATATCGCAGCCAGCGCCACCCTCAATTGCAGGGCAATCTGAATAAGCACCTGCATTTTAAAGCACGTGGAAGAGATTCAACCTTTAAACAGAAAGGAGTTCAAAACCCCAACAGCAGCAAAACTAGAGTTCTGCCTAGAATGACGATAAACCTTCCTCTGCTAGCAGGCAGAGTGAAGACAACTTGTATTCCACAGCAAAAATTAATGTAAAACCAACAGCATCAACACGCTTCGATGCAGAAGCGCTTTCTGGTGCTGGAGAGGACGGATCCTGAAGATTTCCTACCTGCAGTTGAACGTAACCTATACCATAACCTAATGGTGCGCACGTTACTCAACACTCAGCAATACCCAAGGGGCACAAGTTTCTGAAACGGCGGTACAAAATCGTGGCAGAAGGGAATCTTTCCAGTTTGTCACCTTGAGAGTGCTCTAAAATGTGATGTAATCAAGGTCGGTTTTAAAATACGTTTCAAGAAATCAAGGCTAATGTTCTTATGCAGTAAATTGCCGCTTTTAATGGTGACGAAATTGTAAAATTCAAAGTTATAAAAGACAAAGCGTTGCAATATCAGGTCACCTGCATTCCACACCCTGTTAATGAGGATATATTCATGCCATCAAGCTCCATTTAAAAGAAATGTCACCATGACTTTATGCCAAATCCGTTTCTAGCTCTTTCACTGCCCCTTCCATCAAAGTCACGAGAAGAAGCCAACCCTCCCCACAGCATCGTCAAAGAGAAACCAAAACGACATCAACACTCCCAGCTTTGTTTCCCAGCAGAGTCGTTACGTGAAAACTCAGAATTAATTGGTAAGGGCTTAGCAATCAGTAAGTCATTAGGAAATACAGCAGGATCTGCTGAAATCCTGGACAGTTTGGACGGGGGAAGCATGGGCATTGCCATCATCTGCCTACAGCTGTACACATGCACGTGCATGTACAACATATAATCCCAAATGAATTAAAACCAAAAGCAGTGTAAGCAGTTACAGGTTACATAGCTCAGAATGAAGAGAACAAACCAGGAATTTCCACCCGAAGTAGTCGAGGTTACACAATCCTGAAGAACTAGTAAGCTGGGTAAATCACCAGCCTGCTATAATACGCACTGAAGTCCTCGATAATCTCCTGCTTAATGCTTTTAGTGGGTATATTTAAAAGCTGTTGTTCAAAAATTAAAAGTACTGAAGCCACAACGCGGGCACAGCGAGCAGGACCCTCGAGGAAACTGTGCACAGACCCCGCGAGGCGAGCTGCCTCCCGCGCCCGTGACGGTGACCTGGACAGCACGTCCCTCGGGCAGCACCGAGCTGTCACCCTGCAGCTGCGAGTCACGCCAGACGCAGAGCGGTCCCAGTGCTGGCCCAAGACTGTGAAATTCCCCTGCAGAGCTGCCAGAAGCCAGGGCTGGCCCCCTTGGCCACCCCGCTTCCATACTGGGGGCAGAGCCCCTGAATATTTTTTAGAAGTTCAGCCCGTAACACAGGACATTGACTGTTACGGAAAAGAAAGCCACTGCTATTTTAATATATTCCCCACAGGGAAGAAGAAAAGCAACACGAATTCAAGGGAGGACTGATGAGACAGAAATGCAGAGGCAATTAGGGAGGCAAGCGACGGGGCTGCTTTTACAGCACGTGCAGGCGAAGTCTCCTTGGGCATCCTACCCCGGGTGGAACAGCCTTGGGCAAAGGCTCTGACTGCGCACAGAGGAGGAGAGTCAGCGCTCGGATGAGAGCGAGTGGAAATACCTTGGCTGAAACCCGCGTGCAGCTTGAGCTCTTCTTCCTCACATCCTACCATAGCAGTGAGGAGTCTTCCTCTTCTCCAGCTTCTCTAAGGTCCTCCCTCCCTTGCACTACACGCAGATCAAGGGAGACCTCATGTCGAGCCACGGGGACAGCCCTAATAACACAAAAACCATGTGAAATATTTAAAACATTATTAATAGATATTTACCGCAAGACTCATAAAAATACACGGAACTGGCAGCCCTTGGAGCTGAACGGCAACAGAGAGAAGCTCTGCCTGCTTGCCAGAGGTATTCGGAGGAAGCTCATAAAATAGGAAAGGCTCCAATTCTTTTCTTATCTTGGCTTGGTGGCTGGAGGAAAGAGGAAAATAAATCTGAATAATACCAAATTAAAAGTGAGGATTAAAGAGAGTGCAGCAGTGCCCCATAATTGTGTGAGGATTTGGGTGAGGCATATTTCACGAACCAAGTTCTTTTGTGAAAAACATTTTTGCCGCAGACCAGGCAAGCAGCAGACCTCACTTGATAGCACTTGATCCCACTTGTTCCAAATATCATTAAGTGGTGTCGAATATTAGAATTCTCAATAGGAATCGAGTGACTTGTCTCCCATTCATGTAGTGCCGTTTGCACTAGGAGAAGCTCTTTTCATTGCTGAGATATCAAAACTGGCAATACCCAGAGTAACCCAAAACCAAAGGAAATCATGCAACTGTTCCTACCGCTTCCATCCAGCCCGTGCTGAAACCCCCCCTGAGGTTATGTACCTTCCTTCTGGACAGGAAGAAATAATCCACCAGCTGCAGGGGCTGGCACAGCTCATCCTATCAATTCCCTGCTATCCAAAGGACCCTCGGGTCCTGGTCACACTCCCATTCTCTGCTCGTGACACAGGTTCTAACCTGAGAAATGGATTTCTTTTCACTTTAACTGCTTTAACTGAAGTCTTTCTGCCTGTTGTAAAGCACACGGGCACCGCGCACGAGCTGCAAGGACCGAGGCGACACGTCCCCGCGCGAGCTCCGTGAGGCACCAGCCACACTTGAACTTTCTATTGCTAAGCCCTTGTGGGCACTGACCCGTCGTGTTCAGCTTCTGATTTGGAGAACTGGAGGATCTTCGAGTAATTCACAATATATATAAAAACACGAATCAAACACAGAAGGAAATTGCACTAAATAAAGCATGAAGTTGAAGCTGCACCACCACGAGAGGAAACACCAGCTTGTGCCAGAAGNATTCACAATATATATAAAAACACGAATCAAACACAGAAGGAAATTGCACTAAATAAAGCATGAAGTCGAAGCTGCAGAACGGGCACCACCACGAGAGGAAACACCAGCTCATGCCAGAAGATGCACAGCGAAACCCGTGTAGCCTGGAAGAATGGGGAACATTTGGAATGAGGCCCTAATGACAGCAGGATATATGTGAGGAAGGTGCACAATTACCAAAAAAGCCCAGAAAACTTTGAAGCAGAGAATACCTTGTGAATGTCATATGTTACCAAAATTGGGTTCTTCTGGACTTTTTAAGCATTTCATGTTTTACATTCTGAATTTTTATGAAGAAGCTAAATGAAGTGTGCGTATTTACTCAGCATTCCGGATTAATATACATTATTGATTTACTGTATTTGGCAGCTTACGATATTTTTAATGTTTTTAGAAGTTTAAGAGAAAACTCTGTGTGCTGAAGGCTTATGCAAGTAGTGCATTTGAATTCAGTTCCTACGGTACCCAGATGTAAAAGAGGAAAATATGATTGTACTACTACTGTTAATACATTTATTTTATTACAAACGGGTAGGACAAAAGCATTGGGAGTGTCCCAGAATCCCCTTTCCTCGCAGAGGACAAGGAGCTCAATACATAAAGAGAAAATGTATTGCCGTTAACCACGGGCAGAGCATTGCACACACCTGCCATCGCTGCAGCTGTGTCGACCGCAGAGAAATTAGTTGCAAAGATACCGAAACACCAGCCACTCGTTCCTACATCTGCAGAATAACAGCTCTGCCTTTTTGGATGTCTAAGGCAGGGTAACATCACCCGGGCAGTTTGGCTGATGCTGCTCATTCAAAGCAACTTTTCCAAGGCACGTAAGGATTATGCGGGACTGGTGGGTTGCGTTACTGTCCACAGACTAAGGTTTTTAAGATTAAATTGTAACGTTTCTTTTACCCTTAAAAGAGCGTAACAAACAGCAGAATGTTTGTTACTGCTTGCAAACGTTCAAATGTTCAGCAGAGCACAGTTTCTACACAGTCTCCAAAGGGGATCTGAAATAGTGTTTATCCAAAAGATGCCCAAGAAAGCAAAGGGAATTCAGCTCTGACAGCAGAAAGCCAGTGTGTACAGACCGACAGCTCGGAGACCATTCCTGTGCGGGGCTATCACTCAGTCGGGTTGCAATTCAGCAGAGCAGTTAGGCACAAGCTTCATTTTCGAGCTATGAATAGACTAGTTTCAAAGCTATGAAGGGCTTAAAGTTCCTAAGCCAAGCGTAAGTCCTGAGGAGGAGGTAGGAGCAGCCACGAAGGACCATGAAGGGAAACAGAATTCCCTCGCGCCGCTGCCCAAGTGACATTGTGGGTGCGCCCCAGCTGCCCCATGGCCGCGCCACGCGGGCACCCTGCGCCCCGGGGCCCAGCGGCTGCTCACCCCGCTTTCCCCCAGCAAATCTGTTCCCACGCCAGAAATAAACTGCAGAGACGTCTCCTGCAGGTTGAAACATAAAAACTAATAGATAAAGAGTTTCTCTTTCAAGTGACAGTGCAGATAATTATTCTTTTCAGAATCTGAAATGTCATTTACATCCCTGCTTGAAATAACTCGTAACATGCTGCCTTTAGAAGAATCCCTTCGCTCCAGTGTCTTGCAGCCCACAAAATAATCTGCATTTTCTGTACCCAGGCTCCAGGCAGGCTTTGATGGGTTTTCCACAACCCTCTCGCTCACACACAAATAGCTGAAATGTGGGCCAACGTGAACAACAACAACAAAAAATATCACAGTCCACATAGAGGAAATAAAGCATAAATATTACTAGCGATGCTGCTGTGTCAATACAGTGCCTATGAGATAGCTTGCAGGTTTGTAAATATAATGGGAAAGCTCGGTTAAACCCGGAGGGAAGAAAACACAGTATCTCGATTGCAGCATCTGAAAATGGAAGGGACTTGGAGATGGAGGCAGCAGAAATTGAGACCTCTCTCTGGGTCTCTGCTGGAAAGCAGGGACGCGATAGCTAGGAAAATAGAAACAAGGGGAAGAGCTGCAAGGCAAGTCCATCACGGGGAAACTGTTTCTCTCTCAGTGAAAAGGCGCAACCCGTCCAGAGTCCCCGTGACGCCATGGAGCCTGGCGCTGGACGGCCTCTCCTCCCGGCGAGGACGGCAGCTTCCCGTCTTGCTCGTCCCAAGCAGCGCGGGTTTCGCAGTTTCAAGGCCAAGGGCGACCCCACGCAGCTGCGAGCACCAGCCCTTGCACAGCGCCTTCAGGGGGTGAAGAAGAGATGCTCTTTAATCCCCTTCCCCGTGCCGCTCCGGAGAGCAATGCGGCACTCGCAATCTCAAGCTCACCTGAGCAGAGGGGCAGCCGAGAAACTCATCTCGGCACTTCGCCTTGGATCTTGTATTGCCTTTTTTTTAATTTTTTTGGCCACACAGGAGGCTTCCAAGTACTTCATGCACTGGAAGTCCCCAGCACGGCAGGCAGCAAAGGAGTGCAAGAGCCTCCACACAGACACCTGATTGCGCAGAGCACACGGCGTTCCCAGCTAACGCGGCAACGGAGCAGGGTAAAACAAGGAGTACCTCGCTGATCACACAGCCAACATTTTCTATGATTATTTGAATATTTTTATAAATCAGCTTCTCTCATACTCATTTTCACTCCCCTTTCCCCCCCTCAATTCACTGTTCTGAATTTTTTGAAGAAATTACCCTTTTGAAATAGACTTTCAAAGTAAAAGATGCACTCAGCTCTCCCTTGGAGGAAATTATTTAAGCAATTACCAACAGGCACCGCAGCCTCAGACTCCCCATACCCGCATGCAATCCACAAATGGGTAAAAATGCAGTAAGCGCCACAGAAGAGCTGTGAAATGCTTCCTGCTAATCTCCACGCAGGAAAAGGAGAGGAGCTTTCCCCTCACTCACTTATTAGGCCCTGCTCATCCTACACCAGATGGGGAGCTTGCAAGTCTGCCATCATTTCGATTAATTCACTTTAAAAAGCTTAAGTTGCAGGTTTAAACGCTTAACGAAAACAAACACGCAGCAGCACACAGAGCTGCTAAGATTAAGGTTAATGACACCTTTGACAAGATAAATACTGCAGCTGGAGCGAGCAGCACGGACAGGTCAGTTCTGTGTGCCCAGGCCCCTGTAGCACCGTGGGAGCTGAACTGCTATTACAACTTGATGGGGTTTCTTGATAGAGCCACAGAAAGTGGCTGGGGCATCACAAAACGCCAGCAGCTGCAGCACCCTGATGCACATTTGCATCATATAGTGCACAAACTATACACTGATTCAGTGTATTTGAGTATATAATCTAAAAGCCTGTCCAATCTAAGACTTTTAAATAAATAAAAGCCGTGCATACTTTACTATGCTGCTGCTGTCACTCTTGCAATTTGCCAGTCGAATGATGATGCATGAAGACGCCGGAACAGCCAGAGGATTAACTGAAAGAGAACAAAACTATATTTGGCTTAGTAGCGACAAATAAACAAACAGGATCAAGATAACAAGTGAAAATACACGGTAAATCGGTGAATTCAAGCATACTTGATACAAAAGTCTAAAACAATAAGTATTTCGGGATTAACATTCCCCTCTTCTCAGTCATTCAACAGAAGGCTCCTTGGTATCAGCCTCCTGTTCACAATGGTTAATATTATTTCCTCTTTTTTTTTTCTTTTCTCTTTAGGGCTCCGTTCAATAGCCCAGCCAACATTTCCAGGAATGTATCTGAACTATTTTACATACTTCCTGAGACAGAAACTTCTCTCTTTTTCCCATTTTGTCTTCCTTCACCATCCTCTCCACGCTGAAGAGTTGCCAGTCAAGTATGGAGGCCTCAACCTTCATCTGAATCTTATGGTTGCTGAAACACTATCACCAGAAAACAACAACACTGAAAAAAAAAAATCCAGATATTGTGTAAATGAGAAATAGTGGAAGCCAAACTCTCCTGGATTTGTAAGTGAAGTAATGAAAGGAATGACAGGTTTTATTTATCTACTCATTTCTTTCTGTATTGCTGGAATTCAGTGCTAGATTGCTGCTGGTTACAGCTAATCATTTAGTGAGATGAGCACCAGGGTCGGCAATTAGGCAGCGGAGGGCTGGCATGCAAAACCCAGCTACGCTGCAAGAGCCGTTCACCTCCTCGGGATGCGGTTCTCTCCCTGAGACGCTCCCGTTTTTGTCTGGATTCCCTTCCAGGGATGGGATTCCAAGCCGAGCTTCCTCCAGAGAGCAGGGGGAAAGGGAGCAGAAGGCTGGCGCAGAAGGATGCTGCTGTCATTAGAAGTTTCAGGCTAATACAGGAACACAAAGCGCAACTTTTTTAAAGCTGTTGCATGGTAAGAAGTCGATACGTCTCCTGTGCGTGCCTTCAGGGAGGAGTTAAATCCTAAAACCAACCAGGAATACCCCAGTGCTGCACAAAGGCACACAGGGGCGGTCGAGGAGAGCAACTTGGCTGCCAGGGACCACAGGCTGCAGAGAACTGCAAAAAGGCACGGGCATCTCTTAGGCCGTATCTTGTGGTTTTAAAGACACCTGATGTTGTTTCCAGGCCTCTGCTACGGCTGCACGATCCAAAGCAGGGGAGGAGGCGGCTGTTTGGTCATTTGGGATCTCGGCAGGAAACGCAGCATCATTTCTTTCTGAATCTTACCGAGATTGTATCAATATCTCCGCAGAACCGCAGGGGTCGGGAGGCAGCGCAGCGAGGTGCTCCTGAACCCGAGGTTTCCCTTCGGCAAACTTCCACCCTCCTGCCAGTTGTTATGACAACACCAATATTTTGGACAGCAGCATCATTAATAATACTTCACACCTAATTATCGTTCTCTTCCCCCCCATCCCCGGCATCAGCTTCTCACAGTGTTAAGTGCTGCTAGGATTTCTTCTTGTTTTTTTATTTAAATGGAGCTCTGTATGAGCAGGAGCTTCATTTAGACAGAGATTACCCACTTCGAAATTGGAAGAAGATTAGAAGATAAATATTAATAAGATTAGTCTAGATGGGGAAATTAAAAGGAGCTAGAAACAACATTGCCCTGTATAATTTAGCACACAGATCTATCACTCCATTAAGCGAGTCTGATTATGTGTAATTTGCAACACTGGAGAACATGAAATTATCAAACTGATCAACAAGTGGAGTTGGGCAAAATTATCTGTTCTTAGCTACGAATTCTCTTATTCCAAAGTCCAAAGAAGACAGAACCTTGGTTTTCTTCAGTGCTTATCAACCCGGTATTATATGAGCTCATTTTCTATAAGCTTTAAGGACACAACCTGACAAAAAAATATTAAAAATAATAATAAAACCTAACAGTCTCTCATGTTCCTTTAACATCTGCCTACTCTTTTTTTTTCTTTCTCAAACTTTCAAAACAAGATCTGGTAATTACTGGATGAGTTCACATAACGACAGCTACAATGGATACACACACATATATACTTTTTTCCTCCTTCTTTTTTTAGCCCAGGCCTAGCAGGCGGGCGAGCTGAGTCCAGCTATTCAAACCAGATCAACGCAGGAATTTTACAGCACGTGGCCAGCAGCAGTTGGGCACTCTGATGTTATAGACCTGATGCACAGTCAAAATAATCCCTAGTCTGGAAACTGCTCAGTGAAATCTAGAGAGTTGGCTCGCAGTCACTTCCAATTCCCTCCTATTTCTCCCTTCAATTACCTCTGTTTCTCCAGTAATTTCGTTTGTATTCCTTCGGAGACATGCAAGTCCCATAAGGAGTAAATGGGGTGAGGAGCCTGACTTTGCTTTCCCAGGTGAGGGCTTTGCACTAATGCTAGGTCTAGACCAAAGACTAAAAAAAGCCTCTCTCAGCTCAAAAAGCCCCTTCAAACACTGATCATGTCTCCCCCGTTCCTGACCTTGAGATTGTTTCAAATCATTTTTGATGCAAACGGTGTTTTTATGCTGTCAAATGTAATGAGAGCGTGGCCATAGCAAGGGCAGAATTGGATTTCTTAGGACAGACACATTCCCGCCGCAGTCTGAACAGGCAGCGTAAGGAAATTCCAGCCGGTTTTCCAAATCCCACGTGCAGCAGCTAATGGCACACGGAGGACAAAATCATTGTGAAAAATTGCACAAAACTATGAAAGCGCAAACTGAAAGCTGTGCTATATTGACGACTCCAAGCACAGTTCACAGACTTGAAACACAACTAAAAGGCAAGAAACCTCTGCCCTGTTAATAGAGGAGCCCTCAGCTCGGGCGACATGCAGATAAATCATTACTTGCTGTTTTGTAAAGCTTGGGTTTGAAAGCAGGCAAGCTACAAGTGCAACCCATCTGGAATGCACTGCCCCTGTATCACCAAGGAGCCCCAGTCCGCCAGCAGGATTAGCAATACCAGCCAGAGGAACTGCTACCAAGGTCACAGAATTTCTGATGAGGAAAAGATACCAGTAACGGTTGCATTAGTGAAATTTAGACATTGCAATTTATATGATCCTGCCCACGTTTCACGAAGCTTTGCATAGAAAGGCCTCTGCTGACCTGCAGTAGTGCATGTGATAGACTGCTGGGACACTCCAGGATAAAAGCTGGAAAACACAGGATTTTTGAAAGCATTTGCTACCTCGAACTCCGAAACATGACTAAAACAGGGCCTGGCCCTCACTGAAACTGAAGTTTGACAGGACAAGGATTACCTAGTTAGGACACAGTAACTTTTATTCCATTCCCCTTCTCCAATGCAGCTGCTGCACATCTGGGCAGGCGGCAGGTTATCCCCCAGCAGCATCTGTCCCAGGTAACGCCACGGGGCTGGGGCTATTGACGGCGCCACTCAGCACGAGGGAAAACATGTCAATAAATACTTGTCAAAGTGAATGTCAGAGCAATATTAAATTAAGAAGGCATCAAATTCAGTGGTTTTTTTTTCTGTACGTAAGCTGCTTAAGCAGCATCTCGCATGTAATTTAGATCCTTTTATAAGAGACTTATCTCTCCATATCAGCAAGCATTTGCTGCTTATAACAACGTGCACAAAGAGCCTAAGGAGTCAACCGTAACGTGAAATTCCAGGAAAACCCACTCAAAATCCTGCTGCCGTAGCCGAACGGCTGGGTGGGCTGTAGGGAACACGGCAGCAGCAGGACACGTCGCCGCTCGCTGGTTTGTACTTAGCCTACAAAAGTCTCCAAAAATAAGACTAAATAAGAGATTATGCAAAGGTAGCACCAAGGAAATGCACATGTCAGTCAGTGGAGACTGATTGTAAAAGGCACAAACGAGCAACGCGCAGGTCTTCGCTCCCCTCTGCTCAGTCTTCCATCGGCTCCGTTTTGTTCAGGGCACTTCTGTGCGGTGAAACCGAAATTCAAGTTCTGCCATAAAGATGAGGCCTCTTAAGGGCCTAACTCTGCAACGAGGTAATAAAACAGCAACTACATCAGAACAACCAAAGCTAAAATAACAGTTCCAACGCCCAGATAAGTGCATTTCCTTTAGATACTTCCTCTCCACATATACGTCAGCAAAGCATCTTTTTCTGCTTTCAAACTGCCCAGGACAGGCGTCACGTGGATTAATATTAAGCCGTAGCTCCACCGCGTCGAGACAGGATGCCTACGGCTTAGCATTCCCGCTCCCAACACCGTCACAGCCGTCAATCTGCCATTAGCGCCAACCAGCCACGGCAAAAGAAAACCAGAAAGACACTATCTGAGAGTCTATTACTCCCTTTGCATGCATTTCACAGACAAAAGAGCTCCTGACAAGCCCATTTCCAACGTGGGCATCAGCCACGCCAGCTCCCGCTTCCAGCCCGGATGCTGTTTTAGATCCCATTGTCCTGGAGTCAGTTTGATCAAAAAGAGCCCCCGGTCTCACTGCCAAAAGCCAGTTATCAGCAGCAGCAGTGACTTAGCTTCGAGACCCCAGAAGGCTGGGAAACATACACTTGGATCCGCAAATAACCCAGGGCCTCGCGTGCCTGAAACACTTTGCAACTTCTATTTTTGTTGAAGTGACAGTAGAGCATAATTGCTAGGATGCTAAAGAGAGAAAGCTCCCAGCGTTTGAAAACGACTGATAAAGGCGGCAGAGGAAAAAAATACATATGTTTTAATGGGTGGTCCCTGGACAAGGAGCTACTAGCCCATACAGCTCTCGGAAAGCTCCCAGAAAGGTGCCACGAGCGATGAGCAGGGACCCAGCTCACTGCCGTACGCGGAGCAGCAGCAAAATGAGACGCAGCTCGAAACAGGGTATTTTCATTGTGAAATGGGGAGAAAAAGAGAATAAAAGCGATAGACAACATCATTGAACATCAATGCCATAAACAAAAAAGGGGTTTGGAGACAAGTACCAGGACACCGACAGTTCTCACACTACCGTTTCAGGGCAAAATGACAGGGCTATGAAATGCGATGTTACCATCCTTGCAAAAACTGAGCTTAAACAGAGGAAACAAATTGAAAGGCTTGAGAAACCGGTATCGTCTCAGAACTCCATTTCTAGCTTATAGCTTCATAACATAAAATAAGGTGAATAAAAAAGCCAATATTGAAGAAAAGATGTGAAGAGGCGATCAATGCAGAAGATGATTGCACAAACCTGAGCATCAAGCTGGCTGCTGCTCTGGTAGCCAGAAGAATACAGATTATTTTTAAGATGATGCTAGGTACTAACCTCCATATTCAATAGCTTAGAGCTTCTAAAAATTAGTTGGAGCAATCTATGTGAAATGCATTCAATATACTCATTGTAGAGGAGAAGGCATATCTCGGGGGATAAAAAACACCCTTAAAACCATCGTGCATGAAGCCTATTGTGCATCGCTCAGCACAAGCTTCGGAAAATCAAGTACTACGTTCAACATCCAAAAAGATGTTTGTGTGCAACAGTGCCAGCTGCAGCGGTAACGTGCCAATTCGCCTTTCTTCTTATGCTGAAGATTTGTTTTCTTACTAACTGAATGGAAAACATCCCGTGTGGAACTGGGGACACAGGTAACATCAAAATCTAGGACCAAAATCTCGGCTTGTTATCTTGTATTTTCTTTTTTTTTAGTAAAACTAACCAAAATTCATCAATACTGGATTTGAGTGGAAGAAATCACAGGATTGGGCATGCTTTTTAATCACTTGCTAAATCCTTAATGGCATAAATAAAAGCAGCAGAAATTATCAGTCACCTACGGAGCCTCAGAGATCCCTGCACACTGCTGGGTTTACACCCTAAGCTTGGCCAAGCCATTTCTAATGTTACAAATCTCCTAAACACGCACAGCTCTTCTAGGCTTATCTGGAGATACAAGGGTTGCCAAGCAAAGTATTTGTGTGCATATACAGATATATAAAGATATAGATATATCCCCTTTATTTTTCCAGGAGACTCTTATTTTTAGAACAAAAGTTTTTAATAAAATTCCCATTTTACATGAGTTCCTTAGCTGCTTTGAGGAGAACCCATAAATGAAAAAGCAGGAAGACTCCACTGCAAGGACCAAGGCTGAGAAACACCAACTTTAATAGCTGGGAAATAGGTTTTTCAAGCTTACTATTATTTTTTAATCCCCCCACCAAAGCACATGTTCATTTGCTCATGTTAAATAGTTTATTATACCTTTAATTATCACAGTTTTCCCCATAGCACTTCAGCTATGGGGAGATAATCCCCAAGCCCGTGACCATCACGTCTCAAACACGGACGTGGGATTTTGACCAGAAGGCACTGGTGAATTTATTAGTAAATAAAGTGGAATAAAGTGCACGCAGATACATATTTCTGAACGCCAGAGACACTTGTGTGAAACAACTTGGTCTAACTTTGCAGTTGACCCTGCAGCGAGGGACTCACCCAATGACCTTCAGAGGCTGCTTAAAACCCAAAATTATTTTGTGATCTTGAAGTAAGGCTGCATTCTCCTGATGTAGGAGGGGAAGCAGTGGATGGAACAAGGTCCTACCTCCAAAAGAGCCCAACAGCTCTCCTGGGGATTACCAGCAGGTCTGTAAGTCTCATCTTCCTTCGAGAAGTCACCTATTAAATCACCTGGAATTCAAATGGCCTCAGTGTGCGGGACGGGACAGAGGCAGGCCACTACCACAGCCATCTCCATCTCCAAAGCAAAATAATGCTTGAAAACAAATTTTAAACACATTTCTGATGCAGGCCACGTACTACTGTGTCTTCAAATGTAGCTTGTATCAAAAGACATAAAAATATAGGAAAGCCTGCAGCTCCGAGATGACCCGCTTCCTAAGGATGTTTCTTCTTAAGCCCTAAGTAATTAGAGGTTGACTAATCTGCAGAACCATAGATACTCTCTTTCTTACTTCCCACTAATTAGCCAGCTTAAATATTCATCATGCCTTGTGTTTCTCTCCCTTTTGTTGCTCTCCTTGCAGCAAAGGGATTTTCTCTGATAATACGGAGTATCATAAAGCATAGGATAAGATCGACACGATAATGAAAGAGACAGGGGCAGCAGAACTGGTTAAAGCTAATAAAAGGCAGATTGCTACTCAGGGAAGTGGCAAGAGAGGTAACTTTCAGTGGGATTCCTCTCATGCAATATCAGATGGATCCAGGATGGAGTTCTACAGGTTCTTGGATTACTTTTCCAGTCCAGGGATACAAATAGGCACCTCCACAGTTCATCTCGCTTGCTTTTCTTAAGCTCCTTCCCTAACTCTTGTTACGTTGGTGCAGGTATCTCAGCAATGCAACACGCCTTTCATCAGCTGTGCCATCCGTTATCCCTTCATTCTGCTCAGCAACCTAAAAGGAAATCCTTTTAATTTCTTTGGATAAAAGACATTACCTTTAGCCCGGCAAAGATTTATGAACTATTGCAAGAGAACAACACGATAATAATTAGGAAGCCTCTGTGGATTAAAAGCTCTGGAAGTCTCTGTAATCCTTCTGAGAGCTAAGGATGTTTGCGCTGTGTTACATTAGCATTCCAGCTCTTAGGCACAAAAAGAGCCCCTAATCCGCTCGTGCCCTGGGGACCCGCCACTGTGAACTGATCCCTGCAACAACCTCCACCTGCCCCAACATTTTGAGACACATTAGCAGGTGACTTCTAGACCAGCCGACTCTGAACCTTGGTTTTTCACCTTTGCTATTGCCAGTAGGCAATACCAAGACAGCTGCAATGATAACGTTTTAAATTAATTCTATTTTTTAAACGCCTGAAGAAGATTTAAGCAGAAAAATATTAACTACTCCCTGCAAGCCACGTTTTTCTGTTCTCAACAGCTAAAATATCATCACTTGTAGTANCTGTGAACTGATCCCTGCAACAACCTCCACCTGCCCCAACATTTTGAGACACATTAGCAGGTGACTTCTAGACCAGCCGACTCTGAACCTTGGTTTTTCACCTTTGCTATTGCCAGTAGGCAATACCAAGACAGCTGCAATGATAACGTTTTAAATTGATTCTATTTTTTAAACGCCCGAAGAAGATTTAAGCAGAAAAAATTAACTACTCTCTACAAGTCACGTTTTTGTGTTCTCAACAGCTAAAATATCATCGCTTGTAGTAACTCTGCACCCCACAAAGCCCTTGCTCAGTGCAGCATGTCCCACGGTGTCTATTAAATGTCCCCCGGTGCCACATAATGGTTGTGTACTTCAGGGTCTTTCTGTTTTGTTTTTAATGTAGAATGGTGTAAATATAAGAAATTCTCTGCAATCAAACTGCCTTGCTAGAGAAGCTCAATGACTGCAAAGAAAGCTCCCCGACTAAGAACCACATGCTAGAAATGATGCAATAAGTTGTCTGCAAAGGAAAAGCCCTAGTAAGATTCAGATGTGTCGGAGTTTAAGCTAGTAACCAAGGACAAGGGCCGCATTTGAGTAAAGCCTGGATTAATTTTTCAAGGGAATAACAGGACAATCAGGGCATCCTGTTCTCCTGCTTAAATAGGCACCGATCCCTCCCTTCTTAGGGGTCCCAGGCACAAAAGCCCTTTCTTGGCAGGTGACACGCACGTGGCCAAGTGGGAAAATGCCCTTATGGAATACAGAAGAAGCTCCACACATGAATGTAGAAGCTTTTATCGTGTAAAAGCCTAAAGGACTTGGTAATAAATAATACAAGAGCTAANAGGCACCGATCCCTCCCTTCTTAGGGGTCCCAGGCACAAAAGCCCTTTCTTGGCAGGTGACACGCAGGTGGCCAAGGGGGAAGATGCCCTTACGGAATACAGAAGATGCTCCACACGTGACTGTAGAAGCTTTTGTCGTGTAAAAGCTGAAGGATTAGACAATAATTAATATAAGAGCTAACAGTGGCCTCAAGTCGTGGCCAAAATTTTTGCTCTCAGATGCTGTACTCCACATTTTAAGGAAAAACGCCACTAGCCGTGATCTACATTTTGCCTGGTCTCTAATCAACTCTGTTTAACTTGCAGCAGGATTTAGGGAACGCCATCACTCCGTGGTGACGGGACAGGACGGGTAGCCAGCGGAATAGCAGCGCTTAACAAGATGATGAAATATAAACGGCTGCAAATGTTCCCCAATCGTCACTATTAACCGAGCAGCAAGACGTGAAACAGACCCGTCAACAGCGACGCTGGCGGTAATGAGAGCTTAATGAAAACGCAAACGCTACCCTACGTAGCGCAATGAATAATTTGGAATTACAAAGTAGGACAAATGCAGCCTGTAAAAAAGCACTCAATGTCAGCTTCAGCTTTCTACTTCACTTACATGGAACTTCAGTTATAAAGCAGAACTAATAATTTATCCTACAGTTAAGAAAACACTAGGAATTTATGCAAGGTTTCCTTACAAATGGCAAAGGCCCCAAACCATAATAACTAAATATTTAATTAAAGTTGCTTAATTAATTTATTTTCCATTTGTGAATGCATTTCATCCCAGAAGCTTAGGGATGTAATGCATGTGGTCTTGGAAGTTTTATCCTTGAGGAAAACCAGCTAATCCACTTCCTCCCTCTACAGCTTTGATATTGGATTTCTCTCCTAGAGCTTCCCAAATGCCCAATAACAGCACGACAGGGTGATTTCAGACCACCTCCCAAGAACAAGCTCCCCAGCCCTGCTGCACGGGGCCACAACAGAGGCAAAAGCTGGAGAAGACTGATGTAGATCAGTAGTTCTCTCATTTCTGGAGGAAACACAGCGCATTATTTTTCTTGGCTGCCTTTCCCGAACTTCTCGCGACTCCCCTCATCAGCAAGTTTTTAAATGAAAAGCACAAGCAAGCGGTTTCCCCCGCGGCCCCGCTTTGAACCTCTCTGCACAGGCTCGAGAACTGCCCTGTGGAAACAATCGTCTTTAATGGCCAGAACAATACAGCCAAGGCGTTCAATACGGGTGTCAAAATTTAGAAAATCAAATAATCAGCCTGATTTTTCAAAAGACTAGGTACCTGCAGGTCATTTTGAAGTTACTTCTGCAGAGTG
This sequence comes from Crypturellus undulatus, assembly GCA_013389825.1. Taxonomy (NCBI): domain Eukaryota; kingdom Metazoa; phylum Chordata; class Aves; order Tinamiformes; family Tinamidae; genus Crypturellus; species Crypturellus undulatus. Next base: position 8,431 of record VWPW01000978.1, on the reverse strand, counting down.
TAGTTATTTCAAGACAGATCAATGAAAAAGTGCCATTTACTTCCATGGAAACAACCTAGCCTTCATTTAGGTTCCTGCGTTCAGGTATCTGTGATTGAACACAGTTATCTTATGTTTAAAAAAAAGGAACAAACACACAAACACACACACAAACCCCTATAAAGTTAGCTACTTGAAGGTCTATTAAATTTATCTTCCTAAAAGTTCATTTTTAACAGGCATTTGAAAGAGCGAGCAGTCATTTCCAGCTGTGTCACCTACCCAATTAGTAGTAGTCAACCATTGACTTCAAAATTGCTTCAAAAAAGCCCGTTTGCAGCCTCTCTGGAGATCAAGTTTATTAAGCTTCCAGCTTACGTGTATCGAAGTGGCCTCCCTGTTGAGTCTGCCTCTCGCCGTGCCTCTTCCCTGAGAGGGAACACGTTCCAGCTCAGGTATTCCAGCTCCTTCGTGTGTTTACTTCCCTTGCAGCAGCCTCAAAATCCGTACGCTTCTCTCCTTAGTCTCCAGGTATTGCTGAGAGAGGTTGCAACAGAGAATTGTTCAAAACAACACTATCTAGAAAGAAAATAGTAGTCATTAAATCCTTTTAGAGGCAGAATATCATGTACTTATGAATCTTCATTTCTCTGGACATACCTAGGAGGTTGACTCCAGGCAAGGGCATTATCTTGAACTAGCTCAACCGGATTTCTGTCTCAATAATCTAGAATCCCCTGACTTTAACTGTGTCCTCAACACTGCCCTCTGCATTTCAAGCTAACCTGCTAAGTGCCAGGTTTTTCACAGGTAGTCTGGATGGCCAGAAAGGCTTCCGCAGCGAGTGCTCCGCGCTAGGGCTCTGCTTGAGGATCATCTATCACAGCGCTGCATCCGTGCCCGAGCAAGGACGTGCCAGGAAACCCTGGAATTCTAAAGCAGGAGGGAAATTTCAAGCAGTTTAGCAGATTTATTACTGTGGTTGGCAGAACAACTACTAACACGGCAGCCAGGTCACTGGCAGCGAAGTTGGTCAAACTACTATTGGAAACAGTTTATTCCTTAGATGAAATACTTAACTCACTAGAAAAGCATATATTCTGGATTACACTTTTAATGACGATTTTTGGACTAACTTAGTTTTAAGAATGATTTTTTCTTAGTTTCAAGAATGAGGAGGTGCTGCACTACAACTCCTGCTACTGCCGACTGACAGAAACGGGTCCCAGAACCCGGCGTTAGTCACCCAACCACGTTCAGGGAATGGCATCTTGGCTCATCCAGCCCATCCGCAAGAGGTTCCAGTTTCAGCACTCGGAGACTTTCCTTCAGCTCCAATGCCATCAGAAAAGCAGGTATTTGTTGCCTGTTTCCATAGCAATAGTAGGCAAGGAATTTTCCGGCAGCAGAGCGCTTAGCACAGTGTTGCCTCTTCAGCTTGCTAACAAATGTCCGATTAAACATTCATGTTCCCAGACATTCCATCCACAGGGAGAGCTTCCTTCATATGCACTTGACCCAAATCCTGCTTAATTACGTGGTGAGGTAAGGGCAGGGGAAGCACCGTTCACGGAACGGCATCGCTACAGCAAGGCAGGATCCTCAGGTGGGAGCCAAATGAAGGGCAAAACCAAGATCCATCTCCTGGGCACGCGCATACCACTCCGGTGATGTACTCACTGAAGTAGGTAGTAGATCTGTACAAGACTTCATCTCATTTTCACCTCCTTTTAAGCTCATCTTCATCTTCTTTTCAAGATTTGTCCTGTCCTCCCAAGCTAGAGGCCATGGAGCATCAGCTGATGTCACTGCCGGAGCGTGCAGGGCTCCTGACTCACGGACACGGCACCTCTCCTGCTTGGTGGACAGTTCACAGGCTCAGCAGGAGGAGGAACATGCTCTAGAAACAGATGTGTGTCCAGCTATCATTAAAAAAAAATTAAAAATGAAGCAATAATTATAAAGAAAAGTGAAGCAATAAATCAACCCTGTGATAACAGGGGTCCTTCACACTCCCTGTGCATCTCGGAGTGTCAATATGTGACAAAGTTGCCCATCTTGGCAGACAGCACACATAACAGACCGCTCTGCCTCAGGCAGCGCCTCCAGCTCCCGGGAATTTTCACATCCCAGTCACATCAGCCCTAAGAAGGACTTGTAGCTGCCAAACACACTGAAAAAGCGTTCTGACAGCTTTCCACCTAGGTGACTGTAGGGGAGAAGCTGGAAATATACACTTTTTTCCTTCCAATTCAATTCTTTGATTCTGGTTGGTTTTGAGGTGTTTTTCCACATAAATGCCTGGTGTTGCTAGTTACAGACCTAAATTTTCTTCTCCCCCCTCCACTTAGTCTTAGAAAATAAATAAAATTGAAGGACTGCTCCCTTATTTTGGAATAGGTTATATTTGCCCGCGTTCTGAATTTACCTGCTACCAGTTTGTTCAAGAAGACCAAATACTTCACAGTCCTTAATCAACTAAAACTCAAATAAAGTAACGAGGTGAAGGCAGCAGCTGAGCATCTCCAAGACGAGGCTTAAGCCAGGGGGAGGTCCAGCCATGCTGATATTCTCCTGCTCTTGCTGACGGCTGCTGTTGAAATCCTGAGTTGCCTCTCCAGTGTCAGGCCAGGCAGGCTCAACAGCCAGTGCAAGGAGAAGCAAGCGGCTCTGCAAGCTTTAAAACCCCCAGAAAACTCTCGAGAGATGGTGGCTATCCATCAAAAGGGAGGGAAAGTTCTCAGACAGGTCTGGGGCTAACACAAACCCGCGAGAAACGCTAACAACCTGCTGCCCCGTCATCTGTCGAGAAACCCGGGCAGAGCCAGAGCGGGGAAACGTAGGTGACATTCAGGAGACATCGTCACTTGGCAGGTGAAATATAACTTAGGATGTGAGGAACACCTGTGCCTGCTTCTACCCTCCGCCTCCACCATACACATTTTTTTCCTTTTTTTTTTTTTGCATTTGGTCCCCAGTTACAGCGTGAAGGTTTACATTTGTATTTCTCTTGACTCATTTTGAAAGAATCAATGATTACAGAGACAATAATGAAATATTGGCTGGTTTCTCTGGGCGAGACACACAGCTTCTACAGCCCTTGGTGACAGAACCACTAGGCATCTCAGCCTAAACATACACTAAAGCAGCCCTTATTGCAAAAAAGGTTGTACTGCAAGAGCTTAAGAAAAGAACAAGAGGAAAAAATAAATAAACCACAGAGATACAAAACACAAGCACAGTCAGACCAGAGGCACATAAATATCACAGGAAAACAAAGCTAACACCGACCGCCAGCCCCACCATGCAGCAGTATTTATATCCTGCAGGAGACTGAGAAAACAACACAGTCCTTTTCAACAGGATTACTGCAGCGGGGCTTTCTTCACCCCAAAGAAATCAACGGGGAAGAGAAAAAGACACTAAGCGACACTAGCAAGCCACAAGTACTATTTAACAGCTATTTAAAGCCAAGCTGATGGAAGAGCCAAGTGTGAAGGCTTTAACCCACCTGCAAACTCATGCACAACGTATGTGTGTGAGGAGAGAGATGGGGAGAGAAACACCGACAATTTCTCTTCGCCGAGGCACCAAAAAGAACACCATGCTCTACCTGAGGAGAAAGAAACAGGTTCACATTTTCAAACAAGTATTGAGCTGCCGCCCTCTGAAATGCCGCGACTTCGCTGTTTACTTGGATGAATTTTTAACAGGCATCTCCTCTATCAGTCAGCGTGGGAGGCATTTATGAATGAATTAACCAAAAATGTACACTCACGCCAGTAATTTATTTCTGTGTTTACAACCAAGATAAAGGGTTTAGGGTGCCGTCCGCATTAATAGTGCAAGATCACACGGAGAAATTAAAGCAGAACGCAGAAAAATGAGCGTGAGTTGAGAAAATAGAAAATCTGGGCTTAGCTTTGCTTATGCGGTAGTTAGCACCAAATGTGATGAAAACGCAGCCCGAGCATTCATACAGCTCGAGGCACAATTCACCTTCACTGCCAAGGAGGGCTTTCGGACACATCCGTAACATAAATCCATTATTATTATTACTAATGCAGTTTAATTGCCTTTTATATGGGCAAAATGGCCCAGTAAAAATAAATTAAAACTAGCATATTTCTTACAATTAGATTCCCATCACATTGCTAATTACATTCCTGCGACTGAATGGGGTTATTGGAATGCTCTTAGCCGCATCCTTGCGCTGAAAGAAAGACAGGACAAAAGGAATTTTCTGTTCAAACGGGGGAACCGCACAAAGCGGATAATTAAACATTTCGCAAGCGCTCACTATAAACAGGAGTAAAACCAAAACGATGGGTGTTTACTAGGGACTGCTGTCAAAATATGACAATATTTTAATTAAAGACAAAAAACAAATCTGCGTGAAGACAGGGTAGGAGGAAGCAATACTGTATAATTATTAGGACTAAAAGAAAGAGGCAGATAAATATATTTGAGGTAAAACTTGGACTATATTATATGTAGCTATAAAATAATTCAGCAATCCTATTATTGTATAGCTGCAAGAACCAATTTAAAACCCTCAAGTAATTTCTTTCTATTTCTATTCATTATATATCACTTGATGAGAACTCAATTTTTTGTCTTTGTAAAAAGAAGTTCTCGGTCTGTGGCGGGGACAAGCTCCTTGTATTTGCAGCATAAGTGAGTAGCTCCAAGTGGGATCCAATGGGGAAAAATCCATTCCGTGAGTCACTACAGAGTTAGGACAGTGGAAAGTTATATTCATTTTCTACTAAGCAGCCTGTTCAAGACAAATAATGCCACCTAAGCTACCTTAACGCCTTTACAATAGCGTCCTGCAGTGTTCTGTGTTAATCCTACTTCTGATCCAAGTTTTCACTACCAGCTTAGAGGCTGGAATGGAGAATATACTCCTAAAATCCCCAGATGGAACCAAGCTGGGCAAGACCGCAAGTATTCTGGCATACGGGCAGGCGATTCCAAGTTATCCTCATTGATCAGGGAGGGATCCGAAGTCAGCGAGATGAAATTAAATTACCAACACACACACAGAACCCTCTGGAGAGATTTGCACTTGGGAAGTAGAAATCAATGCCCAGATATAATAAGGACCAACCGGTGGGTCCCAAAACAAAAAGGAGAAGAGCAGCAGCTGCTGAAAAAGGTAGTGTTGATGCTGTGAGGTGCTGACACGAAGGCTGCACACAGGGCAGGTAGGATCACTATCCTGTTTCCTTGTTCCCCTGTGGCTGGAATGATCAGTGCGAGGCATCACAGTGGGCTCAAGGTGTAAACCAACTGCAGAGAGTCCAAAGGGACCATCAGAATGAGGTAACTGGAAAGCAAGATCTGCAAAAAGAAGTTCAAGAACTGAAAAGACAACTAAAGATGACTATAGCCACCTTAAAACACATAAAAAGGTGGTTACAAGAATGCAGGTAATTAGCAGTGCCCTGTGATGACTACAATGGGGACAGAAGGAAAGGGTTTTGTCTTTTCCCCTCCCTCCATCAAACCAGATGGTGCCCTGCCAGCAGAAGGGCTCTGGCTGCTGGTTCGGATGGTGCTCCCCATCCTAGAGGCAGGGGCGAGCGGCTGACCTTGCTTAGTTCTGCCATGTATTTTACAGGTGCCCTCTTTCCCGTTCCTCGCCGCGGCATAACCAGCTTTTCTTAGTGCTGAGGCTCCTCTGTTACTCCTGGAATTCCAAGTGGTATTTGCACTGCTGCAAAGGTAATACAAAATCAGACGGGGAAACATTTCACTTGTTCTGTGTCTGTTTAAGTGACTGCAATGAAAGAATGGGAAAAATTCACTTTTTTGTATGGTGCTTCTCCGTGCCACAGGACGGCGGCAGGAGCGGCACCGCGAGCCCAGCCCTCGCCACCGCCATCCCACGTCACTTCTCGCGCTCTGCCCAGTTGCTATTCCGCCTGCAAGCTGACGACTACTTGTGTGATCTTGATGTTATTTATTAGCCTGGGGCTGCCTTAGCTGCAGACGGCAGCTTCACTCGGTTTTTCTCATGTGGTACAGCTCCATCTACAGCAAAACGCAGCCCAAGCCCAAGCAGCAAAATCACCGCCGAGCAGAACGCTGCTCCCGCGAAACCACAGCGAATCCATCAATTGTCACAGCGCTGCCTCGCGAAATAGAGGGAAGCATCTGCACCTGCTTAACTTGGACAATTTAACACGCTAAAGCACACAGATAAAGTTTGGGGTTTCTGAGGCAGCATCTCCAACACGCGGTGAGGCCAACAGGCAGCCCCAGCAGCGATACCCGATGGGCTGGACGCGGTTCCGTGCTGCCATCCCTGCTCCATGCTGGCAGCTCAGCTAAGGAAAAACCAGCCCTCCGCAGACAAAACCACATGGGAGCCACGGGAGAGAGGCGGGAAGAACGGCAGAACCAAAACTCCAGATGAGGTATTGCAGCAGAACGACAAACAAAAGATTAGCCTTGAAATTTTCATTGTTTCCCTTCTCGTTTTAATGAGAGGATAATAATAAGCGCACAAAACACACGGACTTAGATAAACGTAGAATAGGGACCAATAATTACGATACCAAATCGGAGTTTATTGCTAAAAGATCCTATTATCGTCAATGACTTTAAATTCTTTCTTATTAGTTAATAACGCCCAGTGTCTGGAGAATACTTTCACCAGGAACATGGGATAATGCGGAAGACAAACGAGAGGGAGCAGCACCATTATAAGGCTCAGTTGTAAAAACACATTACCTGACTCCCTGCTGTCAAAAACGACTGTAAAAGGTTAAGCCCAATACAAAATGGTTATACACCCCAGATCTGTCTGCCCTGGGCCGGCCACGAGCTCGACCCAAGACACCCAGCTCCATCCTGCCAGCTGCAGGAAGCCACATCCTCTCCTACCACAAGATTAATATGCGCTTTCTCCTCTGCACTTATTACCTGAATTTAAAATTACTTAACACAGAATGTACTTTGCAATTCATTTTCCTCTTTGCCTGCGCTTTCTTAAATCTTGTGACAGTACTTATTGAAAGCATCTTTTTAAGCCAGCCTTTTGAGAAATATTAATGCTCTCATGTGTGTCTTATTCAGGACTTCCATTGACCTTGGCACTGAAAAAACACTTTCTTTTCGTATCGAATAAAAGCAGACTTTTTTTAAATGCAAGAAATTAGCTTTTGACAACTGCAGAGTAGCTTGAATTTTGCAGAGAAATAAGGAAGCCTATATGATTTTAATGGGAATTATGACAGAGGTTGTAACAGTCATTTGTATTAAGTAGTAAAATAGAAAATTAGATAGAAAATAAAGCTAACCATATACTAGAATGAATGTCTTGGGGAAAAAGCAGCAGCGAGAGAGCCTCCTTGTCCCTCCTGAGCTCCTGGCAGGCATCGACCTTGGTAAATCCTCAGGCCTTTGCACAACAGTTTGCCCTGCGTTAACGGTACCGTGAAAATCCTCTCGGCACTGCTTCCCGATCCAGCCTCTGAACTGCGGCTACGGCTCAGGGAATACCATAAGGCCAGCATTAGGGCCTCTGCACCGTGTCCCAAGCATCACACCACGTGTTGATGTGCTGTGAATGCCCCCTCTCACTGGGCACAAACTCAGCCTGCAAGTGCCACGTACCAACCACAGTGGCACAGGCACGTGCCAATAACCCGGGAGGCAGGAGCACTGCAAAGCACGACGAGCCCACCGACTTTTCACAGAATTATTCCCCGTGGAATAGCTCACTAGGGACAAAACGACCTCTTGGAAGAGAGATTTTTGTCATCACAGCCACTGCGCGCACAGACTTACTGCTTGTATGGATCTCTGTAGGATTCAACTCAGCAGAAGGTACCACGAGATCAAGGCTTGTTCCACAGTCATTTAAATCTCTACGGGCACAAGGAGTTAATGCAATTCCTTAGAATTCCTAGCACTGAGTTTTCGGGTCATAAATCTCATCTTCCTGCACTCCATTCCTAAAGTAGAATATATTACTGAACTTAACATAAAAAACCTTGATGTTTTTGACACTGCTCTGGAATATTCAGACCACTCGCACTGTTCCCACCAAGTCCTTCCCAGTTCTAATTCTTTGCCTCCTCTAAGGAGCACAGACTGTTCCCAAGAGTATTCAGACAAAAAAAAGGTTTCCTGAATTTCCTCCGTATTCTTGGTCACGCGTGCCCATGATGTATTATTACAGAAACACCCAAGAAACCCAATACCTGTTTTACTGGTACTGATTACTTCATATAAGCTTCACAACATGAAGCTCAGTGCAAATCACATTGATTCTTTTTCATTTAGAATGAGATTTTAAATCCTTTCCTTACTCTTAAATCCGTTCTTAAATGTTAAAGTAAGTTTTGCCTTGGAATTTATTTGCGGGGCTTGGAAAATGACTAAATTAATTTAACCCTCAACGAGGGCATTCAGAGAGAAAAATGTGGGGAGCAGCAGG
>VWPW01000976.1:0-18500 GCA_013389825.1 Crypturellus undulatus | reverse complement strand
TCTTAACTTCTCAGATTGATGACACACACCTTGTACCCCTCCAACACCTGCTACTCTCTTCACTGCTTTGGCCACTGCATCGTTAGAAAAACTTGTCAATTCAAGCCTGTTGTCTGCAATTTCTGTCTGTGGGCAACTGGATCAGCTTTTATAGTTCTTGACTTTCTTATTTTCTTTATACAAGTAAATATTGCAGGAAAGGTAGAAATTACAGCACCCTTGTGTGTCTCCCCTGGTGTGCACCGAGGCTGCTCAGACCCACAGCTGCTGGAGTCATTTAGGGACTCCCAGGTGGCTGCACAGCCCTGTGGCAAGCTCAGGAGCTGAGGAGGGCTACAGGGACCAGGGGATCTTCTCAGATGGCAACCTGGGGACATGGGGCCCTTGTCCCCAGCTTGGACATGCAGGACGGGGCTTCACAGACTGCTCAGAATCCCCCGGGAAAACAGCACCTCTCCAGCCCTGCTCCTGCAGGATATTGTCCTCATCTTTGCAAAATCCAGGTAACCTTGTAGATTTGACCAATACCTCACTAGGAATGTTTCTCAAAATCACTGCTTTTTTGGGTGAGAAAGCAAGCCCAGCAGGCAGGCCGGATGCCTGCCTATGTCAAATGATACTCAGGGGTTCAGTTCCCTCATTGCACAAAATATCAATTTTATGTTGAGCACACACATATTTGTTGCAGCATTGATGTATTCGGGTATGGTGAGAAGATTGAAAGGGAAAGGACCTGCCTGTCTTACTATGAGCACTCTGTGTACTTGTAGTTTACCCCTTTGAATGTCCTGGATGCCGCTGCCATCCTTCAAGGGCTTCTCTTACTGAACAAGGGCTGAGGTCAGCTGTAGAGATATGGGTTGGTTCTTCTCCCCCGCCACCCCTTTTTTTTTTTTTCTATTCATTATGAAATCGGACACCTCTCACTGCTGCTTGACTCAATTTGAATCTACAGACTCCTCAGTTTAGAAAGCAACACAAAAACTACAGACCCATCCTACTCCGAGAGGCTGTCCTTGCAACCTGGAGGGTGAAAGACTAGGAATGATTCTGTGTGTTGACAGAAAAGGTGGAAACTGGAATGTGATCCCAGGCTGAGACATTAGTCCTAAGTGTTTGAGAGTCCTTTCCTATCTTGAGGTGGAATTAGGATTTGTTGATGCATTCAGTGCATTTTAATACAATCAAGAAGCTTAGAGACATCCAAAGTGAGGCTTTTATTTCCACTGGAATGGCTTCTACTCAAAGAAATTGTGAGAAAAAGTTTCTGTAAGGAGACAAAGAGATTTTCCAGGCAGAAAACACAAAAGCTGTTTATATGGCCTGAGCATTTGATCACAAAGCCCAGGGCGAGACTTGAGAGAGCAAGTGACAAAGCTTTCTTGCTTGAAGAAAACCAGCAAGAGATCAGGCGAATCCAGTCTGGCTTTAAAAGTCCCTAAAAAGCCTCCTTGCTTTGTAAAAATCCTTCTACCATAAAGTTGGCGCTTTGCAATGTTGGCATTCCCCCTAGCGTCGTAACTGCCAGCCAAAAAATAAATGAAATGGGGAGAGAATCTTCTCCAAACCAGAAGAGTTACTTGAAAAACAATTTTGAGATATATTCCATATTTTTCAATCTATCTGAAGATTTGCATATTAAAAAGAGAGAAAGAGAGAGAGAGGGGCATCCAAGAATCCAGAAATTCCCCATTAACTGCTCCTGTTATCGATTTTCTGTGGGAAGAGCTCAGATCCAACAGCAATGGGCAGCAGTATATATAACCCATCACACATCTGGAAGCTTCTTCTAGAACTGAAAATCCTGCGCCAAGAACAGTCTTTGGCTTCCACATGCCTTTTTTTGGGCTCCACAACTTGTATTGTTTAAAGAAAAATGTGTCAGCCTTCGACCCACACACTAAGCTAAACTCAAGAGGATTCTCTGCTTTTCAAGGATTTCTGGCCTGGGTGAGAGAAGGGTGGCAATGCGGGCAGGTGGCTGTTTTCTGACCTTGAGATCAGGCTGGAGACTTCAAAAAAGAGAGCACATGGGACTCAGTGCTGGTGGCCGACCACACATAGTGTCCTCAGAGTGATTTCCCCCCATCATGAGACTGCCAGCTCACAAAGGCTGAATGTAGGATCAAGGAAGACAGCCACGTGTGTCCCAGACAAAGGACAAAGTTTCCTTGAAAAACAGCTATTAGGAGGTGTTCAGTGCCAGCACCACCCACATCGGTAGAAGAAAGGACCAAGCAATACGGGTATCTTCTCCTGCTTCCAAGTGAAGTGGAGGGGAAGGGGTACCAGACAGACCAGCATCCGTTTTTGATTTAAACCCTTGCTGGTGTAGGTAAAAACTGTGCTCTCGATGCACATCGTAACGTACTGGAATGCAGTTTTTCACCTCTTTGCAAAAGAGTGTACGAACCTGCTCTCATGGCTCTGCTTTTAGACATCTGTTCTGTGGTCCTTTGGGGTCCAATCCAATTAGCATGGACAATCATGAAGTCTACATTACCTGGAGATCGGTGCAGCGATGACCCATGCTTTAAGCTAGGCATCCAGAATCACCTTCGCAAGGGCATCTTCCAGCCACTCCAAAGGAGCACATCCATGAAGAACTGAGTGCACGTGCCAGTGTCAGGCTTCAGGACGAGCCAAATGTCCATTCTCTTCTGGAGAAGTAATTCAGTCAGTTCTCAAAGGAGGATGTGGACATTTTCAGGACAGCAACTAGTCTCCAGGCATCCATGTGAAAGGGCAGTGTGGTTCTGTGCTGGGATTTCTGAGAGCCTGGGAGAGGAAGTTAGGAAGTGTGAGTGGGTGTGATATCCCCCTTCCCTTGTTCAACTGAAGAAAATCAGCTGTCAGAACAAGTGTTTGCTGCTCTTCTGGTGGGCAGTTAAAACATACAGCAGACAGCATCTGTGTGAACACCCATCCTCCAGCTTTTCAATGCCCTTGACTATCAACAGCTGTTTCTGGATCCACCAACTTTCTCCAAACTTTAACTTTACCCCGGAGATGCCTTTTTTTCCCTTTCTTTCTTTTTGCTCCATGTCAGAGATGCCCTTCCTTTGGATAGGTAACCAAAGGGACATGATCTGTCAGAGAGAAACAAAAGCAGGTTTTCTGATACGGGGAAATGGCCGTGGCCTGTCTCTGAGTAGCAGTACCTCAGAAAGAGGAGAGCTCAGAAAGAGCTGAAGTCTGGCCGGAGCCGTAGTCCTCATTATCTATTTGCATCCTCTTGATACGGGCTCAGAGGGATGAGTTATGAAGGTTTAGCAATGATATGTTTGAGTTTAATAAAGGGTTATTCTTCTACCAGCAACCACATCCTGATGGTCCCTTTTCAACAGATGTGACCTAGGTGCCCTTTCCACAGAGCTGGTCCTATTTCTGGCAGATCCTTGATGGGTCTCTTACGCCTTGTTGCATCCAAATATTTCTGAACTACTCCATGGAGAATAACTAACGTTTGAAAGTGGAAAGGAGGAAAGGAAGATACTTTATCTGTGGAGGAAAAGTGCTGATACCTTCTAACCCAAAGGAAAATTGATTTGGTTTAAGGGATCTTTTGTCTATGGAGAGAAACCGTCAATAGCGTAACTTCATTGTCCATCCTCCACCCTGAGGGGCTGAGCACAGGGACTAGCGGAGGCATCCGCGGCGGATCTGTTCGCACATGCAAAATCCAGGCTCTGACACAGCCCGAGGAGTTTTGTTGGAGGGAAAATTATGCCAGTTTGTACGCGCATAGGCACGAAGATCAGCTGCCATATCTCTTGGCACGTTGCCTCCTGGAGATAGAAAGCTCTTGCAATGGAAAGCACACACTGATCTGCGGCAGGAGAGTAGAGACAAGTCCTCACTGGTGAACCCCTCCGTGGGGCTTTGTGCCTCACTTGTTCTGCACACACTGTTTGGACAGAGATGGGGTAGCATGTGTGGCAGCGTTAGGAGCAGATCTGCAGTGAGTTTTGGTGTCTGCAGCTGAAATGCTGCTTTTTGTAGGCTCCAGCAATCCATCAGGCTGAAGGGTTTCCTAAAACCAGATGCTGCTGCGTTCAAACCCAGATTCCTGAGAATGAATGGCTGGAATCCACACCAAAGCGCTCAGTTAAAAGTTGGATGACTTTCCTCAGAGGCACCGAGTCAATATTTTGTTTTGCTCCTGAAAAAGTAAGATCACATTCATTTAAATCTTCCCATACTTAACTTTGCATCTGTCCTGCTGTGTACACAGATACCATCATAGGTCCATAACGGGAAAGCTGAGAAGAACTATTTTGCTTTTCCACCTCATGTAGCTCCATGTTGTACCCAGAGTACACTCATGCCAAAGGCTCAGATAAGCTGTTGACGAAAGTGAGATTGTAGATTTAGAATCCTAGAATCATTATGGTTGGAAAAGACCTTCAAGATCATCAAGTCCAACCATAAAGCCATCACCAACATACCTGCTAAATCATGTCCCTAAGTGCCCCATCTACCCATTTCCTGAACACTGCCAGGGACAGTGATTCCGTTGCTTCCCTGGGCACTGTTCCAACGCTTCACCACTTTTTCTGTGTAGATTTTTTTCCTAATATCTAGCTTGAACCTCCCCTGGCGCAACTTGAGGCCATTTCCTCTTGTCCTATTTTTGGTAATTATTTTGGAGAAGAGCTCAACCTCTCCCCTCACCACAACCTCCTTTCAGGTAGTTGTAGATCTGGAATGTCTCCCTTGACTGTAGTTTTGGATTTAGTCCACATTAATGAAAGGCAGCTGAGGACACTCCTCCAAGTAGAGCATTTCCAGTCTCTCTATTTCTGTGGGAGCAGTTCACAAAGTGCCCTTTGAGAGCTCTTCTCTCTGGGATCCTGCCTTGCTTCATGTCTCTGCCCAAATGTTCAATAAATTCTAGTTGTTTCGGAGCCCTCAGGAGACGGATGGAGATGATGAGTGGCCTATTGTATCCCCAAATTGTTCTCATATGAGAAGGTTGCCACTGATCTGAGCAGAATTTAGACCAGGTGGTGTGAAGCTACAGTGGGTTTACAAGGGGACGTGGATCGGGAGAGAAGAAGGGAGAGCAAAATGGCCAATCCTGAGGTGAGAGAAGCTCTGTCCCATTGCCAAGACTGTGTTTGCTCTTGAATATATAACATGTGAACCCCGTAGAAGCGCTCCATGAGGGTGGTATAGCTCCACGCTCCTTGGGGCTGATGAGAAACACAAAAGGATCAGTTGTAATTATCACGGCCCAAATTACACAATGGAATAAGCCGATCATTTAGCTTGTTTCTCTGTCATAGTTGGCATATGAACTGAATTCATGCATTTCTAAGGATTATGGGCCAGAAACGCAGATATTATAAATCCTCTTATCTATCCCAGAAGGCCTGTAAGAAAATGTTTTCTTTTTATCTGGGAAGTGCTGAAATATGTATGAAATGTTACTCGCCCCACGCGCCCATAAATATGGCTCTTGCCTATCACTGCGTTTTCATTCAAGACATTATATCATCCCCTTGGCATGTCGTTAACCACCCAGTCTCCTCCTTATCAGTCCTCTTCTAGCAGGGAGGAGCGCTCATGCAGTGCGGGGCCTCCTCCGTTTTCTGCTCTGTTTGCGTTACGGACGTGCTCAGAGTTCCCCACGTTGTGGCAGAGGGAGGCGTGAAGCCCCTGGTCCCATGGGGCAGAGGGGGCTGTACATTGCAGGGGTCAAAACCTACTGCCGTGAAGGATAAGGTGCTCTGTGCTGTTACTCACAGGTCCATAAACACTCGTGGCAGCTGCTCCTCAGCCCTTTCTTGTCCCGTATATTTTCTGTCCAACCCTGCTACTGAAAGGCAACCGGCTGCATATCCTGGCTTTAGAGAGAGTTGTCTTCTTCAAAGTCACCCCTGTACATGGAACCTGCCCCTATAAAGCCGTAGGTAGGGTTTAGTGCTTCCAGCCTCTAGAGTCTTTGATTCTAGAGCATCTTTATCTAAGAAAGCTTATCTGGGGCCCCAAGCCAAGCTAAACCTTTACTTGGTGCAAGGGTCGGAATAAGCTTGGGAACGTGAGCATCTTGTTCTTTCTTGGACTGGTCCTTGCGCCGGACCCTAAGCTGGCATTCATAGCACTTGCTGGAGAGGGACTGAGTTAATCCATTTAGCTTCTCTCCTGGCTTCCCTTAACTGCCTGAGGCAGCTGCTTTTCCAAGAGATGCAAATGCATTCTGAAAAAAAAATACAAAACAAAAACAAAAAGAAAAGCCCAAACAGGAAAAGTGACAGTCTTCCCTTGGATCCAGCCGGCAGTTTCTGATTATTAAGTAAGTCCTACATTGCACCAGCACTGTGACCCCACTGCCGAAGCAAGCGATGTGTGAAGCAGCCATAGAAAATAACAAGGAGGAAGGGTTTTCCCTGCTGAGTGACACTGCTCTGTGACTCCAGTGCTTTGCCCTACGTTATCAGCAAAGTGAGCAGAGGAAATCATGCCAGACTTGTCTGCCTAATCCTAGAAAATAACTTTTTGGTTTCAAATGCATAGAAATGTGCTCACATGTAAGTACTTTACCAGGAATCATTTATTCTTTTCAGATGTTGCTAAAGAGGCACCTCCAACAACATTTTCGTGTTGTTTCGTGTTTGTTTCATATATATATCAGCAGCAGCGGGAAGCACAAAGGGGTATTTCTTGCCTCACTTGCAATTAGCTTCTTGCTGAGAACTAACACGATGGTAGTCTCTTAATGACCCTGGACATAAACCAGAACAGAAGGGGTTTGGTCTCCTTGGGATAGCCCAGTGCAACCGTTTAAGGTTTTTAAAAAGACTGGTTTCAGGTGCAGCTTCAGTGCTAGTGCATGGAGCGTATGAAGTGCTAATTTTAAAGATTAAATAACAGGGTCTGTAAATGCTATTGAGTCTCCTGGTTGTTCCTTTGTTTTAAAGATGATACATGTGAATCTAAGCAGATGGTGCAATATTTGGTGCAATATAAATTGAAATTATTACTTAGCCATAACTTGTTAAATTCTGGAACATAAAACTGCACGTCACTGTTTTTCTTTAAGAATGTAAAAGAAGATTAAGTCATCCCTCCTTTTTATCGTTCTCGTTGACCCTCTCTGAAACATTTCCAATCCTGGTATGAAAATGTAAATTATAAAAATTCTTTATTTCCTTCATAGAAAGGAAGTACTCTGTCAATCTGAGATTTACGACATGGATTAAATTTAGCCACTAGAAAGTGGTGAGCTTGTTTAGTGACCAACCAAGTTCAGGTTGCCTGACATGACATCTAGCTCTCATATAAAATGCCATGTGCTGCAACTACAAGAAATGCCTTCTAACCATGTATGCTCTGCTTGAGGGTTTTGATCACTTTCAACATTTGATAAATATTGCTACTGGTTTTCATTTTCACCCCAAGTTTAGATTATCCCATAGGTGGTCTTTCTGCAGGGAGAATGCCCTGCTCTCTCCCCTCAGCCCAAGTTCAAATTGCACCAGGTTAACTGCGAGGCGGCTCACGTGGGAGGCCGCTATCGGGCAGCTGCTGTGGGGATGAAAGACAAGGAGGTGACACAGCTGGGTCACACGCTGAGTGCAAGACCTTTGCCTGCAGATAACGCAGCTGCCCGCCTCTCGCTTCCCCTTGTGCTGGGCACCATCAGTTTGAGCTGATTGAAGTCAACGTGGCCAAGGAGTGTGACAGCAGGTGAGGTTCAGCAGGATGCACAGCAAACAGATATGGGAGAGGTTGCTTCCCTGGAGCAGCCCACATCAAGTCATCACTCAACGGTGCCCCAGTGATGTTGCTCTCTCTCCCTCGCTTTTCTTTCTGCTGGCATTTCCTCTCCTCCACCCACACAATTGCTCCCTCCACTTCTCTCCCCAGTAAACTGCATTTCCTCATAAATCCTCATAATTCTCATTCGTGGTTGTATTTCCCCTCTGTGAGATTATAAACAAACCTCCAAGCGGATGTAACTGTTCACTCCTTGCCCCCTGCGCAGTTGCATTGTGTAGTTTCTGTCAAAACAATGCTGAAAAACAGCAAACTGCTCACAGACTTGTCACTCAAGAGGCTGTTGTTGTCAACAGGTTCTCCATAACCGCCTCATCCGTCCTCATACTCCATTTGGTAGCTTATGTGTGTGACAGATTTGCAATCTACACTGCATTTTTAATAAACTCGTTCTTCCTCTTTGGGTGTCAACGGAGCCATCCTGAAAGTGAATCTCAGCACCTGACCTCTCCGAGCTTCCCTCCTCTATTTAATCTGGAAATACTACTCTGAAAGCTAAATATGATCCTCCACTTGCTTTATGTTTCTCCTTCTCCTGCCAGCAGCTGCATTACATCTAGTCAGTCCTGAGACAGAGTCCTCGGGACTGGCTGAATCACATTCATCTCCATGGCCACTTCACCACCAAATACCCGACAGAGGTTCATGCAGGATGTGGAGCCTGCAGCAAGACTCATGATTCTTGTTTGTGGGACTGAGGTATGGAGACACAAAGTGGTTTAGCCCGGTCTCACAGAAGAAATCTGAAAAAGGGGGTGAAATCTGGTGCTTGAAGTCCGAAGGCCAACCACTGGAGCATGTTGTGGCTGGTAAAATAAGCTGCCATGATCCATGATCCATGATCCATGATCCACGCTCTGTTCTTTTGTTGTTGCTGCTGAGGAAGCTCAGCTGCTAGCATTTTTGTCCAACTTGATAGATCGCATGAAATTCTACATGTTTGTATTTCTTTCTGAATGTCTGCCTGTGTTTGCTGCATAAATTCAAGCTGTCTGTGCCACGGGCTGAAACAAGGCCAAGCAATGCAAAAATTGCACTTCTTATTTTAAATACAAGAAAATGATTTGCACCAAGCAAGCAGTACTGTCTGTGTTGCCAACACTATTCTGAGTTCCTCAGAAACACATTCTTGTTCCAAAATTGCAGAATGAAACCCGCTTCCATCATATACGTATCTCGTTCCAGATGTTTCAAATCTATTCATCCTTTTCCTCTTTTAAAGCCCCTGGACAATTCTGACAAGGCATTATCCAAAGATCAGTTAAGAGTTCTGAGAGAAAATCTGCATTTCAGTTGTCCTTCACAAAGGTAATTGCAGATTAATTTTCATTGTAGCTGACTGTGGGCTAACATTTGGGTGGTGTCCATCCACTTCTCAGCGTTGAACAGATTTATCTCACAAGAGATGGCAGGGCCCATCTGCTCTTACTGAAGTCATCGAGAGCTGGCTGCCTGGCTCCTCAGAGTCTCCAGCGTTCATCCTAAGCTTCATCTCCACATCCACCTCACCTGCCTCAGGTGGCTCTCTCAGGTGGGATGGATCACCAACTGGAGGTGCCTGACTGTTGGCAATGGCCAGAAGCACAAACTGAACGAAGACTCCAAGAAGATTAACCCGAGGTGAAAGGAATCCAGCCTGGACCAACCTGCCCCAAACATGCAAGAAGGCAGCTGTGGAAGTGGGGACTTGTCTTGCTGCCTCCAGAGTCTATGGTGGTCCTGCATTCCCAGTCCCACTTTGTCCCCATTCTGCAAAACGTTATAACCAGGCTATTTCCATTCTGTTGAATGGAGCTGTACGTGTACAGAGCCAACAGCATCAGAGTCCAACAGGTTACGTAATTACTATTATGAACCCATTTACAGGAAATACTGGGTTCCTTTTCTCAATCAAACTTTGGGAGGTCACAAATCAGAGTTTGACTGTGGCTGAATTTTTCCTCTGAATGTTGAAAACATTTACTTCTCCAGGGGCAAATTCTCAGAAGAAGAAAAAAAAAACAATTGTATTTGATGCTTTATTCTGCATTTGGCATCAGTGGAATTTTAAAATGGATGGAGTTAGTATTTTAATAAGTAGAAATCCGTTTTTTTTTTCTGAAATGGACAGGGCAGCGTAATGGCCTCAGCTGGAGTGTGAGACAGGCAATACTATGTTTTACTGCCAAGATTAAATCTTGTATTTTAATCTCAAGCCAATTCTACGATTCAGATGCTGGATGGCTTTTATGAAGTTTCACATGATTTCTGAGCTTCAAATTCTCCATCTGTGTTAGTGGCATCCTGGGGAAGAGCCATCTGAAACAGAGCTGTTCGGAGGCTTCCTTTAGCGCTAGACATAAATTACAAGACTGTTTGATGAAAGATCTTTTCTATGTAATTTCATGTTTCTATTTGTTATTAGTACTATTCATAACTTCCCATCTCTTTCTGACAAATAATATAATTATTCACATTTTTTCTTTTTTTTTCCTGCTTTCTCTTTGGAAATACAACATAAAAGGAAGAAGACGAAGATGAGGAGTCAGAGAAGGAGTTGGATTTGCCAGTCTTGGAGAACGAGCCTTTATCAGGTATAAGTGACATATAGTCCACTTCCTATCTGTGGTACAAATTAAATCCCATCTGTTCTAAATAAGCAGGGCCCAGGATAATGTGATGATTTGTAATGTGATCATGACACACAAGAGAAAAATACAACTACACTAGCAAACCTAATCCATCTACCATGCATCAACTAAATAACCACAGAAGGAGCATCGTGTAGTTCCTCTGTATTTACATTGGTTTCAGCAAAACTTGGAATAATGTAGAACAGGTCCAGTCATAAAAATCTTCTGTTTCCCATTCTGCCATGACCTGCAGTGTTATATGAGAAGCAAATGTGGTTTTTATCATTCTGATGTTCTTCTAAGTTGACAGTCAGCCTTTGTCTTGCTTCCTCATCTTTATTCTGCAGGAATCATAACACTCAACCTGCAATTACGGCAATTTTTAGAGAGATGGTTTTCTCTGGCTCATCTAAAGACACCTGATTCACCCATACTAGTATGACAATTACATCCTGTCTTTGTCAAAATTAAACTGATTGTTAGTTAACTACGTAACTAGTTATACCCATAAATCATAGATCACTTTATTGACATACAGCTACCAACATAAGGATATATCAGACCAGACTGGGACTTGTTACATATCTATTTTGGCTTTTTATGGCCTCTTAGTTGTCCTTTTTCACAGCTGGGCTGAAGGTTGTTTGTTCTAGTTTAGTAGAGCTGGTTGCTAAAATCATTGCCCGTTCTCAGAATATCTGTTAGATAGACACCAGCAATGTCTCTCCAAGTTTGTTTTGTGGGAAGCTCCTCCATCCTCTGCTCTTGCCTATAGACTTGTTTCTGGATGTCTTGGCAGCTCCTATTCCTCCAGGGATGATCTGGGGAAGCGGACTGCTGCTATTCCCTAAAAAGAGGAGGTTTCTAGCTTACTAGGAGAGGATCCACATAAATACTACTGTCACTTGGCAGGTCCTGCTTTTGCACCTCCTTTATAGAGTCAAATCTCGGAGGGAGACTCAGTCTGGTCCTATGAACAACACAGGCCAGGCTGCATTTAAATTTGGGGTGATTTGGTAAAACTGTATGAATTCTGTTAATCACACTTGATGTAACAGCTGATGCTGTGCAAGGAAATCTGAGGTAAGCAGCATCTGAGACCAAGTCTCCATTTGTCACTAGCGAGATGGATGATACCCTAATTAAATGTGGGTTTTAAATGTGGGTCATTAAATGTGACCCCAGATAAGTAAGTTCTGGACACTCACGTTTCTCGTATGGGCTCGGACCTGCCAACACTGTGCCTGTCCCACTAGCTTTACAAGTCCTGAACATGTGTTGATGCTGTAGGGGCTCTGCCTGTATTGGGTCTGGAGATACAGGGTCTCACCCTTACGGCTTTCCAGTTGAAGCAAAACAAACCAGAAGCCAGCACACACTTCAGCTCCTTACAGTCTCCTCCTCCTTTTCCTGCCCTGTGGTTTGCTGTGAGCATAGTTGTAAAATATAATGTTCTCAGCAAATCTGTGGTTGTAGACTCCAGTGGTGCTGGTGTTTAGCACAGGCCCACCCAGGCTGCAAGCCAGAGATCACTGCTGGAGAAGGACCTTGGAACAGGCTGTGGGTGTCTCTGTTGGGGCCACTCTACTGGGGCTGCCCACGGCTTCTCAGCACAGTGTGTGACCCCACCAACGCCGTGCAGAGCTGAGGGCTGTGTCCTCCCTCGACCCGACCCCAGCGCCAGGCCCGTCCCTGCTGTGAGATGTGATCCCAGGTCAATGCGACATGCAAGGGAGTGATGGTGGCGTCACCATCCCTGGAAGTGTTCAAGGAACGTGTAGATGAGGCACTTAGGGATGCACTTTAACCGGCACGGGGTTGAAGGGCTCACGGTTGGGCTTGATGATCTTGAAGGGCTTCTCCAACTATGATTCTGTGATCCGATGATTCTATGATGGAGGACTCTGGCCTGCCCCACTTCTGTGTGCAATGTCTGTACCACATCCTGAAGGCAGCTTTGCCATGAGCTGGAGGTGGAATGAGGCATTTTTGCTAGCATAATTTTTATCCTCGGTCAGCCAAAATCAGTTTCAAGGTTCCTTTTATTTTTTGTCGCTGCTAGAAATGAAAAAAACAAGCCTCCTGGCTCTGGCTGTTGTGATCCAGCGGGCAAACGAGTGAGCAGTGATCCCCTAAGTAGCCCAGAGCACTGAGATTGTTGCATGAAACGTCAGCTGGGGATCAACGCCGAGAGGAAGACTTACCCTGTGGATTGTGATTTATCTAGATTCCGTAAAAGAGAGAATCACACAATTTTCTGGGCAAAATAACAGCAAATATTTTCCACAGAAAGTCTGAAAAAGTCAGAAAATATTTTATTACTGTTTTTAACATTGCTCACAGGAATGTGTAATTTTTTTAAGAATGAATACTGCATATTTTCCTGGGTTGAAATCAGAAAAACATCAAAAGAAATGCAAATCTGTGGTGAAAATACTCTTTAAAAAACATCAAAAGGGTTGCTTTTCATAAATCTCTGAGCACAAGCTAGTTAAGATACAGCAAGATGTCAAGAGGAACTGGGAATAGAGACTGAAGCTTCAGGAACCACTTTTGATGTCCCCATATCCATTCATGAATGACTCTGAAACACAGAATATTCCTTTCCCACCCAGACTGTCTCTGAGATGGGAAGTGAGGCTCTCTGCAAGGTGTTAGGGAATGCGCTGGATGGCTGCGGGGCTGCTTTCTGGGCTCATTATGCCATGCAGGTAGGGTGGGAAGACTGGAATGAAGCTGAAGATCTCACCCCGTCTTTTAGGTTGCAACAGTGACTTTTTTAAAGTGATGATTAGTTCCTCTTAGACACTCTTCTATGCTAGAAGAATTACAAACCTGAATCACATCCTGCTAAAGCAGTTTTCCCCTTTGCAGTTCCTTATACTTGTGTCTGGCTCTCCAGTGACAGGTTAGGTCTTAACTCTAAGCCATAGTTTAAATGTTTATGACCTACGGATCAGTGCTAATAGCTCTGGCATAAACCCCGGCTGATGTGAACAGCTCACTTCAGCAGCCTTCTTTGCACTGCTTCAGCAGCCTTCTTTGCACTGCTTTGCAATCGCATCCCACTCACAAGCCCCATCACTGACCACTTCTCCCAGGACAGGCGTCGGGAGCAGAGCCAGCGCTCTGGCACCCAAGGGATGCTGGTGGCCAGAGAAAGGTAAACGCCACAGACCAGGCTAAAACCTCACCTTTGTTGACCCTGAAAGAAAAATCTGAAGTAGGAAACCAAAGAAAATGAAGGAAAACCAACTTTCTGGCTTTCTGCTAAAGCAAATGCAGAATGTGGTTCTTCGCTTCTTGGTGCAGTGGTGTAGTCAAACCAGCAAACTGGTCCCTATCCAAGCAAAGCACCCCAGAGTCTTGCCGTGTCTGAGCAGAACTCAAGGAGTTCACAGGCAACAGGTAGGAGAAAGAAACTGCAATGTGTGGGTATGACCATGTGTGTGTGGGCAATATGATTGATTATGGCATGTCATTCCCATGAATGGCAATGCCTGCAAGGAACCAAGAGACCAGGGTTTCTGCAGACACAGTGAAGCCTCTGCCACACAGCAGATGCAGCTACAATGGTTTAAAATATTAAGGGCTCCATCTGGACTCTCTTCTCATCTGTTGGTTCCTGTTCTGTGACAGCTGGAGAATGAAGACACCTCAGTTATGCCATAAAGGAGGTAGGAATACAAATGCTGGATGTTGAACTGCACATTAAGACATGGGAATGTTTCTGCTAACTTTTAGTTCAGCCTGTGCTGCCTATGGCATTAAAGCAAACATTTGCACCATGCTTTATAATATAAAAATTACTCCCTACACCGTGTCTGTTATTAGGGATTTCTGAATGATTTATTTAAAAAATTATTTCCTTAAGAACTGTCAAGACTTCCTTCAATTGCTGCAAGATCCGGCCATGGATATTTTTAACCTGTGCTGAACCAAATGAACTGCAAATGTGCAGATGTAAAACAGAGGCCGTTCTCCTGGCAGCCATGGGTCAGCGGCTCTGTGGGCAGATCATGACTTTCTGCTGCTTGCAAGGCTTTAAGCCACAGCTTCCTTTTTCCACTTGCCATGGAGTGAAGTCTTTTAATATATGGGACTTCTCCTTTTTCTAAGGTAGCAACTTATCTACCTAAGGATAACCTAAAAGGACCGGGATGTTCATCTCCTTGGCAAGAAAAATGCTTCAGCAGAAGTGGAGCTGCAGGTTAAATGATGCTTAAGTGGAGCAGGATCTAAGGAGCACGTTGCCAAAATAGGACACCATTTCTCAGCTGAGTTCAGCCAGAAATGCACTGGGGTCTCAAGAATTATGCAGATTTTTCCACCTTGCTCTTCTTCTGCTCTTTTGCCGGGTTTTCCCTGTGCATGAAGGGGACGATGTGAGCAGGGCAGCAGCACTGATGGAAGAGCCCGTCATGAGCTGGAAACAAAAGTGCGAGGCTGCACACAGGAAGATTTGGAGTCTGTTTCCTTCTTTGCACAACACCCACCTCTTTAGGGCCAAGATGTTTTTGTGTCTGCAAACTGGAAACAGAAAATGGCAGGAAGCGCTGGAAATGAAGGGGGAGAAGGGTGCAGAGCAGAGGGGGTGATCTTATAAAAGGAATTGAACTCAGCATGACTTAACCTGCACTAGCAAAAATCGAGTATTTTTTTACTCAAAGCATGAGGGTCATCTCGATCATTCTTCAAAACCATGGCTCATTTATGCTGAGATAAAAATAAAAACTTTTAAAACCCCCTCTTTCTATAGGGTATGCAAATATACATCACGCAGAGGATGGCAAAGAACACGGCCCATGTGGCTTGGTCCAAAATCCAAATCCCACATAACACCCCAGGGATCAGAAAGCAGCTTCTTTAAATGATTTCCAGCAGAGACATCCCCTGCCCCAGCCATCCAGCGCCTTTGTATTAGCTGGTCCCAGCGTGAGCAGACTGAGGAAGGGGTTTCCCTGGCAACTCGGGCATGGAAGCGCTGCGGCCACAGGGAGCTCCCCCTTTCCCGGGTCCCTCTCCCTTGTCCTCCTCTGGTATCCTGGGGAAGGTGCAGGGCGTGAAGTCACCGGGAGCCGACCACGTCCTCTCCCCTTCTCCAAGCTTGAGAAGCGCCCAACTTTTACCCTTCCCCTTCCATTTGGTGATGAGCAAACAGATGTCGAGGGATTTGTCTGTGTTTCTTGAAGAGGCCAAACGCAGCTGGAAATCTAGAGGGATTTCTGGCATTTCCTACTTCCGGTCAGGCTAAATATACTCAAGGATGGCTTTAATGTTGACATCTGGACCCTGCTCTTCTAAGCCTGAAGTGAGAACCAAACCCTGGTTCTGGGAAACACAGGATATAAAAAGCTGCAGGTCCATCATTTTTTTCCTTCTCTGGGAAGGGAACGCAGTTATTAAGAGGTTTGGCAGTTCAGCCTGGTTGTCATTTTATTCCATATAAACCCAGACCTCTTTAGTTTTACTCAGTGAAGTTTTCCTCACCTCCTGCTTTTTTTTTAATAAAATTTATAAATCTTTTTGTATTCCTTTGGGATGAAATATCCCCCTAACAAGTTCCCTAGATTTTTTCTTACTGGAGAATTTGACACTCTCAGTTAAAATTCTAATATCCATGAAATGGGGTCAGTAAAACTTCTGACTGCTTAAAACTTTCACAGACTCCAGGGGAGCAACCTGTTGTTGGGATGGTCTTTAGGTAATATCCAACCCCTAGCAGACCTACTAGATACAAATCTTCTTCTAAAAGATCCTCCAAGGATCGTCTTCCTTTGGCCTTCTGTTCCCCATACATTTCTCCTTCCTAGAAATAAGTTTTCCCCTGTCTCAACAGAGAGATCAGCCACTTTGCCACGATGGGATTTGGTCCATATGTTTATCTCTCACTTTGCATTCTCTAGTTCCAAGATAGCACAGTTCCTAGAAAAACACTCTTTTTTTAAAGCATAGAGATTTTGATATTAAAAATATGGTATGCCATGGCATACTCTATAATTTAGTTCTCCCACTGGAGAGTGGGACTTTTGGCAGATTCCTTGATTCTGTCTGCCAGAAACTCTGCCAAGTGATCGGCCTCATCACAGCAAATGTTATTTCCTTGGGCCCCCTGGAATTAGGAATTAGGGCCCTCTGGAATTCACTCTACCACTATCTTACCACTATCAGTTTTTATTTCTCTCTCAAACTGCCTCCAGTCTTTTAATTCGCGCCATCAAGTACTATACATTAAAGAGACAAACGGATGCTCATGTAACGTTTTTAGAAATTTGACAGTAGTTTCTCAAATTCTTCAGTCTTGAGTCCTTAATTTTTTTTCATTCGCAGATGTAGGACTTGTATGAAAGCAGTTGTGGCCGGAAAAGAATTAAAATACCTAATTTAAAGATTTTTAAAAGTAATCAGCACTTCTGGAAGAGAGATATGAGCCTCTTGGATAAGGCATATGCTCGCCTGGGTTTGAAACCGCTGATAGTGGTATTGGGAATGAGATGCTGAACTAACCACATGGGAAGCAAAAAGTCTATGTACTCTGGAGCCCAGACCAGAGTCTGCAGAGGGGTACGAGGCACGAACCCTGCAGCATGAGCTAAAGCTGAGGGAGGAGAAGGGAGTTTAAGCCCAGCCCTGCCGCTGCTCCCAGGTTCCTCCTGCCGGAGGAGGCCGCAGAGGTGGTGCCAGCTGCATGGAAAGGTTTGTTTGCGGAATTCCTCCCCGACAGCCCACCCTGCGCAGCCTGCTGCTTGTCACTGCAGAGAGGTTGCAGCCCAGAGCCTCTGCAGGGCTGCACGGGCGAGATGGTACCTCCTTCGTGCCAAAGAGATTAGAATATTTCCTCCATCCACCCTCCATCTACCCTGCAGTAAGGACGTTGTCGCAAACTGGCAGCCCAGCTCCTCTGAGGGTCCAGGGAAAAGAGTGGAAAATGCTGCATGGAGCCTCCCAGTCCCAGGCGCTGCCTACAGTGGGGTGAGGTGCTCTATAAAATGTGGCCAGGCTTCAATTTCAGATCTGAGGTAGCAGAGTCTTCTCTGTGCTAGACTTTGCTGTTGCCTGTGAAATAGCTCCTACAGTTCAGCAAAATGCTGCTTCCTGCTCTAGCTGAGGCTTCCCCAGTCCGTCTGCTCAGGCTGGCAAAACCCACCAGCGAGCAGCGACGAGTCACAGAACCATCTGGTTCCAAAACGCCTGCGCAGGGCAAACCAGGGCAAGCCCAGGCAGCCCGGTGCAGAATGAGAACAGGGTGATCTACCAAGGGTGATCTGGAGCTCCAGTGGAGCCCCTATACGGTGGCACAAAACAGGTCTACACTTACTCTAGTGGAGAATATCCCAGGGTACAGAGGACAGAAGGAGAGGCAATGAGGCGCCATGTCATCCAAGTACCTGTAGGTATGTTAAAGCTCGGAATACAAATAAAAATAACACTCAGCGCTGTTGTGCTCTGCCCCAAGGAGAAATAATCTCTATGCTGTGAGCTGCAGGCTGAGGAAGAGACACACGCTCCCTCCTTGGCCTCTTTCTCAGACTCAGCACTCAGACAGGGATGGATTTGGACCCGGTTGTCTGTAAGGAAGCACTAAGAGGAACAAAATAAGACTCATCTTTTCCCCTTTCTTGTGAGAGAAGTTCTGGCAGGTCAAATAAAGCATGACTATGCACTGATTTTTTAAAATATTTTCCTACATCAAGCAATAAAGTGAAAATCCTAAGCCACTGGAAAGGAAGGGAGATAGAATGGGAAAGGATTAGAAGAACCTGGAGTTCCTGGAGTGGAGAACCTGGAGTGGAGAAAAGCCCTGGGTTTAGGAGTTATTTTGTCTGCCACAGGCTGTATGATTTAGGGCTGCTTTATGAACTAAACACAGACTGGAGCCAGATCTCCAGAGCAGACTGGCTCCAGTGTGGACCGACACACCAGGACCACTCCAGCCTGAGCGCTGCAGACTTCCTTGTGCCTTAGCCTGGGCCTGGAACACATGGATGGACCAGGCACATGTGGAGAACCAGGTGCCTTTGCGTCCAACATGTGTCCCAAGTGTGGGGTTTGCTAAGCACAAGAGCACACACAGAAGACGTGTGATTTGTGGAGCTCAGCACACCT
>VWPW01000971.1:4376-43342 GCA_013389825.1 Crypturellus undulatus | reverse complement strand
GGGGCTGCACGCGGCGCACTGCGCACGCGCCCTGCCCCGCGCGCGCTGGCTGCCCTCCGACGTGGAGCCGAGCGCGCTGCGCAGGTGAGAGCGGGACGCGGGGCGCAGCGGTGCCCGCGCGCCAGAGGGAGCCCGCGGTGGGTTCCGGCCTGCTAAAATGCCGGCAGAGAGCGTTGGGCTCCCTGCGTCCCCGCGCAGCTGCAAGCCAGCCCTTGAGCAGGACTCTGCCGGTCCTGGGAGAATCCTTGACGATCCCCGGGGGTCCTAGGAGATCCTTACAAGACCTTGCAAAATCTTGTAGAACCTGCAGACCTTGGGGATCCCTGTAGGTCCTTGGAGAACTTTGCAGACCTTGGGGATCCCTGGCGAACCTGGAAGGTCCTTGGGGATCTTTGTAGGTCCTTGGAGATCCTTGCAGACCTGCTAGACCTTCTAGATCCTTGGAGAACACTGGAGATCCCCAGATGCTTTTTTTCCTATTCAGTGTCTGAACATGCAGTGTGACTCTGGCTTGGTGCCATGTGGGGCACGGTGAGCTGTGCTCATAGGAGAGCTTGAATCCCATCCCCAGCGGCAATGGGGGTCTCCCTTCATCAGACCCCCACGGGGTGAAGCTGGCTTAGCAGAGCAAGCTGAGGACCACTCTCTGGCCATGTGGAAGGTGATTCGGGAGTGCTTGCAGTGCTGGGGAGCTTCCTGTCCTCCCAGAAGGCTCCACAGGGCCCCTCCGGCTCCAAACGGGGGGTTCAGGGGTTGTTTTTAGAGCTACTTTTCCTGTGCTTTCTAGAGACGTGTGCTCGTAGTAAATTTTGGAGGAGGACCTTCTCCATGAGGCTTTGAAATGTTGACCCTCGCAGCCCCTGTGTTTGGGAGCAGGGTAGTGCTTGCTGCTGCACAAATGGCTGGAGCCAGTGTGCCTGGGCAGGGGGGGAAACTGTTTCCCAAAGCAGCTCTCCTCTTTTACGTTTGTTTGACTTCACCTCAATCTCCCCTTCAATAATCCCCAAACTGTCAGGCCTCTTGGATGGCAAAGAGGCCCAAGCTAATATCCCTGCAAGCAGCTGTGTTGCAAACTCAGCCCTTCTCATAGATGCCTGAGGTGCCACCAGGGAGGAGCTGCTGGCAGTCGGGTTTTGGGTTTCCCTGTGCTTACCATTGTGGCAGGGATTTGGCCAGGATGGCAGTGCCTGACCTTGGGCTTACGCTTGGCTTCTGCCCACAGCATTGCTGCCTTCAGAGAGGCCACGCAGCTGCCCAACTTGCTGCCGCCCATCTACGTGGATGCCTCGCAGAGCTGGGAGACATGGGGCGGCATCCAGCCTGGCACACTGGACATGATCGTCAACATCAACATGATGCACATCTCGGGGATAGAGTGCACAGAGGTGAGCGGAGCCCCAGGGCTGCCTGACATCGTGCTGCCTTGCTGGCCCCACTGACCCTGTGGCTAGTGCCCAGCTGCCCCTTGGAGCCCTTCCAGAGGGGTTTCAGGCCAGCCTGCCTGGGGTGGGGGGGCTCAGGTGCCTCCCAGTGCCTAGGGACACAGGGACACAGCAGGGCTCGGGGTGAGGGCTGCAGTGATCTGGGCTGCCAGCTCAAAATCCCACCTTCCACCGCAAAGAGTTTCTGTCCTCTTTGGGGTACATCAGTCGCAGTATCCTGGCCAGGCTGACAAGGGAAACAGGCAGGAAGACGGGTGTGACCTCTCCATGGTCTTGCTTCTCTGCCACAGGCCTTACCTCAAAGCTGTGTAAAACCCTAGGCCATGGTGGGTGAGGGAGCTCTTGGGCTGGTTCCCCCGGAGCTCTGCCTCGATTCAGTCCAGAGCTGAGAGCTGATGGTGATGGGGAGATACTGCAGTGCCACAGTGACCTGCGGACCAGGCTGGACGTGGCTGATGTTCTCAGGAGTCTGTTGCAGAGACGGATCCACTTTCATCCTCCACTCAGGTTCTCGAGAAGCCCCTGCGCGCAGATCTGCGTTCCCCATGGCTGAGGAGAGGGCCTCTGGTGGGATGTCTCTGGCTCTCTGACCTAGCTCGCGCTTCCCTCTTTCCCCAGGGCCTCTTCAAGGGCGCAGGGGTGTTGCTGAAGCCCGGAGGTGTGTTGTTCACCTACGGGGTAAGTGTCAGTCCTGCTGGTGCTTCACACTGCTCAGCAGAGCCCTCTTGCTGGCGCTGCTGAGGGCTGGGTCGGGCCTGTCTTTGTGTCTCCCCAGCCCTATGCCATTGGCGGGCGGATCAGTCCTCAGAGCAACGTCAACTTCGACTGCAGCCTGAGGCAGAGGTAGGAGGGGAACAAGGCCCTGCATGGCGGTGGCGGGTCCAAACGGTCTGCCCATGCCACCACTGCGTCCTGCTGTGGGGACAGGAGAACCCTGTCCCTTGCCTTCGGTGCTCAGGCTCGAAGAGCAGCCAAGCATGTTCTTCCAAGAAAAGGCCTAACCTGGGTGCTCCACCACATCTCGGATGGCATCGAGGCCCCCCATGACTGAGAGGGCTGCTTCAGAGAGAGCCCGGAGATGAGCTGAGATGTCCTGTCTGTCTGTCTACCTGACACATGGCTCTTCCTGGCAGGAATCCGGCCTGGGGCCTTCGGGACACAGATCTGCTGCAGCAGCTGGCTGAAGCCAATGGGATGTGTCTGGAGAGGATGGTGAGTACCCCTGGGCGCTGCAGGCTGTGGGGAACAGTATTTCTCTGTGTGGTCCCCAATAGCCTGACCCTGGCCTTTGTACTTGCAGGTGGACATGCCTGCCAACAACAAGAGTCTGATTTTCCGCAAGCAGTAACGTGCCAACCCTCTGTGTCCTGCTTCCTTGTGGCTATAGCATCCCATGATCTGAGTGGAAGTTTTGTTCCCCTGTGCCACCCTCCCGGTAGGGCCATTCCTGCATCCCCATCTTTAATGCCTTCAGATCACCCGTGCTGCTGTTCTGGCACCAGGCTGGGGCGTCCCTTGCAGCGAGGAGCTGGACGGTGGCAGCAAAGGGACAGTGCCACAACCCCCCTGGGACCAGGCTGGATCCTTTCGGGCTCCATCTCCTGATCCTCCCTGCAGAGCAGAGCGGAGCAGCTCTGGCAGGGGTGAAGGGCTCTGCCAAACAGCTTGTGGGCAAGGCAGAGCTTTCCACAGGGGTTTTAGGTGTGCATGGGGCTGGCACAAGGGGAACCTCTGTTTTGGTGCCTCAGCTTCCCTCTCCGTACGGCAATGCGAAGCCATGTGTGTGGAGAAAGTGCTTTGCCAGAGGTGCTGGGAATCTCATCCCTTTTCTAACAGCATGGAGTTTGCCAGGCTCTGTCTGGAGGTCCAGCTGCAGCCCAGGTTCCCCAGGCCAGACTGGGTAAACTGCCCCACTCCACCTGGAGCCCCTTAGGAGAAGACCATTCTCCTCCATCTCCCGTTTTCCCAGCACTGAGGTCTGGGGGGCCCTTCAGCGCTCTTGCCCCAAAACCCCTGCACCCAGTGCGTTGTGTGGCCCTGCTACAGCATGGAAGGGAGGGAGAAAGCTCGCTCTGGAAGAGCCTGGGTTAGAGCAACTGGCACTGGAGGTTCTGGTGCTGTGGGGCTGGGGGATTGGAAGGCCCCCCACCCTTCTGACCCAGTCTTTTATTGCTAGTGCCTAGGCTGGAAGAGTACACAGGGAGGGCACGCAGATGGATAATTTACAAGGGAGAGGGGCTGGCCTAGAGCTCAGCGCGGGAGAGGGAATTACAAGATGATAGTAATTACTAAATAAAAACACTGTTCTGTGGGATCTGCTGGACTGCTGCTGCCCCCTCTTGAGGTCAGTCTGTGGTGCTGCATGTGGTGGGCCAGAGAGGCTGCCTGGGGTGACACCTGCCCTCAGGTGTGTGTGTCCGTGCTGCCCCCTGCCCTGCCCTAGTCCTGGAACCTGTTCAGGAGATCACAGGTTTTCTTCTCCAGCAACTCGTAGATTTTTTTCACGCGTTTGTCATTAGCTGCTCGGACATAGCTGCTGGGGTCCAGCATGGCCATACCATCGTGCACCTCGCCCATGATGATTAGTGGACCATCTTCTGTGGTCATGTTGGGGCAAGGGCAGTTCCAGTCCATGTCGGTCAGGGTCACTTCCAGGTACTTGATGTTGAAGAACTTGAGGCCCATTTTCTCATCCTTGAGAACATCTTCAAGGGCAAAGCGGGCAATGCCGGAGTCCTGGTCCTCGATGATCTCCATAAGACGTCCTACGATGGCAAAGTCACTACGGCACAAACTCAGCACCATTTTGTTCTTCAGGCGGCAGGTCTTGCACTGCAGGTTCTTGGGGAAGGGGCAGACATCCTCACAGGTCTCCTTGCTGTCAAAGTTGTTGTTGTTGCCTTCGCAGCCGCCATAGACGAAGGAGTGGCACTGCTTCATGAGGTGGTTGTAGGCCCAGCGGGCCTCCCAGTTCTTGCAGGGGCCTTGCACCATGGGCAGGAGGCAAGTGTGGACGGCATTGCTCACGCAGGCCGAGCGGCACTCCTCATACGTCTCAAAGTGGTTCCGGTTGGCCCCACAGCCACCGTAGCGGAAGGTTAGGCAGGAACCTTTCTTGGCGTCAAAATGCCAGCGAACCTCGTGGGCTTCGCAGTCCCGCTTGTCGGGCTCCTTGAGGCACTCGGTGTTGGGGAAGGGCTGGGCGCTGCCCTGCCGCGGCTCCCCACTGCCGGCCTCCCGCTTAATGACGGAGAGCGGGAAGTCAGCCCGGAGAAGCCCAGCCGAGTTCCTTGCGGTGCAGGTGTAGATGCCGGAGTCCTCATACTGGGCGTTGTAGATGACCAGCTGCCCGATGTTGGTGATGACCACGTTGCCATACATCTGATCCGGCCTCATGATGAAGTTCTCCTCGTGGTCGCTCTGCTTCTCCCATGTGATGTCGGGCCGCGGCCGCCCGCTGACATCGCAGTGGAAGCTCACGGTGCCACCCACGTAGACAGACTGGTGGAAGGGATTGTTGTAGAGGGCGGGGGGAATGGGCACCTCAGGACCGGCCCCTGGCGTGGGGCGAGCTGTGGTCTCCTGGGGCATGGGGCTGGTGTTGGGCCAGGTGAAAATGTACTTGCACGGCACCATGGTGAGGCTGATTCCCCTGATGCAGGCCTCGNCGGGCCGCGGCCGCCCGCTGACATCGCAGTGGAAGCTCACGGTGCCACCCACGTAGACAGACTGGTGGAAGGGATTGTTGTAGAGGGCGGGGGGAATGGGCACCTCAGGACCGGCCCCTGGCGTGGGGCGAGCTGTGGTCTCCTGGGGCATGGGGCTGGTGTTGGGCCAGGTGAAAATGTACTTGCACGGCACCATGGTGAGGCTGATTCCCCTGATGCAGGCCTCGGCGTCCATGTAGCACTTGTTGTAGTAGGTGAGGCCGTCCGAGGCGCAGGTGAAGTTGGGCTCCTTCTCGCACCGGTCCTTGCACTTGCAGATGGGCTGCCCGTCCCAGATGTCGCAGTCAGAGCCCTGCTGGGTGCACACGAAGCTCTCGCATGAGGCTTCCTGAGCCAGCTCCAGTGGCGAGAGGCTGCTGTCGGCGAAGCGAGCGGCCACGCAGCTCCGCAGCCCGCAGACGTTGGTACAGCACTTCTCAAAGCCCTCGCAGTCCTGCGGCAGGGAGAGAAGGACACACACTAGCAGGGTTGCAGCTGCTGCACCTACCAGTGCCATCTGCTTCTGCCCTGGCAGCAGTATCGGGGCGTTCAGTGTGCAGCTTCGCTGCAGCTTTAGGGTAGGAAGGCCTGCACAGGCTGATTTGGCCCCAGGTTAAGAGCTCTGCCCATTTAGGCAGGGAGACCCCTCCTACCCCAGCTTTCTGCATTTCCTAAGGTCTCTGCAATGTCCAGCCGGGAGGGAGAAGTGCTGTTGTCAGCTCCAGCACTGTGGCTCTCAGCACGGACAGGGTCTTCTCTTTTCTGTCCCCTCTCGCTGGCCTCGCTTAGCTCTAGCTCAGAGCTGGCCCTTCCAAGAGAGGCTGTGCTCTGCCCACACTGAACTTGGCCATTGCCCCCTCCGGCATGGTTAAGAGTGGGGTTCCAGAGCCCGGGACAGGGATGTCCCATAGGCCTTTGAAACTTGCATGTGTACGGCGCAGCACAGCCGAGGCTGGAGCACCACATGCATGGGAGCCGCAGGGAAGCCCTGGAGCCAACCGGGCAGCCTGGCCAGCGCTGGCTGTGGAAACAGCTCCGGCTGCTGCTTCCCCGCGCGTGCGCTGCCCTGCAGGGTGCGCTTGGCCAGGGGAACCCGCACGCTCTGCGCAGCCTGAGGGCTCCCGGGGCTTGGTGCAGCGATGAAGGGCCTAGGAAGAACTTCCCAGCTTTAATGGGAGCTATCGGGCCTTGGAGATGCCCCCCCTCCTCCCTGCCTGTGGCTGTGGGTGGGCCAGAGCCCGGCCTCTCTGCAGATGGACGGCCTGGCCCACTGGGTGCTTCTGGGCTGGTTCTAGGGCTCCTGCCTGTGGGGAAAAAGTGGCTGTGGGGATGGTCTGAGTGAGCGGATCCCTGTCCCAGCACATTCCTTGGTCCTGGGGAGCCGAGGACCCTTCCAAGGGGAAGCCTGGGCAGCTGGTGGGAGCACCCTGGGGGCTGCACAAATGGGGTGTCCTGGCCATAGGGAGCCGTTCCCAGGGCTTTGCTCTCCCAAGGGGTGTGTGGGGGGCAGTAATTTCTTTGCGTGCTGGAGGCAGAGACAGCGAGCAGCCCTGGGGCCCAGCTCATGCACCCCAAGAGCACGGGCAAAGGAGGAAAGCCTAGGAGTGAAGCTGCCTGTGGCATTAGAGCCCCCACTCCATCCCTTTTGCCTCTCCCCAACCCCTGCCCATCCCAGCCCCATCCTGGGGCTGAGCGCTTGGTCCTGCAGCACTAACCTGGGACAAGCTCACGGTGAGGGCTCATGCTGCCTTTGGTGTGCTCGAGCTCGCTTGTGGAGCGGGCAAGTCCCGGGCTTCCCTGCAAGCCGCAGCTGCCCCTCTTTTTTTTTTTTTTTTTAAGCTCTCATTTTGGGGACAGGATTGGGGTATTGGGGAGAACTGGGCCCTCCTGTGTGCCGTGAACCCATCGCTTGCAACCAGGCACATCCCCCCGGGGCAGCAGGTGATGGCCCTGCAGCACCCAGCCCTGAAGCAGCACCCAGCTCCGGCCGCACGCGGCGCCCCGCTCACCTGGTCCACCTGGCACTCCCGCTCGCAGGTGCTCTGGGCGTCCACCCACAAGTTGGGGTTGAGCTGGTTGGGGCACACGCCGAGGTGCCGCGCACGGAGCGGCTGCAGGCTCAGTGCGCCGGCTGCCGCCGCCAGCCAGGGAAGCAGGAGCAGCATGAGGGCTGCGCTGCTGAGCCGACGCCTGCCCGCTTGCACGCTCAGCCTGGGGTCGCTGATGCTCCTGCAAGACATGTGGCTGCCCCGGTGCCCTGTGGCACTGGCTGCCGACTCCCTGCTTGCCTGGCTCCAGGAGCTCCCCAAACAACTCACATGCGGGTTGGAGGTGGGGAAGGGGGGTAAAAGGAGAAGCCAGGTGAGGGGACAAAGAGGAAGAGGAGGAGAAGGTAAGGTCCGAAGCTCTGCAAGTTAGCGCCTCTGGTGTGCACTGGAGCTCCCCAGCTGATGCCCAGCGCCTCCACCCATTGTTGATGCTGAGTAGAGACTCTCAGCGCGCTCGCGATGCCATTGCGGAGCAGGGCTGTCCTCGGCAAGTGCCCCGGGCGTCTGCCTCCAGGTTGGGGGCGGGATATGAGCAGTTCATCCACCCACCAGGTGCTCCTGCAAGGAGTCAGCCCATCCAAAGCCCTCCCGAAACTTCCCGACAGCGGCAAGCTTGGGCCACAGCACAAGGAGGGGATGAAGGTGCTGGGTGGCCGGCGCAGCGCTCCGGCGCTCCTGGGCTCACGCGCGCCCCGCGGAGCCGGCAGTGGCACGGGGCCCGGCTGGTGCGCGTCTGGGGCAGGGGGTTGGAAGGGGAGGACGGGAAGGTTGTAATCTGAATCCCCTCCCTTCTCACTGATGTTTCTGGGTATTTGGAATGGAAAAGGCGCTGACCTCAGCCTCTAACCCTGTCTGAGTTGATTGCCTGGGCAAACACAGGGGGAAGATCAAAGGCAGAATGCAGAAAGTCTCCAAAGAGAGAGAGCGAAAGGAGGCGGGGTGGGGGGGGAAATGCCTGGCCCATGGAGCCAAATTCCTGCAGGATGAGAAAACAGCCAGAACCTGTTGTCCCCTTGGAGCAGACTGGGCTGACCGGGCCTGCGGTGCTGAGACATGCTTGGCCCTCGCGCTGCCCCGCTCAATGGCTTTGGGCTTGCGCAGGCCGCGGGTGCTGCGTGCCTGGCGCGCACACCGGGAGGCTGAGCACGGCCAGCACCGCTCTGCCATCCGCTGCAGCTCAACCCGGTGCCCACCAGCCCGGTGGCTTCTCCATGGGCTTCTCCGCAGGAAGGTGGCAGCACCCTGGAAGGGCCCTGCCGCAGCCTTGCACTGGCACCCAGAGCACCCGCAAGCCCCGGATTCACCACCCGGCTCCTCGGGCTCACGGCTGATGCGAGCTGGGACCCTCTGGTGAGCAGTGCGTGGCCCAGGCTGCAACCGCCTCGCGGCGTCACCCCGGAGCCGCCCCTAAGCCGCCTGCGCTCCCTGGGCAGATTTTCCTAATCCCCACTGGAGACTGACCTGCAGCAGGCTCTTTTTTTTCTTTTTTTTTTCTTTTTTTCTTTTTTCTTTCTTTTTTTAAACTGCACTTTCCAGCAGCCTGGAGAGCATTAACTCTTCCAGCACTGGTGTGACCCAAATGGCTTTGGCCATGTATTGGCCAGAGCGGTGGGGCTTTGTATTTCTAGGAACACATCAAACCATCCCCAAAACATCTGTGTTCGGGGCAAAGGCAGCTGCACATCCCCTGCACTTCCTCAGAGGTTCCCAGAGGGCAATGAGCCTGGTGGGCATCTCAGTGCCTTCAGGACAAGGGTGGCAGCAGTAGGAAACCTGGGAAAACTTCTCTTGACCTCGCTGCAACCCCGGGATGCTGCAGCTGGCTCCTCGCTGCCAGGGTTGGCACGTGCTGCAGGGCCACTCTAGCTGCTCGTGCCCTGGTTGGGACGTGTGGGCGCAACCGGGAAAGCCCCGTTCTGCCCTGGCCAGGTGCTCTCAGCGGAGGGAGTCTTGGTGTCATCCTCTGCATCTGCTGTGTTGGCACGAGCTGGCCGTGGCTCCCCTGCCCTGGCCAGCCGCCCTCCTGGCGGGCGCCCTGCTGACACAGCACAGTGTCCTGGGCGCCAAGGGCGGCCGCTGCCCTTCCTCCGCCTGGGTGGCAGCTAGCCTGGGAAACTTGGCCTTGGGGCCGCAGGGCAACCCTTGCGGCCTGGGGAAGCCGGTCCATGAGGTCCTGGTGGCACCTGGACATCCCTCATGCGGCCCGGGCAGACTCCTCTCCCAGGGCCGGGCAGTGCTCTGGACTTCCCCAGCTGAGCCCATACGGTGTCTCCCAGCTAGCTCCCAGCAGAGCCGTCCAGGGACCTACAGTGGTTTTTGGCTGTGCTCAGGGTGACTCAGAGTCTTTAAGGACCTGCTGCAGGAGATGGACATGTTCTCATGAGCAGAAGAGAGCAAAAATCTGCCCCCCAGCAGCCTCATTCTGGCGAAGGGTCTTCATGTGCTTCTCCTGTGCTAGCCCGTGCCGGAGCCCTGCAGCACCCTCAGCTCATCCGCAGCCACCGTCTCTTTCCAGCTTAAGAGCGAGCACCCTGGGGACAGGCAGACCTGTGAGAGGATGGAGGGCGGCAGAGCCACCAACCTAGCTGCCTGGGGCTCTCCACAGGTCACCTTGGAGACTGGGAGATGCTGCCCAGACCAGGGAGCAGGCAGGGCGAAACACCTGTGGCTACCAGCACAGCTGTGGCAATGGCCACTGCTGCCATCGCCACTGACTTGCACAGCTCCCACAGGCATCTCCCCTCCAGCCTGAACTCCTGCACCAGGGTGTCTTTACAGGATACAGAAGCTCCCATCAGGGAGAGGAGATGGTTTCTGCCTCATCAGGAGGGGGTCTAGACACGTGGGGTCAGCACCACAGTGATCTTTGTGATCTTTGGATCGCTGGAGCTCGACTTTGGGTGACAACCCAGCCCTGGTGGCCCCTCTCCCAAGCCAAGGATGCAGCCCGGGATGGGACTGGGACCAATGCTGGGTCGGAGCGGAGCTCCTGAGTGATGGGCCGTTATTTCCTCCCCGTTTTGATGGCAATGTGCTTGCTGACTTCCACTGGGATCTTCTCACCCAGGAGACAGGGGCTCTCCCCACCGCCATGGCTGTGCTGCTGGGGGTAACCAGCTCCAGGAGGCTCCAAGGCAGCAGCGCAAGTCCAGGGAAGCCACCTCCAATAAAACCTTTACTCATGAAAATCCCAAAGGGAGCCATGCTTCATATCTGCATGGTGGAGAACGCAGGCTGGGGCCTTTAAGGCAAGTAAGCTTTACCTCTGCCTATCTATTTCTCCAGGAAATTTGTTGTACCAAACCTGCCTCCCAAGCAGAGTAATACTTCGCCAGACCAGGAAAGAAAAAGTGACCCTTTTCCCATCCTGCAGCAAGCCTGTTGCCAACTTTCACCCGCCGAAGGCTTAGCGCAGTCCCGAGTCTAGCCTTTTCAAACTCTTATCTCAGCACGCCCCTCACATGCCAGTGTCTGGCTCCCGGGTGGCCACGGCTGCCGGCTTTCCCAGCCGCCACCACCTACCTGCTGGGGGAGGAAACAGCGTGCGGCCCCAGCTGCCCGCCCAGGCCCACCCACTGCAGCCGGCGGGGATTTTTTCGGGGTCATTTGCAAAGATCACAGACGTGGAGGCCAATGTTATGGCTACTCTTCTCAGCTTGCAGCTAGTGAGGGCACAGGAAGGGGCTCGGTTCCTGCAGCCCCAGTGCTGCCGCGCAGCCCAGTGGAGCGGAGCTTCCTCCCGCTCCTGCCCTGCCAAGGGCTGCAGTGCCACACAGCATCGCGGCTGCATCCCAGCTCCAAGGATTTGGGTGCTGCTGGATGAGTGCTCCCACCTCTCTGTGGTATAAAACCTGAGGAGCCGGTAGGACTCCAGGAGCAAACTCTTGGCGCTGGGACTCAGAGAAGCACATGACCCTCAGAAACCCCCTGGCAGTGCTGCTAAAACCACCCCAGAACCACCTCATTGTCTCTTCTTCAAAGGAACTGGGAATTTTGAAGCTCTTCCCAAGGTCTTTGCCCTGGTCCTTGCCCAGGGCTGTTTTCCTCCCCTTGGCGAGGGAAGCGGCTCCCGCTGCCGCCTCCCCACCTGAAATCACAGAGCGCTCTGCCCCGGCTAGAGGGGATGGGCACTTCCCCGAGTCGCCTGGAAAACAAAAAAGCATCTGTGGCTCTTCCCTGACCAGGGCTTTACCTTCCTCAGAGGGTTTTTCCAGGCTGCAGATACTATCTGATTTCCCCCTCCCGCCCCCCTGCAGCAATTACTACTTAAGCTGTTAAAACAAGCGTAGCCAGTCTGGTACGGAGTGGAAAATATGATCCTAGGGAAGGGAACAGGCAGGGGAAAAGGGAGGTCAAGGGGAGGTGGGCTCAGAGCAAAAGGGAAAAGGCATGGAGAAACCTCCCTGGATGCCCAGGCCGCTGCCTCCAATCAGCACCCGCTCCAGCCTCCTCTTTGCCTGTTCCGAGTTCCTGCCCTTCAGCCTGGAGGATCCAAAGTCTTGTCCAGCAAGAGGAAGGGGGAACAAAACTCAGCTTGTAGCAGTCTCCTCTCCCTTCACCATCCACCTCCACCCGGGCTGCCCCCGGTGCGTCCCACCACGACGGCTCAATCCTGCTCAGGCTGCAGAGGGGTGCTCAGGCCACACGCTCCAAGCACAGGCCCTGCAGGCGGCACCTGAAGGCCTTGGCTGCGCTTGCAGCCCTTCCTGCACCCCAGGGACTGCTGCATGAGCCCGCATGAACGGCACTTTCCTAGAACTATCCTATTAAACACGCTTCAGGCCGGTTCGTTTTCTTGAAGAATTGTGACCTCAAGCAGCTATTCCATAAGAATCAAGCTTTTCAGATGGAGGTTTGGGCTTCTGCAGGAGAAGAAGAGGAAGCCTCCCCCACCACCCCCAAAAAAACAGCCATTACGCTGCTCAGACCTAAAATCTCCGAGGTTGAGATGAGCATTAATCAGGGGGTGGAAGTGGCAGTGTGAGCCGCTAGTGGAAGTGTCCCCAAACCCTGCTCCCCTTTCCAGCATCCCCCAGTGCAGCCTTGGAGGAGTAGCTCAAAACAAAACAAAACCAAACCTTTAATTTATATAAAACAAAACCATGTAGAATCAGTTGAACAACATTGACTGTACAAAGGAATTAAAAAAAAAAAAAATCAAAACAACCCAAAATCCAACCTCACTAGGCCTGAGGAAGGGTACAGGTGCTGGAGAGCAGCTAAAGACTAGTGTTGGTGTGGGGCACAAGAACCCTTTTTATTTTATTTTTTTTTCCTTCTTTAATTTAAAGAAACAATTTAAAAAAAGTAAGCAAATGTTACAGGTAAATCTTCCATTTCCAATCCAGAGAGAAGAGCTAGTGAGATCTTTTGTTTTTCCAGGGCAAAAACAGATGGCGGGCAAATGAAGGGGGGGGTGACAAAGATAGTAATAATCAAACCAAGCAGAGGCAAATACAGTTTTTCTTCCTAGATGCACAGCAGCTTGGCTATTTCCTGACGGAAATCTTCATTGCCTCGTCGCCCCATGCCTCGAGACCCGGCTTCTGCGGAGGCCCCATGCAGCCCTGGGGTGCCTAGGGATATTTTCCTGGCCTTCCATGGTGCCAGGGAAGGGGTGGACGTCACCTGTTGACCATATATCCCCGACTTCCCACGCTGCTGAGCCAGTGATTGTCTTCTGCTCTGCGTTAAGTGATGGGAAACAGGTGCCAGGCAGCCCAGACAGGTTCTCCAAATCCCCCCGGCTTCCATACCGCCCAGCCCAAATCGGCTCTGGCTTTGCTCTTAAGCCAAAATCACTACTACAAAGGATTCCTTTGCCCCGCGCAGGGCTGCTGGGGCTCTCTGTGCTCATTTGAGCTGGGCAATAAAGCAGGCTGAGGTGAGCCAAGAAATCCCGCCTTGGGCCGCAGCGGGTTTTCAAGAGCGAGGAGAGAAAAGGCATCCGCGGGGCCTGCTGGAGGAGAGGGGCTGCAGGCTGGGTCCCCTCAGCAATGCGGGTTATCGGCCGCGCAGGAGCTGCTGCGGCTTCATTCCACCCATGTGAACGACTGGGGCAGCCTGGAGGGGGCAGAGCAGCGAGCCCTGGCCTCTAGGAGGCGGGGACGTGGAGGGAGATGGCAGCACCACGGAGCTCTCCTCAGGAGAGGCAGGAGCGGCCCAGCTCTGAGGGCCATAAAAGCTGCATCCACTACCTGGCTGTTCATGACAATCTGTCTCCGGTAGCTGGTCCCACCATTGGGTTTCCTGTCCACTCCAGGAAGAAGGGAATTTTTTCAAGTTCCAGATGAATTTTCAGCACAAAGCAATGCAGTACTAGGGGACTAAGCCGAGGAAGCCACGAGCAGGACAGATCTTCCCCCACAAGCCGTGTATCACTCCAGGTCTTGCAGCCGAGCACGTTTGCTTGGAGCAGTGCTGCAGACCAAAGCAGTCTGCCCTTCCCAAGAAGCTGCCACGGCCACATGAGAGCAGGACGTGGCTGTCCCTTGATGTGACCCCATGGTCACTCTTTTCCATGTGCTTTCCGTGTTTCAGACTCCAAAAGCAGCCAGCTTTGCAGTCCCAGGCACTGCCTGCTCCTTCGCGCTTCAGTGGGAAAAGCTGCTTCTCCCCTTTCCCCACCTTCATCTAGGACAGGAGCCACAGCAACACTAGATTAGACATTGGGAAGAACTAAGCCAGAATTGAGGGGGACTCTCTTTCCTGGTGTAGCAGCTTTAGGATCCAGAGGGCAGGAGTGCAGATGCAGGACTGCAGAAGCAGGAGCCTGAGCTGTCTGGCAGCAGTAGACATATTTTTTCCTTTTTCTTCCACGGCTTCTCAATTCACAATCAGCTGCACGACAGAAAACGCAAAGCAAAGGGGGTGCCCAGTGGCTGGGGGAGTTTTCACCTTGGAGCTGGGTCTCTGACCTGCTTATTCTCCTCCTTTCCCAAATCCACATCCTTGGGCTCTTCCCTCTGTTCCTCAAGTGATTTAAACCCCAGTCCTACCTGTGAGTTTTAAGGAATCACCACAGTAAAATAGCTTGGAGTGTGTAACACAAATCATTCTTCTGCATATGAAGCCTTAAAAAACAAGAGTAAACCCATGGTGTGACTGAAAGTCTCTTAAAGCATTAGTACCTTTCCTGCTTAAGCTCCCCAGTTCTCCCCTTTTGCTGACATTGGAAGAGTCAACCCAATGCTTTTATTTACATGGCTGCATAAAATTTTCCCTGACTGCTTCTTAAAAAATAAAGAAAATAAAAAAAAAAATCATGTATTTATATATATATATATATATAAAATATTTACATAAAAAGGCAAGGAGGCAAGCAAACTGCTTCCTTCAGCTTCCCAGCTGGCCAACTCTTGCCCTTTTTTTCTTTTTTTTTTTTTTTTTTTGGCAACAGCAGGTTAACATCCTGGTGGAAACTGCCATCAGTCCCCTGTCCCTGTTTCTTTTCCCTCTCCCCTACATCCAACAAGCACTATTGTACCAGCTATATGTTCAGGAG
Organism: Crypturellus undulatus; assembly: GCA_013389825.1. Classification (NCBI taxonomy): domain Eukaryota; kingdom Metazoa; phylum Chordata; class Aves; order Tinamiformes; family Tinamidae; genus Crypturellus; species Crypturellus undulatus. The sequence continues at coordinate 28,641 of VWPW01000971.1, read as the reverse complement.
TCCAAGAGTTAAAGTTGAAGCACAGACTCTCTTTGCCTACTCCCTTAAGCCTCTCAATCTTCCATTAAATCCATTCCTCTACCGAGACTGGATGAGCTTTTTCTCTTTCCCCCCGGTCCAGCCCAGCAGCTGTTGAATTTTCCACCCCAGGCGGAGAGGCAAAGCCCAAAGCATTCTTGGAGGGGCGCTGGGCAGACTCCTCTCCCTGCCAGTCCAATGAGACCCAGCCAGCACTGCACTTTGTACATGAAGCCAAACACGAGCACGTTCCCAATCTTGCGCGCACCGTCGGAAAAGCGACCAAAGCCCATCCGAAAGTATCCAGTTGAAAAGGGTTAAGTGTGCAAACATCTGTACATTGGTGGGTGAGTGCGGATATGTCAACGAGCTCACGGTGCGTCCATCCTGCTAAGAAATCTTGCAGTTGTTGCGTGAGCAGTTCTGTGGGGGGCTCTGGGGTGGGCGAATTGACTTGGACCTCTTCAAGCTGTTACCTTTGCTGCTGCTCCCACCTCCGCTGCTGGCCAGGGAATACGAGCGGCCGTGCATCATCACTGCATTCATGCCATTTGCCATGGAGAAGGATTTCAGGTGACTCTTGATGGTGACGGGCAAGGGCAGCTTGTCAATGAGGTGGACTGGAGTGCAGGACACGATGGCTCGGCAGCACAGGTCCTGCAAGCTGAACACTGGAGGGAGGAAAGACCCAACAGTCAAGATTATAGAAAGAACCTATCCTTGCAAAAGTTCTTTATGCTACGCCATTCTTGTTTTAGATTATAAGAGCTAAAAGCCTCCAATAGAGAACAAATTAGCTGGGAATCCTTTATTCCCAACCTTTTGTCCTAAATTTGAGGCAAGTTCTGCCTTTACAGCTCAGTGTTTGTTCTGAGACACCAGCTTTTGGGGCAGCCCTAGGGTAGACACCGCTGCTACTCCTCCCAGCACAGCAGACAGGAGAGGAAGAACTTGCTCACGTTCCTGCCTGGTTCCTTGGGCTACCATTCGATAACCTGAATGACAGACACCGGGAAAGCCGACAGCAGGTTCTGCAAGCTCTAGGGCTGGATATCGTCCCACTTGCCATTGGTTTGGTAAGGAAAAACCAAGGCGCAGGCTCCTTGCTGAGTGACTGCAGCTGCAAAGACACCATGAAGCCAGAACAAGGCTCAGCCACTAGAGGCTTCCCAGAGCCCACGCAGTTCATGCATTTCTGCTTTGGGAAGCCTAGCTGGGATTTCAAAGCAATTGGCCACATGAGGGCATGCTTTTACCTCCAGCAGGCTGCAACCCATGAAAGCCTCTGCTATTCTAAAGCAGGCAGTGCAGGAAGGCAGGAGTCAGAAAATCTGCCTCTTGAAAAGGTTCAGGAGTGGGTGACAGCAGAGAGAGCTTCACTGTCAAACCACAATTGCTGCTGCCTACACTAGCTCAGCAGGAGGCCAGCACAGAGCATGGTGTCACGCAGCACCAAGGAACCTCCTGTGCAGATGCAACCTGCTCCCTCTGGCATGAGCAGTCCCCGAGCTGCCACTTCAGCCCAGGGCACTTCCCTCCCGCTTGGCAGCTTTGCACAAGTCCAAAGCAGCAGCACAGCAGCAAGGCCGGGGCAGGGATCTGGGGTGGCGGGGTCAGCTCAGAAGGTCTTCTCTCTCCCAGGACCCATATGAAAGCAGACACCCCCCAAGATGAGAAGATAAAACTGCTGCTGCTTAGTCTGTCAAGGGTCACACTGCCACCTCCAGTCAGGAATGTGGGGCCTAGAACTATTTTACTGTAAACGTAACACGCTGAGAAACAGCCCAGACACAGCTGCCAATGCATCACACTGTTGATGTGTGCAGGACAGGCTGGACTATTCCAGGACACTGCTCCATGTCCCAAAGAGGCAGGCAATTTAGTCCCTGCCAACATTTTGTGTTGCCTTGGATTTGCTCAGCCTCCGTGTCTCTCTGAAGCTGGAAATACAGGCTCAGAAAATGATAAGGACCGAGGTGCCTACACTTGGATTCATCCCACATAAGCATTTGAGTCAAGTACTTCTAAGTTGCGAGTTTAATTACCCTCAGCCTCATCTAGAGGAGAGAGAGAGGTGCACGACACTCCAGAGCAGCTCAGAACCTAGACGTGCCTCGTTGCGCTCTGGAGCTGTCCATACCTCACTGCAGGGTTCCTGCAGAAATCCAGGCAACTTGATGAAACACCTCAGGGTTTGTGGAGCAGCACCTGAGCCACAACTTATCACGTGCTTTCAGATCCCCCAGTTACTAGTGAGCCTGCCTCCCACTTCAGGGGAGGCAGAGAGCCTCCATTTCCACCTGCCATGTCCTCCCTACACTCAGCGCATCTTTCTCACTACTGACCTCTGTTGGGTCTCCAGATCTTCTCCATGCCATGCCGCATGAGCACAATGCGGGACAGCTCTGTGAAGGACTCGATGACGTTGAAGTTGCACAGTGGGCTGACCTCAAAAAACGTCATGCAGTTCTTCTCCGCATAGGCCCGGGCCTGCTCCGTTGGGACCTGCCGCTTGAAGGCAAGGTGAAGCCTGTTTCCCACCAGGATCCGGGGGACGCCTGGCGCGTGCTGTAAGAGAAAAGAGGAAGGAGAAGCATGGTTTGTTTTTTTCAACGGGATGCATTACATCCAGGATCCTGCTTACCTTTAACAGCAGCAAAGGGGTGAGGAATAGAAGCTGCTCTGTGATGAGGAGTCAATAAATTGGTATTAGATGATGGAAAAGGCTAAGTTGGCTTCCCTGAAAGCCATTTTAGATGTAATCTCCCTATGTTTCTTAGCTAGTCTCAGGCCTCTTGCTACTACTGGGGTTTATACAGAGGAGCAGGCGCTTGTCCTTTTGCTTTGCTGATTAGTAAACTGCAATGATTCTCCACAGCAGAACCGTTCCGAACCCTATCTCATGGATGCAGCCTCCTAGGATTTTCAATCACAGATCACTGCACTCATGCATCAAATTTAATCTTCTTGCACTACCCAAACACACTGGCTCTTCACAGGCATAAAGGCCCCAGTGTGTGAATGGTGCATTAACACACCCCCACATGGTCTTTCACTCAACTTACCTCATCTATTTCCTTTATCCACCGATCTATCCCATCAAAGGACCAGCGATTAGTGATATCATACACCAAGAGAATTCCCTAGTGAAAGAGAATATACGATTAGGAAGTTTCATACAATACAAACTTAAAAAAAAAAAAAAAAAGCACCTTGAAAAGGTTATTTTTATATTCAGGAATTTGAAGTCTGAGGCACAAAAATAACATTTTTCAGCGTGCCTCAGTTTTAGCCCTAGTGAGTACACAGACACGCAGCAAGTCTGAGGAATGAGAGGGGGATTTATCCCCTTTTCTAACAAATTAGCAAAGTTGGGAAAGGTGCCCATTCTGTTTTTGCTTGAGCATCTCCCAAATCATTTACAAAGCAGCAGATTCTTTGCCAAGGAGAACCTGCCTTGGTGACTTTGTATCAGATTTCAGCTGGGATGAATGAGGGGTTTTGCTCAAGCTTTCTGAAGCTGCTGGGAATAACAGCCTGGGACTAGCTGACAGACCCAGGAAGGCAGGTTGCACCACACAAGCCCTATTACAAACCTGAGAGAGGGTCAGAAACAGGCTTCTCCCTTTTCTGTTACTGCAAAACAGCTACATTTAGCAGATGGTTGTTAGTAGATCCTCACAAAGCTTAGATATCACACCTATCTTCAGCGCATTTTTTCCTCCTCTAGAATCCATTCCATTCTGTGCTCCTTTTACTGTTGGGGAAGTAGTTGAGTGATTTCAATAATCCAGGTAACAACAGTCTGCAGGGTTAAGATCACAGGAGCAGGGGCTGCGCAGCCAGGCGTCACATGGAAAATAACCCAGGAGCAATAAGACCAAGCCGAGGGCAAAGCAAACCAGTTCAAGATGTGAACACCTGAATGACAGACAATTTAACAGGAAGTTTGGCAGAAACAGACAACCTACTTAGCATTCATCCTGGTGGAAGTCAATGAGCCAATGAGTATCCTAATGTTCCAGCAGACCTGCTGCTTTCTCTGTTCAAACAGACACCTACTACCCAGGCAAGAAACTCAATCCACTTGCTCCTCCTGTAACACACCTTGAAATTTTCTTCTGGATGATTTCTGGACTGCCTTTAGCCTGCAGAAACAGAGCTAAGACCTAGTGTGTCTATATTGCTTCTGCCAGAAACAGTGTCGAGGTCAGACTCTTCAAGCATGCTGGCAAGGGCGGTCTCAGATCTCTTCCAAGAAGAAGGAAAAAATATCAGCAAATCTGCAGTATCAGGTTTTTAATAGCAAGGGGGAAGCAAACATGATATTTTCCAGATGCAATAAGGGACACAACTGTCTCCCCAAGTTCATCCTCCAAAGTCAGGGCCCCGCTCCATGTGTACACATTGAGAAGTAAGATTGAGAAGTTGAGTTTTCCAATGAGGAAGAAACATGGAGGCCAAGTTGTCTAAAACCTCGATATCGCCCTTATGGTCCCCATGATGAGTTTTGAGACCAACTTTATATTTGCTCAGTGCGAGATGGACAAAGCAGCCTTAAAAAAACTCCTCTTCCACATGCAGCATTGCCAGACACTCTGCGCAACCGTATGGGTAGACTTTGAACATCACATTTCTACAGAACACATCGCAAATAAGCTTTGTACTGTTTTCTCTAGGAGAAAAAGTAGTAATAACACAGACATGCATGCAGTCAGGGAATTGGCTCCATTTCTCCTGACAATTCCAACTAGGATCAAAGGAAGAAAGGCGGGGGAGGAGGAGGGGGGAAAGGAAAATTGTGCTAAAGATTTTAATTAATCATAAAATGGCCAAACTTCTATTTGCAACCTAAATAGCTCTCTTTCCAAAAGCCTGTATCTCTCTGAATACCCTAATATCTCCATACCTATCATAATATTTGCTTTCACAAAGCAGCTTTCAAGTGTTATGTACCCCAGTTTCCCCTAGTTTCCACAGCATGGAGGAATCAAAACCTCTACTCGAACTCTACATGCACATTCTCAAACACAAGGCTGAGCAACCAGCAATGGAAGTGTCCATATATGTGATGCCCCACATGGCGAGCAAGGACAACAAAAGGTCCGTTATGGCACAGAGCATCACGTAGGGACACTCGCTTTGACAAAAGCCAGGCCTGCATGAGCAGAGGTTTACGGAGATCTGTCCGCATAAGTGATGGGGGGAAGCTGGACTGTGTCCCCAGGACTTCTTGTTGCAGGACTGGACTTACCTGGACCCTGCTCATGGGGCAATTCCACTTCTGCTGCCAGATCATTTCCCAACAGCACAAGACACTTGTTTAAATGACTAAGCTTTTGGTAAACGGCTTGGCAGGCAGGGGCCGACTCCCAGCAGCAGGACAACATCCATGGAAGCGACGTGACCTGGCTAAGTGGCTGCAGCAACTGAAGAAGCTTTAAGGTCTACAGCAAAGACTACCGCAGTTCTTTGCTATTCTGTTAGGGCTAGCATAAGATTTTGAACTTTCTGAACACTGGTTAGGACTTTCTGTAGGTGGCCTGAAACAATTCACGATGGATTTAGGCTCCCATAGATAACATTGGTCGTAAAATGATGGAGGGCTTGGCTTCCAGAGTCAGTTCAAGTCACCAGCACGTGAAGACAAGAGCAAGGACTAACTCTAAGCCAGCAAGAGAGATTCTGAAGCAAGGGACCTGCTGGCCAAACACACTCCTAGAAGGATAACGAGAGCTGCTGTGTTAGAGGTGGGGGAATCTCAAACCCCAGGGAAGCAAGGAGAGAAAACGAGGGAGGTCTCAAGCACATTGCTATGTTACAAGCCTCTTCCTTGAGCCAAATTGCTCACTGCAATTTATATATTGCTCACTGCTATTTATAAATAGAAAAAAAAAGCCATTTATAACTGATAAGGAAGAGGGCATGGTCCCAAGCAAAGGGACNAAAAAAAAGCCATTTATAACTGATAAGGGCATGGTCCCAAGCAAAGGGATAGCTTTGTATTGAAGCTCTAGAGTTTTCTGAATGCAGTAGAGGTGAAAGGAAGGTTGTCTTCAAACTCATGCATTGGACCCAACGTGTAAGCTGGAGGTCCATGCGCTCCCCCACTAACACTCCTGTGTCCCTGCACTCCTGTGGTGCCTGTGAAGGTGGCCTGAGCTTCCCAGCAGCTGCCTCAGCCACCTGCAGCACTAGAGATCTGCCCAATCACGAATCAATGTCAAACTGTAGGAGGTATCAACACCACGTGCCAGTCTAAAGTGATCTCAAGTCTAACGCACAAGTAAACGTGCAAGAAGTCTAAGTTCATTTAACTTGAGGAGAAATTATCCTGGAGGCTCCCCATCATGTTATGAAAAGGATGACTTTAGCATACTAAGAAAGCATTACTAAAAGCATTTTTTTTTTTTTTCAGAAGAACTACAAGATATTTCTGATGTGGAAAACCTAGACTTTTTTTCTGGAGCAGGACCCAAAGGAAAACTTCAAAATTTAATGCTTTGTTTCATGTTTTTAAAAATGCAGTTTAAAATCCAGCTTGGTCGCTCTAACTCAGGTTAGTATCAAACATGCAAGTTGGAGGAGCCCTATTTTTGGAACAGACTTGAATGCAGCACAGATGGGAAGAAGTCCATGGGGAGAGCTGCTGTCTTATTTAAACAAACCGGACAGGCCTCAGAAAGCACCTGGCCCCAATTTAAACAGGGACAGATCTAGAGTGAAAATTGCCTTTTCCTCTATAAGCTTTGCCTTCTCAGCCCTTAATCTAGAAACTAATATAGTGAATTTAGTCTGCAATATACCTTTTCTGTAGCAAAGTCTGACCCCTCTCCCTCCTCTCTCTCTCTCTCGCTGCTTCATAAAAACAGAGTACTGCCCAGCAAAGAAACATGGTGCATTAACATCGTTCCCATCCTTCTGATGCTTGAGGCGCTGTTCTTCAGAGCTCTTAATTACAGAGTGAAAGACTTTTTTTACAGCAAATATCCTCTCCCAGGACACTGCCAGCAAGCTTACCTGGGCGCCTCTGGAGTAGGATCTGAAAATGGTACAAAATCTTCCTTGCCCTGATGTGTCCCTGTAACAAAGAAAATTACATCTGTGAATGCTAAAGAATAAAATTCCACACCACACTGCTCTTGTTGGACTAAAATCCATGTAGCACCAACCTCCCTGAATTTTTGAAACATGAATGATATCTGAACTGCTCTGCAAGGGGCTTTCGGGAAAGATCTGAAGCAATTCATCATACTTCCCACGGTGCAGACACTACCAAGATCATAAACTGAACATAATTATTGAAAAGAGGACAAGTTTTCTTGCACTAGCTGTTTGCACTGACTTTTCCAAACAAGTTTTAGCCAAATATGAAAGAAGGAGTCTCTAACTAAACCTCCTTGACAGACCTAACCCTACACAGGGCTCAGGAACAGGACCAGGGACAAGGGACTTGACAAACACTAACCCTCTCCTGGGTTGGATGACCAAAGAAATGTTAAGGAATAATCATTAAGAGACTCATTAATGCACTGTAAAATTATATTGTAAGCATTTCAGAGAAGGTCACGTTCTCCAGCTTCAGTAGTACAGGACAAAAAAAACAGGTCTTTGAGGGAGAAGCAAGAGGTGACTGCATACAGAGCTGAAATGTTAAAATAGGCATCTTACAAGAGGGGCAAAAGAATATAAGAACCACATTAAAAAAAACAAACAAACGAGAGGAGGCAATTTAGTCATTTCTGTTCATTCATAACAAAAAATGAGGAAATGCAACTGAAAGCAGGTGTTGAATTAAACACTGAGTCAGTCACTGAGGCTAACAACCTGGTGTTCATTTGCCATTTAACTACACAGATATTCCAGTTGATACAAGTGCTGAAGTGGAAATTTAACTCTATATTCAAAGGTCTGTGACTCCCCTTATTAGAGCAAGGTGAAACCCAGAATAAGACCTGGCAGCCTCTTATCGACAGGATTCTTGTGGCAGTTTCTCAGCAGTTTAAGCTACAGACAAAGCTGGCAGGAAGATTCTGGGTCTCTGGCCTCTGCTGGCATGACAGGGAGTCACAGTTGTCCCAAGGCATTCCTTCATCTCCATCCCAGTGCCAGGTCACACCAGTAAATCCTGCTCTCTGGGGATTTCTTGTAGTCTGCGACACAAAAAGTGAACCCGATTCGCTGCACTGCTTGGGTAGGAAGTTCTGAGTCGTTGAGAAATATCCAGGCAAACAAATGGCTTTACATGCTCTTCTCCTCCTTTTCTATTCCCTCACACATATTCCTCTTCCTAGATGTAAAGGGAAGTCCAAAACTACTGCCAGAACAGTACTGCTCTCCAGTGAGTGAGGACTATATGGAAGTAGTCAGGTATAATGGAGATAGAATGGCCTGGGAACACTCTGGCAAAGAGAACAACCTGCTATTCGTGCTACTCATTAGCAAGAAGTCTGATTTGCTTCCTCTTGGGGAGAAGAAGAGCTAATAAAGTCTCCCTGCACAACCAGAGGATGCTCTGCTTCTCCATCATTCAATACAGCATCCATGTTCCTCTGCTGGCAGATGCTGCTCTCACAGTGAAAACAATTTAAAAATCAAACTCACCAGAGCTCCAGCTTGACCCTCCTGCCATCCAGCAAGATAGTAGTGGTCTTGTAGTCAATTCCTGAAAGGAAACCAATGCAAAGCTGAGCAAGAGATCGGCCAGGAATTGGCTTGGCCCACCCAGGCCCACCATTCAACCCTTACCAAAAAGGGCAATTTTCTCCCTCTTGCTCTGCTGCAAGTTTCTGGATAACTGCAACAGATTTGATGAAACAGACTCTGCTTCCAAATTCAGAACATTCTTGTGCAGCTCCTTCCCTCTTCTCCCAGAATAAAAGTTAATCCCTAGGGTGCTTCCTTCTTGTGCAGTCCTAGGTAAAGCCTGTCACAACTCTCCTCTCTAGAAGCTGTTTTGTGACTCTTCAGATTGATAAAAGCAAATGCTCTGTGAATGCACTCACTACCTAAAGTCAGAGGATTATATCAGAGACTTTGTAGGGGGGATTAGCCAGAAAAATAAAAAATGCCAAAGTTTTTCTGACAAGTTCATATGCAGACAACCATCTCTGAATGAACATTGCCTCCTCAAACGTTCAAAGGACAGTTTGGAAGGTAGCAGTCCTGAACGCCTGCCCAAGTTTACAATTTCTTCTTTACAACTACGGGACAGAGTAGAAATTGAGAAACACTACACTGGTCAAGGAAGTAAAATTAAAAAAAGGTAAATTCAAGTTTGCCTCACTAAAAGAGATCTCTGACTTGGTGGTAAAGCAGCACCACTTCAATTTTCACTAAGTTTTGAATGAACAGTGGCTTCCTACACATTGCACATCCTTGTTCTCCAGGATACGCGACAACGTGTGTTGCCAAATTACCCATCCCACCGTCAGCATGAGCAGGCAGGGATGAGCCCCAAAACTCCCTCTGGTGCTCTGCCAAGGCAAATGGTCCATGCTGCAATCCCTTTTCCTACAGAGAAAACTGTTTGAGGAGTATCACACAAGAGCCATCAAGGTTTAGCTCATGCAACCTAGTCTGATTTTTTTTTTTTTTTTTTTACTTTATGGTTGCAGATCAGAGCTCGTGAGAGGTTCAAGCAACAGTCTGGTGTATTAGAGGCCTCTTCTGCTTAGAGGTATGGGAATGAAAGGCTGGGCAGGGGAGGAAAAAGTGGTATCCATCTAAAACATCTAAAAATGTGGAGCTGCTGGAGAGAGTCCAACGCAGGGCCACGAGGATGATCAGGGGCCTGGAATATCTGCCCTACGAGGAGAGGCTGAGGGAGCTGGTCTTGTTCAGCCTGGAGAAGAGAAGGCAGAGAGGGGACCTGATCTGCGTCTATAAGTGCCTCAAGGGAGGGAGTGAGGAGGATGGGGCTGGCCTCTTTTCACTGGTGGTCACTGACAGAACCAGAGGAAATGGCCACAAACTGAAGCATAAAAAGTTCCACGGGAACTTAAGGAAGAACTTCTTGACGGTGAGGGTGACAGAGCACTGGAACAGGCTGCCCAGAGAGGTTGTGGAGTCTCCTTCTCCTTCAAGATCGGCTTGGTTGCAGCCCTGTGCCACATGCTCTAGGTGGCCCTGCGTGTGCAGGGGGGTTGGACTAGATGACCTCTAGAGGCCCCTTCCAACCTTAGGCATTCTATGATTCTATGAAAACTGCAAGGAAAGCACCTGCATCTTGGTTTGGTTTAAAGTGTGGCACCATTCAGACTGAAACATGATTGTTGTGCCATGAAATGCCAGTTTTTATAGAGCCACAGCATCAGAAGAGCAAATACTACCCCCTAAACAGCAATACTGAACTGTGCTGCAAAGGCAAAGCGCACCATTACCAGGTGGCCGCTGGAAAATGCGAGCAGCCTTTAAGGAATCACAACGCCTTCCCTCCTATCAGCTTTATCGTCCCCTCTCAAACCTTGATTTTCCATCAATAACCCACCACTGTTTCCAGTTGTATTTCCCTTCTCCTGCAAGAGCAACGCTGCCCCAGTAACCTCACAGCAAGTTTGTCAATAAAGCAAATGGATTTTCCTTCTGAGCCATCAGCAGGAGCTTCCTCTTAGTGCAGAAATAAATTGGATTTTTGCCTTTGCAGAGTGCTATAAAAAGCAAAGATAGTTATCTCAAATCCCAACTATTTCCAGTGCTGGAAATGCACTGGAATGCAGTCCAGTGCATTTTATCATCCTCCAGAGACAAGTGAATGATCTATATTTATTTTCATATTGATTTCAATCCCCCATCCCAAGGGGGATTCCACCACTGCATTAGTGGAAATAAGTCTACTCTGCACCCAAAGCATGGAAAACTTGGGATGAAGCATCCGAAAAGATGGGAGTTTCAGCCATTTCCCTCTGCTGTCCTCAAGAGCAATGTAGTTTTGGGGGCACAAAGGCCACACACTTCCAGAACGCAGTTGTCAGGATGAAATCATTCACTTGACCCTTATCTCAAAAACTGCTTAGGATGTAGGAGGAGAAAACTCAAGTTAATGCAAACTACACAGCTACAAGCCCAGGTATTGACAGCTGCAAGGCAGTCGCCAGCTTTGGCATTCACAAACCACCTACTCTGTGTGTTGGACATTCTCAGTGTCCTCAGCAGAGCTGCTGGCGTGCTGCAAACCTGAAAGTTAGGCACAAGAGCACTGCTGTAAACATCCACGCTCTCCATTCTCACCTGCAACTGCATCAAGTACCGTAACTCACATTAACACAGGCCTCTTGGGTGCAATACATGCCCCTTCTTGAACTCCTGCTATTTCTCATCCCACCTCTGAAAATGTTTCAGAAAAATAAGCAGGCAAATAATGTTCCTTCACCTCCATGTCTGCACTCAGAAGGCAAACAGGCAAGATGGAGATGCACAAGGTGCAGCGTAAGAACGTAGCATAAACCCTTCTTGTTCCACGTGAAGCAAGTGATGGAGCCCTGTTTTGGGACAGGCAGATTGCGCAAAGAACTAAAAATTAATTTCCAGTGCCTTCTGCAGAAGTATGATGAAAAGCGGAGCACCAAATCTATTCCTTCACTTTTGGGAAGTCATTCCCAAAAGTCTATTCCTTCACTTTTTGCAAGTCGTTTTGATTGCTTGGCCTCAAGGAATCGCACACGTTCGTACTGCAGTTACATTCTTAGTCAAGGACTGGAAGCAGAGAGAGGGTAAAGGCCCTTTTCCCAAACGCTGTAACTTGCAGCACTGGTAGGAGACTCAGTGAGGACCTCACGTTACACTCACATTAAAAGTGAAGCTGTTTTGACTTTTTATTTTAAGCTACATCCCGCATTGAAACTTTATCCTGTAACATGACTTGGCAGAAAGGGATGCCCTTTGTAATGTACCCAGATTTGAACTATGAGTTAAATTTAAATGAAAAAACATAAACAAACAAACCAAAACAAAAAAAACCCCACCACCATTAACAACAAAAAAAATCCCAGAAACTAAAGCAAAAAAAAAAAAACCAAAAAAATCATTTAAGCAAAGAGCTCTAGTCACAAGCTCACAAATACTAATGGTTTGTGCAGTGGCCACACCTGGGGAAGCCACGAGCTCCCCACCGCTTTCCCCGCTCACGCAGCGCAACGGGATGGTCCAAGGCGATGCCCTTTCAGGGCTGCCTGCAACATCTTCTGCGGTCTGAACGTGGGTACTACATAAATCATCATGTGGAGGGTTTTGCCATTTTCTACCCAAAAGCAACCGCCTGCAGAGCTCACACAAGTGCGAACAGTTGCAGTCTAAACCCAAGAGCTGTTACCTCTATTCTATTCACATTAATCAATTTTTTTGGCTGTGGACCACGAGGAACAACCTCTCGTCCTCACCTCACCACGCAGAGCACCGACTGCAGCAGGCAGACGAGTCAAGCGGCCGAGTTGGCTTTGCTGGACCCACCTTTGCTAGCTCAGGCCTGGTTTTTCTTTGGTCCCAGAGATTTTCCAGGAGACTACGAGCAGCTGTTTCCCACTCCGCAGCCGCTAGATGTCACCATCGCACAGAGCCTTTGGGCAGCTGCCAGCCTCTCCCAGCCGCAGCAGAGCTGCTCTTTTGTCTCCACGAGGCAGGCGGCGCCGGAGTTGGCAGATACGGGGAAGTTTAAGTGTAATTTGGACAGCTCACAGGGTTTCCCCCTACCCGAACAGCTCTCGGCTCACAACACCTCCCTTCAAAACCAGCCTTTCATCTCGCTCAGAAGCGGTTTTGGGTGTCTCAAACCCAACGCGCTGCTGCAGAGCCCGCGCGATACCCGCGCCGCAAACTGCAGCCTCAGCAGAGCCCTGCCCGGCCCTCAGGGCGCCCAGCACACAAGACAAAAAGCAACCACCCTCTTCATAGCTAATTTTCTTTTATCAAGCCATCTGCTTCTTGACCAATATCTTGCCTGCTGCAAAAAAACGAATGGAGCTTGGAAAACAAGTCTGGGCTAGCGCTCTCGTTCAGCCCAGCTCCTCTGCTATTATTTCTTCAGTTCCCCGTGATGCTCCTACTTACCCTGACGCCGTTTCAACCTATTTTTGGAGCCGTAAAACTACTTGGTGCAGAGTAGCAAGTAAAGTAATCTGCTGCCACCGACCTCCCTGTCGGGCACCCAGGTCCCCTTGGCAGAATGAAGCTTCACATGGCTAGTGCCATAACCAGCTCCGTCTCCAGAAAAGCTAAAAAATGTCTTTTGACAGTCAATAAAGAAGAATTCCTAGAAATCAAACTTTCCCGTGGCTTTGAGGAGGCACTGCAAGAATCTTTACCTACTCCAAAACACTAATTTAGACCACAAGATACTTCCAATCAATAGTTATATGGATTGGAAGAAACCTTAGAGTTAGTTAAAATTTGACTTTCCACCTGAAAGGCTGTACCCATCTTAATGGGAAATAAAACCACTCCAAGAACAATGTCCATTTGCTTGGAAAATTTGGTACCGCTGAAAGAAAACTGGGATATGTATTTAATGCTACTCTTTGGCTCTCCCTTTGAAGAGGCCCTATAAATATTTATTGCTAGGAACACAGGAGTTTGACTTTCTGCTGTTTTTGTTGTAAAGACAAGGAGAATTTCCAGACTCTCAAGCTTGATTCTGACCCAAGGACTGCAGGGTAGACTAGCAGGATCTTCTGCCCCTCAACAGACAGTTCTGGAACAAAACTGTTTCAGCTCTTCTACTCAATGGGAGCAACTTTCCTTCCTTGGGATTTCACAGAAGACACCTGGTGATGGGATGAGGGCAATAAGAGCTTTCAGAGAGCGCAGAGTACCAAGGAGCTGCTAGGAGCAATACCATGCTTTAGGTTTAGGTTGTCCCAATCAACTGTTCTCCTCCAAACAGGCTCTAAAACGCTAGACCACCAAATTAATGGCTCCACTATCCCTGCCTAAATATATATATTTAGGAGACATAAAAGGAGACAGCTGGAGGAGTCCCATTACAGAGAGATGAAGGGACTCGGAGTTACAAAAAGCCACAGCAGGTTTTTCTGGAAAGGTTCTCCAAGTCTGTGCACAGCCACACTGGCACTGTACCATGGGTTTGTATCTGTGGTGCCTCTGAGAAGAAAACAATTTCTCAGCAAATCGGGGTTGGAGGACACGCCAGGTGACATGTGGAGATCTCTTTCTAAAGAAAGAAAAGGCACTCAAGTGAGACACAGACATTTTTAAAGACAAGCTTGTTTGCCTTCCTAGAGGTGCTTTAAGTCATTTCCAGTTTGCGTGAATCACAGATTGACCAAAGTTACTTTTCCCTTGACTATTTAAATGGATCACTTTCTCCTTGGGAATTCATTGTCTTCTTTTCTGTTAGATCACCCACAAGAAACACGGATTTTTCAATTAAACAGGGTTGAATTCATTTATATTTCAAAAGAGGAATGTTGTCTAAGTCATTAAGGGCAACATTATATAATGTGAATAGTCAAAACCTCTGAGGTGCACAATGACAAGCCAAGGCCCAACCTTTGTTCAATGCGTTATACATAATTAAGAAAATAATATAAGTAAGCTTCGCCTCCTCATCTGGCTCAGGACTAGATGTTATCGTCTACTTTTGGCTTTCTAAGCCTCCAAATCTTAGAAGTGTCTTGCACAGGGACTTGGACTTTCAAAGCAGCACCAGGGATTTGTGCGTGTTTGAGATGAAGCCCCATCCTGGGCTGGTTTGCAGCACCCGCTGCGTTCTCCTCTGACTGAGTTTTTAATCCAGCAGAAAGTATATAAGTAAGTAAGAGTATAAAATATACTCTTATATTTTATAAATATATATTTAAAATGTATTTAAATATTTAAAATATAAATATAAAAGTATATAAGAAAGAAATCCCAAGCAAGCTATGAATTCATGCCAAAACCAGTACAAGGATTGCACCTCTGCATATATAACCAGATGACAAGGCTGAAGTGTTCCTTCACTCTGATAAATTCAGCCTAAAGCAGCCAGTGCAGAACTTAATTGACCCAAATGCTATCTATCAGCTGAGAAGCATCCAAAGAAAACTCTATTCCAACAGGAACCTGGGGGTTACAGATGTTAACTAAAATACTCTTTGCCACATAGCAAGGGGACAAGACAACCCTCATACAAGGCCGAGGACTTCTTCAGAAAGTGCAGAGCCCCAAGGGCCCGAATGAAATTACCTGACCTTAAAAAGAGAGTGCAACAACTTGCTGGAAGCTGGAAGCCACAGGGGTGAGAAATCTTCCCAACAATGTATCAGGTCATCACTTACCCCGTCTGCAGGGAGACAGGCAAGAAATTATCTTCACCAATAAGAGGGGTAAACAGAGCGCACGATTTAAAATAAAGAAGGAACCACCTCAGGTCTGTGCTTTTTAGTGTCAGTGTTTACCTTAGCTGTACTGTTTCTTTCTGTTAAGGGTGATGATAGCGTTCCCAAATAGGATCGTAGCAGAACGTAGCAGCAGGTGCCTTGAAGTCTGGGGTGGGAAGAAGCACCTGTTTTTACACTGCGCTGCTACACGGCAACCTGCTTGAGAAGCTACACTGAGAACACGGACATGAAGGTCTCAGCTCGTACTTGGCCTCCGAGTGGTTAATGATGCTCCCTCCTGGCACATTGTATTGGCTTCTCCTGCAACCACCTGTGCTAACGGGCATCATGGCCTGCTCAGAAGAGCAAATACAAAATCCATTCCCATTGCCCATCTCAACAGGGTAGAACAAGCACCTTCAAATCACTTCACTATTAAGGACTTCCACTAAAGAACTGAGCTGCAAAGACATTTCAGCTCTTTCTTCTGAGTCCAGAGAGGCAGTCCTAGGTGTCCGTGTCACGGAAGGAAGCTGCTACCTCATGCCAGCTCCTTCCAACTCAAGTTGCCCAAGTACTTGTTACCTCTGCAGGACTGAAGAAGCTGCCAAGCACCTAATTCAGTAGGCAGGCTAAAACGCAGTGAGAACTAGTACCTGTAAAGACTTCAAATGACCCAAACTTGTGGATTTCTTCTAAAGAATGCACTGTCTTCCACTCAGATCCACCTAATTTCAGACGTTTATTTTAGATTTAGATCAAAACTCTGTGATACAAAAAGCTGCTTATTTCCATATTCGCTCCAGGCATCAACACCACCATCGACTCCTAAGGACTCATGGGCAGAGGGGGCCATCAAACAAATAATTGCTTGTTCGGTTCTGTAAACAGCAGAAGTAAAATGTATATTCAGAGTCCAGAATTGGAGAATACTCTGTTTATCAACTGCTGCTCCACAATTCAGCAGCACGAGCTTCATTACGGTCCTTGCACACAGCGGGACTTTGTTCCCTGCTCAGTTGAGGATGGCAACCGCCACTGAAAATAGTGTTTGGAGCCAAAAGCAAAGCTGTTCCTAGAACTCAAACTATTCCAACAGACACCCAAGAAGCCAACAGAAAGAG
Source organism: Crypturellus undulatus (assembly GCA_013389825.1). Classification (NCBI taxonomy): domain Eukaryota; kingdom Metazoa; phylum Chordata; class Aves; order Tinamiformes; family Tinamidae; genus Crypturellus; species Crypturellus undulatus. The sequence continues at coordinate 12,185 of VWPW01000971.1, read as the reverse complement.
TCAAGAGTCAGTCCAGAATCAGGAATGTTAAGTGGATTTGTTCGTTAGAAGAAAATCAAGATTGATTTTATGCACAGACGCCATGACAAACAAAAGAGGTTCTTCATGCTTTGCTGTTCAGAGCTCCATAAAAAAAACTATACAGCTGCGCTTGGAAACAAAAGGCAGTCTATGAGGGGGGGAGAAAAAAAATCCTGGGGCACCATAACAATTTTCATTGTTGCTGGCTCACCACACAGTCGCAAAATGCTACCCGCAGACAAAAAAAAAAAAGAATAATTGTATAAAATACCTTAAAAATCCCAGCATTTCAGCATCTGCATCTCCAAGCGCTGCGCGTGCTGTGACGTGGGAAGCACTGGGTGCAGAGGCAGAGCTTCGCAGCAGCAGCTGCCCGAGGCGCACGTGGCAGCGCCCTGCATCCCCGCTGGCCTTGGGAAGGCTGAGCAGCAGCAGCGGCACCGTGCGCCTCGCACAGCCTGTCGCGCTCCCAGGAAAGGGGCCGGTCTCCATGACAACCTTAACCGGATGCGAGAAGCCCGATGCTGCTCTCACATCTCGAGAGAGTGCTGCAGCCGGGAGGGAATCACTCCAAGCTGCACGCGCGGAGACGGATGTTGGGTCATTTCTGTGAGCTACTTCCACAGTCAACAGCCGGTGTCGAGGGACTCGAGCTACAATCCCCATCCTTGCCCTTAGTGAACGGCTGCGGCTGGCAGCAAAGCTGACGTCTTTCTATTCCGCCCCTGAAACACAAAGCTTTGCAGAAGCATCGCTGCAGCTCCCAAGCCTTGATCCGTGTCTCCCAACCCTTGGCTCTTCGTGAGGGCCGAAGCCTCCCGAGATCCTCCTTTTCACTTACAGTCACCGCAGGATAATGGATTGTCCCTGCAAGCAAAGTGATCTGGATGCAGCCTAGTTAGAGCAGCGCTGAAGAACCAGAGACACTGCCTGGAGGACAGAGGGTAAAGGAAAAAAGGCCACAGTTTGTGGCCAGGAGAAATCCAGCCTGAGTTGATGGTTCTCCTAGGACGAAACCACAATTCTTGAATATCCTTGTGGCTACTACCTGGATGCCTCCTGTTTTTAAAATACACATTTTATAATTTAAAAGCCTGCACAAAGGAAATACAAGGTGGAGGGATTTCTCTGAACACAGCTGGGGAGTGAGGTGCAGAAAGGAACTATTTGCAGAGCCTGGCAAGGGGTACAATAAAACCCCCAAAACCAGCCAAGAAAAAAAGACTAAAACCAAAGCCCATATAGAAAATAGGTCAAAACGATATCCTTTTAATGAAAATGTGTTTTGCTGAGTGAAGCATTACTCCAGAGATGCGCAGCATCTTTTATTAAATTGTCAGTTAAATAGAGCTCTTCAATACTCTCTCCTGTCTGCTTCCTCCATGCCAGTAAGGCCTTAAGAACATCCTCTGTTAGAGTCGCACAAAGATTTTTGCCTCAGTTCAGTGCTGTATATTGAAACAGCTACAGGTGAAGCCCTGGACAGGTGAAGGGAAGAGGTGCTCAAGTTTTAATCATAAAACACTAGCTGATTTTCCAATAGAGTGACAGAGCGGAGGGAAAGAAAAAAAATAGAAGAAATTGAGGCACAAATCTCAAAATCTCAGGGCTGTAAAAGTGTCCTCTGTAAGAAGAAAAATATGAGCAAAATAAACTTTAGAATTCGTGCTATAGCTTCACTATAAGCAGATTTTCTGCAGGAATAAATCCAGTTCTTGGAACAGGGGCATCCAGAACTGAGCTTGAGTCCTGTACAGCCCAAGGAACTTCTCTTGCACAGTCTTAGCTTCACTGCAGCCCCAATTAACACCAGAATCTTTAGCAAAAGGGAGCAGAAAGCGCCAAGATCTTTCACATCATAGCTTTTCCGCTCACGCAGTCCAAACCCAAAATGTGACATGATGCTTCTGTATCACGGCTCATCTAGTGACAAATCTGGGAGAATGATTGGGGGGGGGGGGGTAGAGGTAGCATTATAAAGGCAATTAAAAGGAAATGAGGAAAGAGCAAGGTGAGAGGATCTCAGCAATCAAACCTAAGCATTCAGCGCAGCTCTTTGCCAGGGCAACAGAGAGATGCTCTGCTTTGCGCAGCACAGGGAGGCGGCTTGAGGAAAACATGCCAGGGAGCAGCTGGTAACAAAAGCTGACGGAGAGGGGGAGGAGGAGGAGGAGGCTGCCGTGACATTTAAATGGGCTTTCACATGCAGTTTACACACCAAAAATAACAAGAAGTGGACAGTGTCATCTTAGGATCTGGGTAGCGCTAAACATACTTGTTTAAAAACAAAACAAAAAACAAACAAACAAAGACACTTTAACAGTACAAAGTCCCTTCTAATTGCAGAAGCCCATCTCACCCATTTCAGATTTCCAGCACTCAGTCCAATTGCCTTCATGGACTCCTGGCTCAGCTGCATGTAAAGGAGTAGTTCAAAAGTTTCAATATGGCACCTTAGCAACTATTTTTTTCATGGTAAGAATTAATAAATTAACAGGGGAGAAACAGGAGATGCTGGAGACATTTCCCATTCAAAGCTTGCTCTGATTAGATATAAATTTTGCTCCCCCGCCCCGATGACAAGAAAGGAAGCAGCCCTGAAACAAGTGGAGTATATGAGGTGTCAGAGGAGAAACGAGAGACTTCTCCTCCTTGGTCCATCTTGGAACTTTAGAGGTAAAGAATGAAGTGCACAAGATCAACAGAATTCCCTCCCATGCTCCTTTTCCTCAGCAACAAGGAGGGAGTAAAAGACAACGATTCCCTTTTTTGCTGTCCTTGAATGCACCCGCTGTGGTAAAAATAGGTATCTCGGTGACTAACTTGCAGGCTACTACACAGCAAAGCTAAACAGTTCCCCAGGTGACACTTCTGGATGCAGTTAGACTGCAGCACTGGCAAGGAGGTAGAAGAGGACTTTATGGAGAACATAACTGCTGAAGAGAGGGATTTGAAATGGCCAGTAAAAAGGGATCTCCAAATTTAGTTAAATGGACAGAAGGAGTCAGAAGAAAAGACATCCAAAAAAATGGGTCATATGAGAAGATGTTCTGGTCATTAAAACAGCAGCTTTGAGGTCCCTGGGCAAAGGGCACTTGCTGGAAGAGTCTGAGCAATCTTCAAATGTTCAGTTAATGCTGCTTCTCACTGGCTTCTGACCAGGGAAAGAACATCAAGTCACCTGGCTCTAGGTCCTGGATCTGGGAACCAAGACTTCCAGCTAAGCCCAAATACCAAGGAGCAGCAACAGATATAAGGGTCTGCAGAGAAGTTCCTGCAGCTCCTGCCCCAAAGCCGAGTTCTTTGAATAGGTATCATTGGGAAAAGGTCTTCGGAAAGGCTCATACAGTTCTATCTGTCCAAGAAAACCTGTGAGTAACTATGGTCGTTAAGCATTTAAGATGTCTTTTTCCTAACATTTCCTTGGATCAGCTAATAAGGGTGAACTGAGAAACTGAGATGTTCCTCATCAAGTCAATACCGTGTCCCCAGTACAGTAATAAAACACCTAGGCCTGGGCTTTAATAAAGATACTGAGCCCCAGCTATGGGATGATGTTGAAACCAGCTGTGAGGAGGTCATGGCAGACGGAATGACCACCAAACCCCTAGGGCAGGACAGCATCTTTCACGTGAGCTTTCATAGGACCCTGGAAGAGCTGAAAGAAGTTGCTCAAAGGGCAGACATAAAAGTTCCTCCTTATGATGCTCTTAACACAAGTTAAGGTCAGGAAGTTTCCTTAACACACCTTCCTCCTTTCTTAGGGGAACAGCAGTAGGGGAATGGGAGGAGACTCCTCTAGAAAAAAGTGTGCTAGACAGATTAAGCACATTACATTGACATCCTTGTTGTGAAAGCAGCCCAGATCCCATTTGGTGTGCTCGCCGAGCACCGTATCATATGGCACTAATGGCATTTGTGCCCATCAAAGATTCTTGTCTAAAGAGGCCTCCACATGACTCACTCGGTGGTGATGCAGAGCAGAAGTGAGCAGGTTTCTCAAGCAAGCCAAAAGACAAGCTCAACAGGATTTTTTTCAGTGTAAGCATATGAATAACTAGACATGCAAGAGACACACTATGGCACAGTATCGACAAAGTGATAGGTCCTCCTGTGCTGAGCTCCAGGCGGTTGCTCACCTGAGCACATGCCCAGTGTATGCATTTTCATGCATAGCTCCACCACATCTACTTGCCCAAGAACCTGCAAGCACAAGAATTTTTGTCATGCTTTGGTATTTGGGGAAGGACAGAAAGCAAGTGGACAATTTAAGCAGCAAGTGGTCTGCATAGCTGACTTGCAGTCATGAGTGAAGAGGGCAGTTTTGCTTCGAGTCAGCTATTCCACCACCGCTCAGATGACAGGGGTTGGAATAACCTCCTGCTATACTCTGGCACTTTGAAGAGGCTTTTTAACAGCCACCAAGAAGTTCTATGGCCAAAGCATTTGCAGGTCTCTCGTTCTTAGAATCATGGAATCACTATGGTTGGAAAAGACCTTAAAGATCAAGTCCACCTGTAAGTCCTTCAACATCAGGCCTGCTAAAACTCCTTGCTGAGCATAACAGGCATTGTGCTTTTAAGAAGCACCTAATTCAATACGTGATGCCAAGTCGTGTTAAGAAGTGATGCTTTGGCTCAAGAATCCTGAATAATAATGGACAGAAGTTACAATGATGCTCCGATTGAGATTATGTTTTCAAATATATATGCATATGTGTATATATACACACATATACTATATATAGCATATGCAAAAAATAAGAAAGAATTCCTCAAACTCTTTGCTAGATACCAGGCATATGACCTATGAGCAACAGCAAGATTTTAGAGTTTCCCTCCTAAAATTCAGTCTTTCAGGAGGTGGGGGGAAGAGAAGAGCTGAGAAGAGAATATATTTCACTCTCCATTTCAAAAATCTGTGCTAAATGTTACCCTCAGGCAAAAAAGAAAAGCAGCAGACCCCCAAGAAGCAAAAGGCATGAGCACAATTAGTCTATCTCTTCTTTTCCCCGGAGGTAAGGGACTAGGGAAACAGTCTGAAACAAGGCATGTCCTAACCACAAAATACATCTAAAGCATATTTCATTTTTACACTGATAATGGCAGAATCCATTTCTGGACAGATTGAGAAAGCAATACACAAGGTGCAACATTTTCTTCAAGCTAGGGCACAGGGCTGGGAGGGAGATGACGATGAGGGTATGCTTGGAAGCAGAGATTTCAAAATAACCACTAAATAACACCTGTCTGTAACTTTACGACAGCCTTAGCTACACCTCCAAAGGGACAGGGAGGTCAGACAGGGAGAACAGGAGGTTTTGCAAGCCCGCAACAGAGCATAAAGCCTCTTGCCTTGCTGGGCGACAGGTCCGAAGCTGTTAGAGCGGGACAGCTCTTCGGGCAGAGAGCACAGTGCCCTCCACCTGCCTCCAGGTGAGGTGAGCTTGCAGATCACAAGGGACCTGCAGCACCCTGAGCCGGCACGGAGCCTGCCCCATGGCCAAGCACCTTCGCAGCAACCGCCCAGTGACCACAGCAAGAGGGGAAATTTGATTGCTGAGGCTGTCAGGAACATCAGCGGTATCAAATTCACTCAGATTGCAAAGCTGCTTAGTGTGATTAGCCAAAAACAATGCAGTTTAGCAGAAGTGGAGATGTGAAAAGCATATTCCAGTATGGTATAGCTGACTGTATAAAGTTCAGTGCATAAAAATGGGTTCTGCTCCCTCCAGAGGGCAGGGGAAGGCTTTTTAAAGCTTTTAAAAAGACTAGGTTACTGATACTTCTTTTTTTCAAGAAAATAAAGGTGTTATTCTCTTGTTATAAAATTGTGGGTGCAGACACAAAACTTTTAGTTACGGAGATAAACAACAACAACAAATGGTTCTTTGTACTACCACATGCACACTTTTTTTTTCTCCAGTAATACCTATTATTTCATAACTTGCTCCTAAACAACAGTCAACACCATTTCTCTTAGAAGAGAACTCCAAGTCAAACCAGCTCCCCCTGCTATAGTAAATATTTAGTAAATATTTATCCCACGGAGCAATTCCATAGCTCCCAACAGAGGCAGGTTTTCCGGAGGTACAAGGTCTCTCCAGGGAAGCTGAGAGGCATTGAGCAAGGTGAACCACATGAGCCTAGCCAGGCAGTCAAGCAGATGAATGATACCACGATCTTCTAGTTCCAGAATTTGCTACTCCAATTGCACAAGCATCTCCACTTCTCTGAGTCACCGCTTGCCCATAAATACCTGCAGATCAGGTATGCTCTTGCTTCAGTTCTTAAAACAATGGCAACAGCTCCTCAGGACTATTGCACAGCTTGAAACTGAGGCACACTGCTCCTTTAAACGCTGAATTCAGCCAGCTTCAACCCAAAGTGTCCAGAAGCACCCGATGCTCTCACAGTTGATTATCTCAGATGAAAGAAAACACTGCTCCAGCCCTCAGGTTGGCTCTGGTGAGGATGCAGGACCAAATTAGATCGCTTCTGCCAAGCCCTTGAGGCCACTATTTTGCATCGAGGATGGCGAAATCTATGACAGATTGAAAATCACCCCAGGACTTGTACCATGCCAGGCAATGTTACGTTTTAACTGCAGCGAGGGGATGCAGGAAATAGCAGAGCGTCACTCCTCGCCTCTTAATTATAGTCTTGTGACACTATAGTTAATGGCCTGTCATGGGCTCCATTATACACCCTGGTGCTCGCAGGAGGCAGACGGATGAGGCTGTGCTCTCAGCACTCGAGTACCAAGTCATACCAACGTTAGCCTGGAGATAACATTACTGCTCTTTTGTTACAGCCTCCACATCCCATCCTTTCAGTGTCGATCAATCCCTGCATTAACCCCTGCCGCGATGATAGAAAAATCAGCTGGGGCTCTTTAAGCAAGATGCGCAAGCCGAGCTCTGCTTGGGAATGGTCCAGCTCGGCTTCGGGATTTGCATGTCTTGCGATTACATCAGACACGAACTTCCCCAGCATCACTCCCACCGGAGTCTCCGGGAGACCCTGGCGATTTCAAAGAGCAGCCAGCACCTTTCCGCCACCACGACCACAAGCCCTTGACAAACTGTGTTGTGTTCTCAGTTAACAAAAAAGACAAAAAGGGAGTAAAAAAAAGGGGGAAAGAAATACAATCTAACCCTTCCCACCCTAAAACTGACTTCTTTGTCGACATGGGCACAAGGTGGATTAGACATCTGCTACGCGAGCGGAGCTCAGAGCTGTGGCTTGGTGACGAGGGCGACTACGCGGCCAGGGGGCAGGAGGCCGCGCTCCAGGGAGCCCCTTACCGTTGCTGTAGGCGTAGGGGGACTCGGAGGCGCCGTCCTGGAGGCTCTCGAGGATCTCGCCCTTGCCCACGTCGCTGTCACCCACCAGCAGGAACTTAAGCAGGTAGTCGTAGCTCTTCACGGGGCTGCCCTGGGTGCCCATGCTGCCTGTGGCGGCACAGCGGGCACCAGCCGCATGCCAGGACCCACAGGCCGCTCCCGTTGGGAGCCCGCGGCTCCCCCGCGCCGCGGGGCAGAGGGGAGAGGGCGCCGCTCTCACCGTGAGCTCTCCATCCTCCGCCGAGATCCGCCCCGATAGCTGCACAAGGGACACGGTGGGCAAATGAGACAGGAGCGAGAGGGAACCGAGGCCGCCGCAGCCCACAAAGGGGCCCGCGCCGTCTTCCCCCCGCCAGGTCGGCCATGGAGCCCGGGCCTGCCCGGCCCGGCGCCGCCGCCTCCCTCCCCTCGGCCCTGGGCGCGGCGCCCCCGGAGCGCCCGCC
>VWPW01000961.1:0-14372 GCA_013389825.1 Crypturellus undulatus | reverse complement strand
AGCCTGAAATACCTTCATTTTTCTACCCGGCCTAAATAAAGCCAAGTGTTATGAGCTTCCTTTATTAGGTGGCAGGACGCACCGGGGCAGCAGAATCCTCATTTATAGGCCAAGGCACCACTGAGGAAATAGGGCATTCCTGGAAAAAAATATCCTCACAGTTCTTGAAGGAGCATTTCAGATAACTGAAAGAGCAAATGTTTTCACGCTCAGTAAATGTCACAGAGAAAATCGAAGCCGACGNAATACCTTCATTTTTCTACCCGGCCTAAATAAAGCCAAGTGTTATGAGCTTCCTTTATTAGGTGGCAGGACGCACCGGGGCAGCAGAATCCTCATTTATAGGCCAAGGCACCACTGAGGAAATAGGGCATTCCTGGAAAAAAATATCCTCACATTTCAGATAACGGAAAGAGTAAACGCTTTCACGCTCAGTAAATGTCACGGGGAAAATCCAAGCCGACGGTCTCCCTTAGGAAGCATCCTCGTCCGATCAGCTCTTTCCCATGGCAGCAGCGAGAACTGGAGCCGCTCGGGAGACCTGCAGCATTGGGGGATGTAGGATGTGCTGCCGCCACCCAGGACTCAGTGCTCTGCTCCATGGGATGGAGCCAGCACCCATTCCCGGAGGCCTTGGAGCGGCTGCAGCGAGGCTGGGATGCAGCCGGGAAGCGGGAACCTGCATCCCATGCAGTTATTGTGGAAAAGCGCACGGAAAACGCAAGCCTATTTGCACGGCGTCCCGCAGAGGCCTCGCGCCAGCGCCTGCCCCATAATGAGATTCCCGTGTCTGTAATCCCTGACGAGAGCTAATTAAAGCGTGCAGGGCCTGACCCCCAAGGCAGGAGCAGGCAGGGGAAAATTTACGGGATGGCCAAGCCGGCAGATCCGCATCCATCGCCCACCGCGGCCGCGCTTGGGATTGCAGCCCCGCAAGAGCCGCAGAAGGAGAAACGTTGCGTTATCTGCTCGTCCGGAGCCCTCGCATCTCCCTCACATCCCCTTTATCCGCCTCCTTTATCCTTTATCCACCACCTCACTCCTTCCTGCACCACACGGGCAAGGGAAAGCTGCAAACCAGGCTGGTTCCCAATCCTGGCGAACCGACGGCAACGTCTTCCCAGGAGAAGCACGTTTTTTGGTAGGTAGAAAGGGATGCCCCAGAGTAAAGGCGTCAAAAGGGCATAAACGCAAGCAGGAGCTCGCTCTTTCTGCAAAAAGGTGTTTTTTTCCCCCAAAACGCCACCAAGTGACACCGATCCAGCCACTCCACGGGGACATCCACAAAGGCTTGGCCCAAAGCAACACCATTACAGCAGCCGGGTCATTAAGTGCCAATGAAAACACATCGCCCTGTGATCATCCCACGGACTGGAAACCGAGCAGGGCTCGCACTTGAACCAGCGGCAACAGGGAATAACCTTTCCAAAACCCCTCAAGCAGAATCTACCCCCCACATTGATTTTTTTTTGTTGGTTTTTTTTGTACTTACATAAGCAGCATGACAGATAACCGGGAGGAAATCAGATGCTTCACGATTAAGCGACACTTATGCAGCGCTCTCAAAAGCGAAATCCGCCCTTTGGAAAGTCTGCAACAAAAACAGAAGGTACAAACAGACAGTAACTAATTATTCTGATTGCATCTTGGAAGACCTGAAATACCCGCCCGGGCCAGACTCCCGGAGAACAAAGCCGGTGCGTGCCCGCGTTCCCAAAATACGGCACGCCCTTTGCAAAAGAATTTGCAGAAATAAACCCGAGTGCTTCTGCCTCGCTTTTGTTTGCGTGCGGGTTCCTTGAGGTCTGCGCCGATAGGAAACCTCCGCTGCTCCCTCCGGGGATCCCGGCCCCATTAGCTAAAATTAGACTTCAAGGGAAGCATTCCAGGAGCGGGGAAACATGGGTTTCTCCGAGGCACGTGGCGAAACGCCCCAAAAACGCCCCTGAATGCTAGTGTCTCCCAGAGCCGGCTAAAAATACATTGGAGGGGTTGGGAGAAATTATGAAAAATAAGTAAATAAGGTGAGTTCCCATGGGAAAGGGAGGTAGCCAGGCGGAGACTGGCTCGGAGCAAGGAGCCCACCAGCAGCGCGGGCAGGGCACAAAGCACCGGATTTGGATCTGTTCCTGCGGCGCCCGCAGCCTCCGCAGCGCCCGACCTCGACGTTCCCCGGCTCTCCTCGCCTCCCAGGAAAACCATCCTCGTCCTTCCCGCCCTCCCCCCGCCCCATTAAATACCAGCGGAGCTCGGGGGAATATTTAATCTCAGACCTCAGTAATCAATCAGTTCAACCTCGCGCGTGAGAAAAGCGCCGCGGCAATAAGCACCAAATCCCATTTCTACCCGGCAATGCCACGTTTTAATTACACGCATAACACTTCCCTTTTACCATAAATCTTGAGCGGATCCAGCCAGCCCCTGGGTGGTGAGGGACACAGGGCCAGAGGAAGAACACGGGAGGAGGAAAGGGAGGAGAAATCATCGGGGTGATTATTTGAAATGACCATTTTGGGTGGTTGCTCCCACTCGTTTCGGGCATGACGATGCTCTGACCTTGCCTTCAGGTCCAATGCGCCAACCCAGGTGACGAGCAGCAAACCTACAGCGAGGCAGGCAGCCAGAGGCTGCATCTTTTTTATTGATGCAGGGACAGGCAGGTGACACTACACATCAACACGGGTGCAGGGAAACGGGAATGGGGCCACAAGGTGGACACACACCTAGAGGACTTGGGCCAGGCTGCAATTCAACTGAGAGCAACCAGGTCCCTCCACTTGTGCCAAGAAAGACTTATCCTGAAGCCTCTTCACGTTGGAAGGAGCATTTCTAAATAGGTTTCAACAGGTTTTGGCTCACTCCCCGACAATCCTTTTCTTCTTCTTCTGCAAGCAGAGCTGAACTACCAGGAACACCTTGACGATGTCGGTCCCATAGGCAGGTGACTGACAGAAATGTCCCTCCTCTGCCAGGTGGCCCCACGCTCCAAGTGCAACAACTCACCAACAGCTATGTTAAAAATACACAAATGCATTTTTTACATATACACACACAGACGTTCCCAGTAGTCAGGAACAAAAGAAAGGACATCGTGCTGAAACGTTGGGTACAACCCAACGGTTCTTGGCGGTGACAAAGGAACAGAACCAGAGACCGCGTGTGCTCTTCATGGCGTGTTTTGGTGCTGGGGACATTTCTGGATTTCCCAGAGCAAGCTCTGATCCCGAAGAGCTGCAAAATGATCTCGAAAGTGCTCCGAATGGGAAGCAGAGGGTTCCCTTGGCGCACGGGTTGGACAGGCACAGCAAGATGGAAAGTAAGGCTGGACCTGCCCTCAAGGATCCCTGCATCCAGCCCACGTCAGATCCGTTCAGAGGTCCCCAAAACACCCCAGGTCTCTGCAGGAAATCCATCCAGGATCACTGTTCCAGCCCTGCTAGACTGCCCCTACGATGCTCCAATGGATAAAGCAATGGGAACAAATTCAGGACCGGGGATCTTAGTGGTATCTTTGACTTCTCCGTGTAGAGCAGAGCTGTGCTTTTGAACCCTCCTTTTTCAAGCAGATCCTGTGCTAGGGCGTCTTAAACAAACATGCACATATCACTTTCAAAAGATGCATGCTCCCTGGCTTGCCAAAGCAGTTTTTCGGAAGGGGATGTGGTGCAGTGCAACAGGAATTTTTCAATTCCTCTTGACAGGAAATGCCACACTGAAATATGAAAGGGAAATGTACCTGTAACTGAGATTTCCGAGCAGTGGTATCCTTCAAAAGGAAAGCTTTCCCCCCCTCCCTTTATTTTTGGCTTTGGTTTCCCCAAGACTTGTAACATCAGGAATTGCTTGGCACACGTACAAATTCCTCAAGCTCCACTCAAATACCTAGAGCAACTATTTCACGTTCACCCTCCCTCATCTTTTCAGCCCATGTTGGGAGATGCAACTTTAAGAGGGGCTGAGAAATATCGGATCTCCATGGCATGTTCTCAGAAACTCCATTTCTCCTTCCTCCCTCTCCAAGCCAGGATTCTGTGGAGCAATTCAGGACAACGAAATATTTGGTGCAGTATCTAGAGCAAATTAAACCTCCGAGGCACAATACAAGGATGGATATATCGATTCACGGAAAACGTCCTTACAAATTGCTTCATTCAGATAAACAGGATAAGACAAAATGAGGGCTGTCCCGATGACCCAGCAGTAAGAGGCTACAGCGCCGCACGAGTTGCAGTCTGAATTTCAGTCCCGTGGATAAATTCTGTTTTTCTGAGCAGGCATTTTGAATGGCACACCATGGAGTTGGGAGAAAATGACACTGAGGAGACCATCCCGCATGTCCCTCATGCATTTGGCAGACCCTGTGGATGGCTTTGGAGGCACCGGGAATGACACTAACAAGCTTAAAGCCTGCATGGCCCCTTTGCACACCTACTTTCTGGCTGACATAGGACCATTGATACCTGCATGGGTGGGATATGGGGTCTGTGTGCAGAGCTTGCACCAGGCCATGGGTAGGGTGAACATCTATTTCATCCTGGAGGAGAAATGGCCTGAGCTTCTCTTGCACAACCTGGAGCGGCTGCTGGAGGTACCAGTCCCTGGGAATGAGCCCATCCAGGTGGGTCACATCCGTGCGCACTGAGTGCAAGAAGCCCCATGGTCTTCTGCAGCAACCGGGTCCATCACGACAGCAGAGCTCCCATCTCAGGGAATGACATGGAGCAGGATGGCCACGTGCAAGCGCCAACCCTTGCGGTGACAGCCGGGCAGGACGAGCCATGGCCACCGAAACACCAGAGCTCACAGCTTCCTCCCTGCTGTGGGATCCAATCGAGCCAGGTCCAATCTTTCCAGCCAAGGTGAGAAGAGATAACAGTGCCCAGGTGGTTTGCCACGTACCCTGGACATCGCACCCCAGTCTTCCTGTCCCATGGGCAAGATCATTTCTGGACAGCAGCCAGTACCTTCTTTTAAAGCTCCCTAGAGGTCACATTGCTACCCACTACTGCAAGCCAGGAGGGCAGCACTCAACACCGTTCTGCTTCCAAGACGGTCAAGCTCATGGGGTGCTTCGGTGAAGACCAGCAGCAACCTGCCCCGTATGTCTCACTTTGTCCCTGCCTTGGCCACACACCACGTCTTCGTGTGCTAAAAGCCACCGGGGGCCACGAGACCATGGCCACTGCCCTGCCAGGTGTCACAGCCCATTAATCTTATCCGCTTCTCGCAGTGCAGAGCCTAATGCGCTTTTGCCAAGATCCAGCTTCCTCCCAGGGCAGCCTCAACCCAGGATGTCGAGACAAGGACGAGCCCCTTGGCTTCCAGTGTTTGTTCCAGTTCATAAAATAAATATATACTTGTATATATGTCTCGTTCTAGAGTGAACTCATTCAGCCTTAGCTTCCAGACTAGGGTTACTGGATAGACTGAGGAGCTGTCTGATATCCACCATTTCCCCCTGACAAAGATACACACTCAAGAAGTAGCATTTCTCCACTCTCACAATCTGAACTTGTCCTTTAAAATACAGACACCAAGGGTATAATAGACTGCATTTTAATCTTGGAAACAGCCCGGGCCCTGTTCTGCAATAGTCACTGCATGTCCTGAGATGCTGTGTCCCTGAGGAGGTCTCCTCTCCTGCAGTCATGGCCTTGATAAAGTCCCTTTTGCAGGAATAAGTAGAGGTTGTTCCTGCAGCTGCTTTGTGAGGATCCAAAACACCTCCTGGAATCACTTTCCAGTCCCTCGGTGCAGACACAGGATGACTGTGGTCCTCACCCTGGGGATCTCACCTGCAGGGATCTTCTAGGAGAGCCTCTGCTTCCTAAGAACTCCCCAGTTAGTGCTGCTAAAGCTGCAATTATCAATGTAGATTAATAAAGGGCGCTGGATCTCTGGAAGCAATCTGAAGCGGGGACTCCCCAAAGTGATTAGCTCCAATTAACAGGGCGCACACGCACACACAGCTGTGTTTGCTCCCGGTTACTGCAGCCGGGCTATTTTGCCTTGCCTGTTGCCCAGAACACACCCGATCCCATCCCCCTGGCACGGATTAGTATTTTGATAAACAAACATGTCTTGTCCTATCTGCTCGCTTAACTCATGATCAAGAGGTTGCTATTCCCACATGTGTTCACTTCCCTGAAGGAAGAAAAAAAAAAAAAAAGCTAATGAATTTCAAGCTGTTGGTAAGAGGATCCATCATCTCCTTCCTGGGGACTGACCCATCTGGACCAGTCCTGGGATTTTGCACTGTGCTACAGTACCATGGACATGCCAAACCACCCTGGTACTGCTCACATCTGAAACACATGGGATCCAAGGGATCATGGTCTCCCATTAAGGCTTCTCACATGTCTCCTTCAGCTCCCTGCTATGGAGTCACCAAAAAGAGCCATAAGGAACTCTCCCCCGCATGGGTACGTTCCTGTGGTCAGAGACCCGCAGGCTGGTCCATAATAGTGACAACAGCCATAGGGACCGGGCTTATGGCCCCAGGAAATGCGGGGAAGTTTAATTTAGACACAGCCTCTGAAGCAACACAAACAGCTCAGGTGGAAGATGCGCCTGGGCGCTGCAAGACAAGATGGGTGCGTTTTCAGTTGTGTTCAAACCAAGAGGCTTAGAACTTGGTCCTGAGTCCGCCTTGAGGAGCCTGGGACCACGGCAAAGGGGTCGATGGCTACACGACACCTCACAAGGTGCCAGACAGCTCGATTTTCAAATCGAGATAACTCAATATCTAAGTAACTGCTTTCAGAGGCAAACGAGCCCCACTAGAAGCACAGGGAGGATCACTCAAGTGGACACCGGGGCAGCAGCCGCAATGATGTCCCCTTCCAGCACAAGGCAGAACCACCAGGCTGTCCCCACCGGCACCAGGGACTCTGGAGGACAGAATTAAAAAGAATTAAATTGGTTTCTATCCCCACAGTAGCTCAGGATGTTTGAAATGGAGCCGGGGAACATCGGCTCACACAGCATAGGGGGCATCCGAAACGCATCTAGTCTCACAAAGACGCGTCTGGCTCGCATGCAGGACGCTGGTCACAGCTCACAGCTGCTGGAGGCACAAGAAATAACAGTGCAAAGTCCACGGCTACGAGCTGGAAAGGATGCAAGTGCAATAAACTCGTTATCAGCTTCTGCAACAGGAAGAGAGAAGTCGCGTGCGTTTTACGCACGTTCTTATATTCTGGACTGTCCGCTCCAAGCGCTTTCTAATTGTGCTGTCTCGGAAACCACTCTAATCATAAATATTCGTGAGACCAGGGACACCAGCGCAGGGGGCCACGTCTGGCCCTGACAGCAGTGCGTTCGCATGATGGGAAGAGAAGGCTGAAATAGAAAGCAGTGAAATGAATTAAAGGCAGAGAGAAAAGCACACATCAAAGGAGATAAGCGTTGAATTCCTGGCTGGCCGGGAATCCATCAGCTACGAGGGACAATCGCTCTCTGTTGCATATCTAAAATTAGCTCTGTGCTCTTGACATTTCTGGGCAGGTACCCACGGGAGGCACGTAAGCCCGTATTCATTTCTGAGCACCGTGCACTTCACTTTAGCTGCTGCTCGTGCGCATCCCAAGCAACACAGAATAGACTCGGAGCTTTAAATCTGAAGTCACATGAAGGTCAAACCACAAAGGTGTCATTTAGGAATACGCAATCAGCAAATACGGGCTTCTTCACGCCCTGGAAAGCACCTCACGTGCCGAAGCAGAAAGGCAGAGAAAAGGTCTAGCGCCAGCCCTGGCTAATGCTGCTCTCAAGCAAGGATAGAGGGGCAGGACACTCCTCTGGGTGACATTTTTCTGACTGTACTTGTTTGAATATCGTGGATTTCAGTGCAGTGCTTTCAGGGAAAGGGCTTGGCGATGAGGTCTCACAGCACCACGCGGCGTGAGGCCGGAGCTGCCCTGAGACACAGGCACAGCCCAAACCAGGAGGCTCGTGGAAAGCACCTTCCCACGCTTCCTTAGCCGACAACTCACAAAAGGACCCGGAGAGCTCATCTTTCAAGGGTAAAGACCGCCAACTTTTATCTAGAAAATTGCCTCCTCCATATGTAAAAGACAAATCAAGATTAGCACCCCACCATCCACGCAACTTATTGGATTTTCTTGTTGGTGTTGTTGTTAAGAAAAGGGAAACTCCTTCATTTAAGAAGTTCAACCAGCCCAACTCTTCCCCTCCAACAGGTCCTATGAACCATTCAATTGTGTCCCCCTTTCCCGGGAAGCTCCCACTTCCTGCTGTCACTGCGGATCCCAGGGCTCCTGCGGACCAGGAAGAGAGGGAAGCGGGAGGCTGGGACACACGGTCCGGAAAACACACACACCCGCAGATAAGGGATTTAATTCCAGCCGCTCAAGGATAAGTGTGGTCATATATTACAGATAAGCAAACAGTGAGGAGCAATTACGAAGCTCAGCACTTGCACAGAGCGAACGCTGTTGCCAATCACTTTAAATACTATCACCAGCTACTTAACCCCAAAGTTGCTTACAACAGAGACCCTTAAGCTGCATTTCTTTAAAGCAGGCCTGAGGAATTGCATTCTTGGCTATTTTGAAGCCTGCAGTGAAGTTGAAAAGAAAAAGCAACTCTGGTTTGAAGCTGGCACCCCTGTGCATTGAGAAGATGCAGTAACATTTCTGACCCGTTGTCATGACTTTTTGGTCTTTCTAGGATTCTTGCAGAGCCAAACCCAGAAGAATCCCAGTTGCAGAATCCCTTCCAACCTCAGCTGTTCTGCGATTCTGTAAAGACCAACCGCATTTCTTCTGCATCCAGAAATGATATATTGCTACTGCTGGGATATCTGCAAAGGTGGAGAGGGCCCTTTTTTTCTGTCTTGAGGTCTCCAGTTACACCTAGGTCATTGCAGCATGACCATAAACCTTTAAAACGTGCAGAATAGTGACACCAAAGTCCCCCTGCTTCTAAGATCTGCTTCTCCAGAATCCCAGAGCTGGAGACCTCCCTGCAGGTATCAGGCATCCTGGCTGCCACGGGTGGTGCAAACACCATTTAACCTATTTGGACCACACAAACAACACGAAACACGGCTTAGCAGGAGACAGAAACACCAGTCTTGGCCATGAGCAGCCCTGTCCCCCGTCCCCCTGAGTGGGACTCGCTCCTCCTGGGTCCGTATAGAGCCAGATGACCGCTCTGTGTTGGTCCGTTTTGCACAATCAATCAAGACCTCTGTAATCAAGACCTCTGTTGGCCTCTGTAACCACAATTTAAAAGTTACACATTTACCTCAGGCAGAGGACAAAGCATTTTCCGTCTGCCACAGACTGAACTAGCCTGTTTACATCTCCCATTGACCGGCTCTCACGCAAGTTTATTCCTTGTACCTCCACTATTAGCAGGTTATTAGCTCCTGCCAAGCTTTAGAAGGGAAAAGGCAACACGAAGAGGAGGCTGAGATGGTGGGAGAGGAGGAACCCAAGGAACAGGGACCGCTGCAGGCTGCAAAGAGCTGCAAAGGCTGCAGGAGCCCAGCTCCAACGTGCCCCTATCACGCTCATCCCGTGCCATGGCAGGACCCCATTCCCAGGCTCCGTTGTGGATACAGCAGCAAGGTTTGGACATTCCCCTCATCTTCTTGAAGACCTTTGCTTCAGAACCACCTCCACGGAGATGCTTGCTTTTCCCTGCCTGATTTCCATCATAACATCTCACAGCCCAACTCCTTCGCTTTGGATGCAGGCAACTCAGAAACACGGCCCAAGACGTGGTTATTTTTACATTTTTTTCCCAGGAAACAGTATCTGCAGTGGGCACAACTGCCGTGTCCCATCGAATTGCCATGCAGCTCCCGCTCCGACTCATGACAGCGGGACGGAGCTGGGAGAGCTGCGCGCTGGCTACGGGAATATTCCTGTCTCACCAGCATTGAGTTATTTAGCTTTCCAGTCACAAATACTGTAAAAAAAGCAAAGCAGTAATCGAGCCAAAGGCAGTACAGTGCAGCCCCATCATCTCCATAACCCAAGCATCCCCCACCGAGGCACGAAGCCCACCTTAGTCCTAGCAACAGTTTTAATTTTTCAAGCACGGCGCATTCGCTGCTGCATCCCGCGACACATTTACAGCTCCGAGTTGCAGCCTGGATCTAGGTCTGTCGGACTTCGGCGCTGACCTAAATTTTCCCCGCCGGGAAGCGGCTCCGTTCGGTTGCCCAGACGAAGCTCCGAGGTCAGTGGGACACCGGCATTCTCGGGAGCAGCGGGTGGCTTCGGAGCTGCCCGGCCGGGGGGTCTTTAAAGCCTCATCTGCAGGGCTCTTATGTGGCACTTTTATACCCACAGAAAAATCCTTGCACAAGCCACTGAAGAGCTCTCGGAATTTAAAGAAGGGAGTGATGGAAAGTGAAGCGTAGGGAGCGTGCAGGAGACCAGCAACCCACTGCCCAATGGAGCAATCAGCCCCTTGGTGTGATGCGGGTGATGCAGCTGCACTGGGGAAAACCGAGCCCTTTTAAACAAAAGAGCACATTTTGCCTTGGGTTTCTTTCCTCTCCTTCCTTTTCCATCATTCTCCCTGGCATTTGGGTATGCAAGAGGCACTGGGCATGCACAAAAGACAACATTAGGTTCTGTTTCCCCACAGAGGAAGGTGAATATAACAAAATCCTTAGAAATCCACGAGTCTTCCCCTACCTCCCTTTTTCAAAGCGGTGAGAGCACAAATCCAGCTGCTCGGCAATCTTATCCTGATGCAGAAGCATTCTGGGGTGAGGCGTATAGGCTCCCTGAAGGCACAGTTTATTAACAGCATCTTTATCAGGTGGGTTTTCTTCAAAAATATCATCCTACAGCACAATTCCTGCACTGGTTTTCACCGGAGCATCAGAGCAACCCTTAGCAAACACCGTCTCGGTACCTGTGCAAATAGGACAGGACATATTTGGTGTCATGGGCACCCAAAGCCACCCCAGGGCCGAGGACCTGGGGAGCTGCAGGGACTTCCCAGGTGGAAAAACAGACAGGGAATCAGGGCAATATCTACATTCAGGTTGAGACACCTTCAGGGAGTCAAAACCAGCCTCAACCCCAGTTAGCCGCCTCGTCCTCCCAGTTCAAAGCCACCAGGAGCTCCGCAGGTGACCTTGCCACCGTGGGATTACACTCCAAGGAGCTGGGGACTAGCACACCAATGAAGCCCCCTGCAAGTTTCCTGTTTATTCAGCAAGGATTTGCATCCGTTCTTCAGGCTTGCCCATTAGCGCCAACAAACTTAATCCCAGGTTTCAAGGAAGGGAGCTACAAAGCAACTGCACCAAGAGGCGGCAGGTTACGCACATCTTGGAGGAGGGAACCTCCCTGCAACCAACGCTTCTGTGTTTACCCAACACACCATCTTCACACATTCAGCTATTTTAATCCCACTCGCTGTCAATGGGCGCAAGAGGCAGTTGGGTAAGACACGCAACAAAAATCTCATTTAGAGATCAAGACAAGCTTAATTGGTTTCTAGCCAGACCTGCACAAAGATGGGTTATTCCACAAATACAGTTGCTAATCTGCCCATTATACTCTGTAAGCTCCTGCGGAAAAAAAAAGGAGGGAGGGAAATAAAAGATGCACGGAGGAATGCAGCATTTTGGGAGCGTGACTTGTAACGAGCAACAAATTAATCGCTAGGAATTCTGCGAGGACAAGGGGCGTGATTTGCTTTGATGAAAAAGATGAATCGAATAGTGAGCAGAGCGAAAAAAAAGACCTAACATCGATCAAATCAACGTTTTTCTTCCTGCTTTACAGAAAATCGCCATCCATTTTGGTTTCCTGAAGAGCATTTGCAGCAGTTACTGTTTCTGTGAGTCAGGAGTAGCAGGGGAAAAGCTTATCTGGACAAGGAAACATCATTTCACAAGTGATGTTGTGGAAAGGATGGAGAACCTTGTGATTAAGACATGGACCTGAAACCTCAACGATCTCAATCCACTTCCTAACTTGACTGAATAAAAGAAAAAACAAAAAGAGAGGGAGAAAAAGAGCAAGTTTCCTGTGTGATCACATCCTACATGATTTATTCACAAATCTGGTGTTGAAAACCGAGGGGAGGGAGGGAGGAAGCAGAAGGAGGAAGGGGAAGACGCAATCCTGTGGGCTTTTAATAGGCTTTGGGTTAGATCATCCGAGTTTGGCACCGCGGCGTGATTCGGAGCCTGCTCCCGACGAGCCGACGGCATCTCCAGAGCTCAGTACCACAGGGAAGAGCTGGCACGGCGGGAATTGGTCATGCTGCAGCCTTCCCATGCCCGGCCGGGCAGCCAGGGATGCTGCTCTGGTCAGTGAACGGCTTCGGACACCTAATGGCATCGGCCCAGCAGCACCTCTATGCAAGGTTTAATAACGCAGAACTCCACGTAATAAAGCAATGAGCAAAAAGGAAAGGTTGGTGATCATTTCCTTCCGAGCGTTATGCAAGAGCCGGAAAACAAGAAAATACAGCCGCCCTCCAATGAATGACACGGCAGGCTAATGACAGCCCTCTGCCCTTGTGAAAGAGCCTGAGCCTCCTGCTCCGGGGTAGGCGTTGCTGGAGGCCTCTTTCCTTTTCCCAAATCCGGGGAAATTTCCCTCAGATAGAACAGCTGCGCTCCAGGGAGCTCAGGGGTTCAAACCCTCCAGTGGGCTTGGGTCAAATCAATGTAAGTGCTGGACAAGAAGGTGGTTTAGGGCTTTAATGGGCAAGGGCTGCCACCCTGGCCATAGCGGTGCCACCCTGGAGAGCCCTTGGGGAAGGGCCAGCCCCACGGCAGAGGCAGGCGGGAATGTCGGCACGAACAAATTCCAACTTGCACTTCCAGCAGCGAGAAGACTCGTAATTACCAGCACTAAGTACAGCCCAGAGCCTGGACGCAAACGTCCTCCTGAAATCATGAGGTGCCATGAAGACTGCCAAACACATTTCGTTTGGGGTTTGTTCTTCCTGGAAAAACGAGCACCTGCTTTTCATGGATTTTTCTCCTTGCTGCCCAAAAGGACAAGTTTCCAGAACAAGAACATTGTAGGATGCGCCAAGGCAGCCCATTGCAGGAGCCCAAACTTGGACACTTGGGTACCTCTAACACGGAAGGTGCAGCCCAAAACCGAAGTGTGAGGAGAAGAGAAGAAAAAAGGGAGGGTGAAGGCACCAATGAGACACAGCAGGACAAAGCAGCAGCACTTCTCATTCAAACTGCATTGGTTCTAGGTCAAAATATTCTGGGGTTTTCACTGAAGAGTCAACTGCATGTGTGCATGTGTGTATAATTTTCCAACCAGCAGTGTGGTGAACACATACCAGCCTTGGCACATCACTCGCTGGGGAAATACATGGGCTCCCTGTTGCTACAGCATGATAATACACCATTCCTTCACGCGTCTATAACTTCCTTCAGGCTCACGCCAAATGCAAAAGCCAGAGTTTCACATGATGCAATTACTAGGGAGTCTTTGCAAATCAGCCCAGCGAGTACTTGGAGCCTAAGCCCCTTTTTACCCTCTTTTTCTCACGCAGAGTATTGAAATCTGTCAAGATACAGGACAATTTGACAAACTAGAGAAGCTTGTGCTCTACGGACCCTTGTGAGAAAGTCCTGGCAGGCACACTGACAAAACGATGCAATTTTATGACAATATACTCTAAATCACATTACAGCTTAAAAGCAGCTCTGAGCTCCACTGAATCCCTTGTGATTAGGGAATGGCAATTTTCTTGAAATTTTGGTAGATGGAAGAGCAGCTTTTAATACAAAAATAAATTTAAGGAAACTATGAATGCTAAAAGGCTCATGCCCAACCACAGGTCCAAGAGCTGACTGTAAGGATGACAATATTTAGCATGCTCCAAAAGCTCTTCTTGCCATCCCTTTGCTCTGTGTAATCGCTAGTTCTCTGGTGGCTCCAGAGCCAGCAGGTTTTTCATATGCAACTAGCCAGACAGCAGTTTCCACAGAAAATAAAAGTAGTTGAAGCTTGAAAAATGGAAGCAAATTGTCCCCAAAGAGCCTTCAATCTCTTTGCCAGATGCCTCCTTAATGTCAGGATGAGGAAGAGGCACATGGATTGAGGGGTAGGTTAAAAAGAAGAGTGGTGGGTCGGGTCTTAAAATCAAACTCTTGCAACCAGCGAGTTTCAGTAAGCAAATGCCTTACGCAAAATCTGTGACAGGATATAGGCGTTTGAAACACCGCCTCTTGTAAACAAGGCTGTTCTGGAGGCACAAGGGATTAGAGCAGTTCAAACAGTTCTTAGCGTGATCTGCCAGGGAGCCCAGGAACGGATTTGCAAGATCAGCTTTTCTGGTGCCGAACTCTCACTTGGCACCTCCAAGCACAGCCCGGCATCCCCAGAGCTTTAACCCTA
>VWPW01000956.1:0-12854 GCA_013389825.1 Crypturellus undulatus | reverse complement strand
CCTGGCTGTACCTGTAAGACAGGAAAATCACAGCTGCTGTCACTGTGCACAAACACACGCACATAAATATTTGTCTCGACCCCCACAGCACAATCCCCGTGTCACCTGTAGTCAAAGAAGAGCTCCTCTCCTGCCTGGATGGCCCTCTTGGCGAAGATTCCTATCCGATGGTCCCCGTTCACCATCACAACTGCAAGCAGAGAGGCAGGATCAGAGTCGTGCAGCCCTCCAGTGTAGCTGGGCAGCCGCACACGCTCTCCCCCGGCCTGGCTACCTGCCCGCCCCTGGGCCAGGGTACCAGGGCACCTGCCTAGCATGGACAGGGCACCTCTGGGGGCAGTAGATTGCCGCCCTGCTGGCAGCAGCCACCTCTCTTTGTGGCCAGGGCAGACCTGAGCAGGGCCCTCACCAGCACAGACATGATTTGCTGCAGAGAGAAGGAGAATTCACATCCACATCTTTGAAGCTCTGCTGCTCCTCCGGACTCGAGGAGGCTCAGGGCCCTGGTGAATCCTCTGCATTCCCAGAGCTAAGCAGGACTCCAGAGATTGTTTTACCTAACAGGAGCTGCCTGGGAAGGGGTATCTCACCTTTGGCGTAGCAATTGGGGTTCACAGAGTGGTTGGCAAAGCGGATTTTGTTTCCTTTGCGCGTGGCATCAACAACAAAATCTGTTGAAATAAAAAGAGAATGCTCTAGCCTCCTGCAAAGGGGAGGCTGCTGCACCTGAGACAGATGGGCAGACCCACACGCCCACCCACCAGCCCCCAGAACACTGGGTACAGGCATTAAGCACAGGCATCTTCCACCCCCTCCCCAAAGCATCGCCCACGTTACCGTTGTTGAGGTTGAAGAGGAAGCTCGACATGTACTTGTCATAGACCTTGCCTCGCCGGTCGGCCTCATCCTGTGAAATAAGCTGCAGAAGGAGAATGTTCTGAGAGGGATTCATGGATGAGAGATTCTCCTGTATAGAATAGCGTTCCTGTAGCTCCTGGAAACACCCTCCTGCCCTCCCACACCAAGGGCTGGTAGCTCGTGTGGGCTCAGGAAGGCTCAGAGGGAGCAGAGTTTGGCTGCTGGTTCCCTGTATGGGGGGACACTCCCATGTGGTTGAAGAACAAGAGATATTGAGGCGGCTCCCAAAACACAGGAGGGTGCCAAATTCCATCTCTAAACCTTGTTAGTGTGAGCCCTTTGGCCAGAGCACGGCTGACCTGGGTCAGGAACACTATCCCCTGAGCAGAGGGCCATCAGCACCCATGCCAAGTACCCACTCCTAATTGCACAGCACAGCAGGCCCCGCAGTGTCCTCCTAACGGGCAGAGGCACTGACCTCCCCGCAGTATTCGGAGATAAATTCATTCTTCTGCACAGATTCTTTGATGAACGTCCCCCAGCCAGCGACGTCAGATGGTGCCAGCAGCAAATGCTAGAGCCGGGATGAAACGAAAAACGGTCAGAGGCTGCAGGTCTGCCACCTCCTGGAGCGCAAGCACCCAGGAGCAACCGCACTGCCTGCCCTACTCTTAGTCCCAATGTCACCACGTCAAACAATTTAGGAGAAGCAAAAGGGGAGTCAGCACACACCCGTCTTGCTTGTGTAATTCTTCTCTCCTGATTAACACATTCTTAATCCAAAATCCTAGATAAATGTTATAGAAACACGAACAGCACAGCTTCCCTGTCCAGATTTCCTCCCTCTCAGGTGGCTGTGGGCAGCCCACGTACCCGCTGGGAGATGAACCCATCACCCCTGTGCCACCCCAGTACCTTCTTGAGCCCCCGCTGGATGCTGCAGTTCTTGCAGGAGACCACCTTGCAGTCCCAGTGCTCGGAGGCCCCGCAGGTCAGGCAGAGGTCCGGGTCGCACTCCCGCACTGCCAGGTAGCACGGGCACTGCTTGGTGTTGCACTGCGTTTTACAGCGGCAGCCTGGAAAGCGGTTCTGACCTGCGGGAAAACAACCCACAGTTTTGCATCAATTTGTTTTCCAGAGAACACACAGGATGGCACTGCCCAAAAGGAAGCTTCGCACGAACCAAGTCACACCGGGCAGGCTGTTGGGGCCATGCGCACACCATGACCAACAGCCACCTTGGCAAGGAAGGTGTCTGTGAGCTTGTGACACGCTTTATATCCACACTGCTCTGGGCCCCAGGGCTGCCTTCCCGCTTCCCCGAGCCACCACGACGGGGCTCGCTAAAAAATGCACCGGGACAGACTAGGTGAAGCAGCCAGAGCACCCAGCTGGGGANAGGATGGCACTGCCCAAAAGGAAGCTTCACATGAAGCGAGTCACACCGGGCAGGCTGTTGGGGCCATGCGCACACCATGACCAACAGCCACCTTGGCAAGGAAGGTGTCTGTGAGCTTGTGACACGCTTTATATCCACACTGCTCTGGGCCCCAGGGCTGCCTTCCCGCTTCCCCGAGCCACCACGACGGGGCTCGCTAAAAAATGCACCGGGACAGACTAGGTGAAGCAGCCAGAGCACCCAGTTGGGGAAAGCAATAAATGACAGAAACATTCTGTGTGCGAAGGAGTGGGGACATATGCAGATTGAAAAATAAGCATCTCTGATAGTTAAACACAATAAAACTGATTAGTACAGACAAGTTTGGAGCCTGAGTTGGCTCCCTGCCATGCTACAGTCCTCACAGACCCCAAGCTGCATCCTAACCCTTAGGCAATTCCTCTGAGCCCCTAGTGATGCGGACAAGTGCTGCAGTCTCCATCCCAGGACCGGGAATGCAATTCCTCAGGAAGGAAGAATGATTGTGGCAGAGCAGGGACCCAACTCGCTTCCTAACCCCAGCCTCACCCCCTCCTGTCAAGTCAGCAGCACCACAGATGGCTTGTTGATGCGGGATACAGACGTGTAGACGAGCACTCTCCAGTGAGCACGTGTTTCCTGCTCCTGTAAACCACGGGCAACAGAATATACCCTTTCCCTCAAGCTTTTACTTTGACCTGAGCAGACTGCTAATCAAACTGCTGCAGATGGAGCGCAGAGCACTCCCTGTGAATGCAAAAATGAAATAAGCTGCTGGCAATTCCCAGGTCTACACTCTCCCCCTGGTCTTTGTCAGGAGAGCTGGTTGTTATCATGTGTGACGGTCCCAGGTTTTTCCTTACAGTCAGGGTTGCACTGGCAGAACTTCTCACAGAAATTCTGGGTCATAATGCAAGGACAGGAGCTGTCACAGGGGTGTTCAGGGTGGTCACAGGGCTGGTAGTTGTACACCTGGGTAGGTGAATTATCTAGAAATAGAGGAGAAATGCCAAGATCAGGAGCTGCGCTTTGCAGAAACATTTCGGAACAAGATGCCCGAGGCTCTGGAGCAGAGAACGTACAAGTTCTGCTTTGGCCTGCAGAGGGCAGGGAGCCCAGCAGCAAGGCAGCGAGTCCCGCGGACACAGCGGTGTGATTACTAATACATGACACACACACGTCTGCTTCGCCCTCGAACGGCCCATTTTGCACAGGGACTGCAGGCCAAACCTCAGCCTCCCCTCTGACGGGAGCAAGATGGGGCTGCACGTACTGCCTCGGAAAGAACACTGGCACACGCAGCGATTCACGTGGAGCAGCCGCAGCGAGAGCTCGTCCTGCCGCGGCCAAACGGGGCCACCGCAGGGGAGCCGCTCTCCGCCCTCCGCGCGGTACAGCTGGACCTGCCAGGCCGCAGGGAAGGACTCGGCTCTCCCACGGTGGAAGTCGGAGCCCGAGAACTACATTGCACGGGTGAGCAGCCACGCAAAGAGCTCCCAGCACGGCCACAGCAAACGCTACCTTTCTTCAGCTGAATCTTCCTGCAGTGCGCAGCCCAGAGCCTGAAAGGGAAGCACAGAGAGTGTCTGAGGGGAAGGCGTGAGCTCCATGAGGAATATCCAGCCAAGACTGACTGTTCCCGGCAGCGCTGCAGTGCAGTGTCTGCAGAGAGGCGGTTCCAGCGAGCCTGACAGCTTCATGCATTAATAACCACCAGACAGCCAGAAAAGTGGAAAAACAGGAGAACGATACAGATGCAACAGAAGTTATTTAAGGTGAGCGCCAAAGCAGGATCGTATCCTGGAACAGCACAGCAGCTGGGTAAACTGGGACCAGCACAAAAAAGAAGTGGGCTGCAAGTCAGGGAGCTTAGACTTGGCCACTGCTAGGACAAACAACTAGTCCTCTCGTAGCACTGGACCCAGGCAGCCACCACGCTGCCCTCTCCTCCAGAGCGAGGCCCGTGGGCACTAAACCACACAGCTTGCTAAGTAGGACAGCCACACCAGGGACCCCGGCGAGGGGCCAGTTCCCAGCCAGCACAAGCAGCCCTGTGTGACACTGGGAAGTGTGTGCAGATGGGAGCCAGATGGGGATTACCAGGAACACTTTGGCACAGAAAGCAGTGGATCTGGTTGCACTTTAAGAACAAAACAAGCTTGTCCAACACTTGCCTGTGCTTCCTTTTCTTCTTCTGGGATGGATTCATTAATTCGTTTGTTGGCAGCTTTGTTATAAGTGATTCTTTCACTGCAAACTGAAAGACCTACCAAAAAACAACAGAAGCAAAAAGAAGAATAAAGTTCAGGGCGCTCGAGTCATTTTTATCTAAAGCATAAACAGAGGGAGCACAAGGAAGCAAGCACAACCGGCCTCCCACTGCCTGGACCAAAAGCAAGGCAGTTCTGCTTCCAATTTCACTGGAGCAGGAGTCATTGCTAATTGTGCTTGGAAAAGACAATCCTACACCTTGCCAGAGCCAAGCCTCAGAAAGGGCACCCTGGAGAATCTAACAGCACTGGACATGCGCAGGGCTATTCTGCGAGCAGCAGCACTTCTGCAAAAGAAAAGGCTGCAGCAGAATGAAGCTGGTGGCAGAGACTGTTTTCACCATACCCAGCATCTGCATCCAGCACAAGACCCCACTTTGCACTGATGCAGCACATTCCTCAAGGTGATTTGTGGCAGAGAAGATTAAAAAAAAATAGCAAGCAGTGGCCAAGGCCTCCTCCTGTCCTTGGGCCACGTGCTGCAGTGCCTGCCTTTCCCAGGATACACACACACGGAGACGGGCTCTACCTGTTTGCACGTCTTGGTCCCCAGCAGCCTGGCGATGGAGCAGAAGTTGTTGAAGTAGGTCCCGTGGAAGACACGGAAGAGCGACTCCTCCGCGCCCGTCCACTCGACGGGCTCCTGCGGGGTTTCTACCGCGAAGAGCTGGGACGAGGCCGGGCTGAGCTTCTGCTTGGTGGGGGTCTGGCAGCGGGAGTTGGCCTCTGGTGGAAAACGCACACGTTAGGTGAAACGGCAGGGAGAAGAGACCCTCGTTGGCAACGTGGATGAGGAGGGCAGTTCCTCGGAGGCGCCTGCACACGGCCGGCCTCGCTCCCTCCTCCTGCACCTCCCGGCTGCGACGCAGGGACAGGCCCTCGTGTCCACCCTCCACCTCACAGTCCTGCCCCGAGGCCGGCAGCTCCGCTGCGGTCAGCGGTACTGGCCCCCTAGAGCCAAAAAGCCACCGTGTCACCTTCCCACGTGGAGCCCCAGAGCCTCCTCAGCGGGACAGCAGCAGCAGGGACGGGCTGAGGATGAGCAAGCTGTTCCCTGCTCTGCTCTTTGAGGTCCCAGCCCACCCACGGGGGCAGCCAGCGTGGTGGAGGGCTGTGAGCACCTCGGGCAGCAGCAGCTTGGGGCTCATCCGCGGCACAGAGGCAGGGGGAAGCGGCCAGTGCGGGTCCACGGCTGAGCACTCGCCTCTATGGCTCCCAGGCTGCTGCTCTTGGGGTCTCGACACGCTCCAGGGTGCAGACTGGCCCTGCCCGGGCAGCCTGCCCTGCTGGGGACACTTCCCTTACACACAGCCTGGGGGAATACTCAGAGCCAAGAGCTCTCTGAGCTCCCAGCAAAGCGCCCGCTCCGCTTGACAACATCCCTCGTTCCAGCAAGAGCAGGACTCCCACGGCGGCACAGGGCAGAGCCTCGTGTCCCTCGTGTTTGCTTAAGGCCAGCTGTAAACACCAGCTCTGTCACTCTGCGAACTCCACACCCTGATGCAGAGACCGAGAGGCAAGAAAGAGCGCGCCAGGCGCAACGGTGCCCGTTTGCTGCTACTGCTCGTGCTGCCACGCGGGAGAGGGTACCTCTAGAACGGCATCATACCCGAGGAGCTGGAGGCCCACTCATTGCCCGTGTCTCTGTCGCTGTCTCCCTCCCTCGTCTCAGCGACCGTGGAAGCCGGCGTGTTCGAGCAGGAGGCACTGACCACGTGGTGCCTCCGGCGGCGCCTGCCCGAGCACTTGGACCTGGGGTTGTGCAGCGCGGCGAACTCCTTGGCTCCTTCCTGCAGGCAGAGCAGAACCCAGCACGGGGTGGCTGGACACAGCCAGGACACACGGACAGGCCCTCCTGCAGGCTTGGGAGAAGGCCTGCGCTGCTGCCACCAAAAGGAGGCACCCATTCGTGGTCTCCTCCAGGAACTGGAAAGGTGCTGCCAGCTGCCTGCAACCCACATTCCTGCTCTACCTCCTTCGGCCTCGTTGCCCTGCAGGAACAGGCTCCCCGCAAGGCTCCAATCCCCCTTCTCCACCTTGTGCTTTGGAGCCTGGCAGTGAAATGCCTCTGGTCTACTCTGTCACAGCCCCGTGGCCCCCCCAAGACACTTGGTCAAGTCCAGCCTCTCAGCCAGATGACCAGCCGTGGCACCACGAAGGGCACCCTGCAGCCAGATCACTGTGTCTTCACTGTGGTTCTCATCTCAGAGCAACATTGCTAGGTTATACTCCTGACAGATCATTTTTAAAACTGTTTTTAGCCGTCCCATATACATTAGGTTCCTTCCACCCACTTTTAACCTCAGCTTCACTTTTTAAACCCAGCACTGAGTCCAAAGAAGTCCTCTAGCACCATAATTTCCCAGCTAAGGGAATAGTCTTTGTTGAGAACTTGCTGAGGAAGGCTTCAAACAAGGCTCATAATTGATTTCAGGCTCCCCCCGAATCCATTGAGGATTAGGGCTAGTTCTGAAAATCACCCAAGTTGTACAAAGGCCCCACATGGCTCTGCACTAAAGCTGGCCAGGTCTGTGTCTCGCACGGGGTTGGGAGGAGAAATGCAACGTACCAGCCAGAGGAAGCAGTCTGCCCCGCAAGGCTCTGGCTCAATCTTGGTCTCTCTGTTCTTTCGCTTGTACACGTTAGGAGTAGCATGAAAAGCTGGATTAAAAAAAAAATAATAGTTATCTTTACTACTAGCATCCTGCAGCAAGAGGTTTCCCCACACAGCACAGGACAAAGGCAAGACTAGATTAATGAAGGAAAGAGGCTGCANCAACGTACCAGCCAGAGGAAGCAGTCTGCCCCGCAAGGCTCTGGCTCAATCTTGGTCTCTCTGTTCTTTCGCTTGTACACGTTAGGAGTAGCATGAAAAGCTGGATTAAAAAAAAAATAATAGTTATCTTTACTACTAGCATCCTGCAGCAAGAGGTTTCCCCACACAGCACAGGACAAAGGCAAGACTAGATTAATGAAGGAAAGAGGCTGCATGGGGGGACTGATGCTATAGGAATAGATCTCCTAAGAGCAGGGGACATTGGCCCAGGGCCTCTTGGCCTACCCTTCTGCAACGGCTTAGCAGCCAAGGCAGAACACTTGGAAAGGACAGGCCTTGGACTTGGAAAAGAAGGATTTATCTTTTAAGAAATAATTCACTGGAGAGAGTCTTATGACTTTCCAAGAAAGCCTGTAAGCCTGGGAAGCCGCAGGCCAAACAGTTAAGCAGTATCCAGGAAGTTTGGGCAGGGAAAACCACAGGAATATGACTAAGATGAAGCTGTAACTTCCAGAAACGAAGGTAACATTCATGCCTTCCCCTGAGAAGCTTCTGCAAAATAAGAGTACAGTCTAGTCATGGCAATACGTCTGCCACAGACTGCCAGGAGGCTCAAGCACTGTGTGTTGAGCAACTATGAGGCAAAAGGGCCTGACACACAGGCTGGTTTACCATCCATCTGGGAAAATAGTGGAACTGCATTTACAGATGGGTTTTGGGCCCCTGACAGCTCCCAAAGGCTGCACTGCCAAAGGCCAGGAAGGCTCCACCCTCTAAAGACTGCAGCACGGCCACCAAGCAAGTTCCAGAGAAGCGGAAAGCACAGAAGAGAGGGAAGAGAAAGGAACATGCAGGAGAGAACAAACTTACGGTGCAGAAAACAGTCGTATTTGAAGCAGCGCCTGCAGAAGAGCGTGTGGAAGGAGTGCAGGGATTGCTCCCGCTGCACGGACTTTGCACATGGACCATCTATGTTGGGAGTGCACTGCGGGGGCAGCACGTTGGGGTCAGAGACTTCCGTGAGCTCTCGGTACCTGTTAAAACCAGAAACACAGACAGGCATGATTTCTTATTTTGGGAAACATTACGGGGTTATATACAGCCACAGACCTGCATGACCCTGGCCTGGATACTCTGAGGTTAAACTAAACTAGTTGTCAAAAATCTTCCTGCTCTAGAAACCCCCTAGCACGTTAATTTCCAAGGCTACTGAGCTCTGCTTTTCAGCTAAAGCAATGTTTTGAGTTTTTTTTTTTTTAATGAAATACTAACTGCTGTTCACAACTGTAGCAGACAACTTAAATAGAGCTCTTCTACCTCTCTTTCATATCATCTGGGAAGCCATATTCAGGAAACATAGAAGAAATAGCAGTGAAGATCATGTCATTTGGAAACCGCTTCTTGGAACACTTCTTGTTACCTAAGAAAAGGGGAAAAAAAAAAAAAAGAGACAATTCCTCAGTTAAGCTGGACTTGAATACGCCTTTCCTTTTCTTTTCCAGAGAAAGAGATTCTGGTAGGTGTTCTGGATAATATTTTAAGAGGTAGAAATGCAATCACACATACAATGAATAAGCCTTATTCTGTGCTGCAATTAGGTTAAGGCCTTTCCAGATGCAGTACACCCCACCACTTCCTGAGCAAAGTGGCATAATGTATTTATGGAATTACCAACAATTTTTTTTTAACAGAATTATCACTTATTTGTACCAAAAAAGGATGAGACCAAATAGGAACCCTCTGTCAAATGTCAGGGGATCTAGAGAGAGAAAAGACCCACCTTCCACTGCAATTCGTTTTCTTTTCCTTGTGACTGGCAGCTCCTCTTTCCCGTCCTCCGGTTTAACCTCGGAATCGTTGTGCCCTTCCTCTTCCTCATCCGAGTATTGATTCAAGGCGTTCACTAACTCCAGGAATACGGCGTCACTGATGAGCACTGATCCTGAAATCATTTCTGAAACACAGCAGTGAGCACCACCACCTTGCGCTGTCCAGCCAGAGCATGATGTTAGTAACTAGAACCCTAGTAACTGCCAGATAGGTGTGAGGAAGAGCTGATCTTAATGCCATGGACCTAAGACAGTGCTGAATCACTTTTAATAATTCAATGATTATTCTGTTCACAGATGTTCATTAAAGAAGCCAGGTATGGAAAGGCCACCACAGAGTTTTGTACGGTCTTCCTCCCTCTGGGCAGAGCCTTATGATAGACTAGGTAGCTCTGTAAGCAAACACATTGGCTTTTCGTCTCTGTAAAGCCCAAATTAAGTCTTGGCTTAGATCACAAGTGAGGTAATTGCTGGGCTCATCTTACCCTCTAAGACATTTGTCTACATTCCAGAACAAAGCCTGGGAACCCTCACAAAAAAGAGTGTCTGCTCCAGAGCATCCCAGGCCTAGAACAGAGCAGGATATCAAAAGGCAGGACCGTGTCTGTGAAAAGTAGAAGAGCAGGCAAGTTCCTGTTTTTCTACTATCAGAACTCCCAGAGAAAAGCTGGTTACTGCTGCCACCTTTTGATTTCTTAACTACTTTGATATCTTATTTGCAAGAGTCTGGACCATTCTGTGTATTCTTGGTCTTAAGTTACCTTCTTCTCCATGAACTTTCCCATCATAGTTATTAATAAGTTCTTCAATGAAGGTTTCATCTTCTTCCTTCACCTCATCTCCCATGTAAGGAATATTGCACAGAACGGTTTCATCCTCCACCTGGAAAGAGGTTGGATACAATTCGGTAAAGCAGCACTTGTCGATTCCCTATCGGACTGCGTCTCTAAGGCTGCTCCTATCCATTTGCACATGCAGAAAACGCAACGCTGAGCACGGCTCAGCCTCCCCGGGTGAAGTTTCAGGTGTCTCATCAGGGACAGTTCATTGTTACCCTATGCCAACAGCATAACTGTGACCCAAAAAAGCACACTCTGCTTAAAAGGGAGCAGTCACATCACCGAGGCTAACAGAAACTCAGAAGCAGATAAATAGCCCGTAAGAATAAACAATAATAAAATGACAAAGAGATTGTGATTAGAACTGGAAGGGCCAAACGGTGACTCGTTCCCAGGCAGGATAAGGCTCCCGCGTGACCACACAGAGCATTTGGCTCCTTTGCCATATCCCCACATACCAACTCTTGCTTCATGTTGCTCTTGCCACACGCGGAGCTGCACGTGGCTTCGGAGGAGACCTGCATGTTGCAGAAATATACTCCCCCCAGCCCAGAATAGGGGCAGTTTGGCCACAAACTACTTGTTTGTTTAGCACAAGACCTTAACTGGGCAGCCAGGAAGGATAGAGTGGGGCTGCTGCAGATCATTCATTGCACTCCGGGATCCCTACAAAGAGGGCAGCAGGGTAGCCCCGTCACAAAGAAAGGACCTACCTGCCTAGAAATAAAACTCTTCATTTAAACAGGAAGAAAAATCCAATTAAGAAGTGAAGCATTCACTTTTTTAATCTTGTGAAACAACAGTGACCCTATGAAGATGTCAAGTATAAAGGAGAGACCACATAGGCAAGTCAGCTTGCACAGAAAGCTCTTGTGCGGAATTCAGCAAAACCAGCAACTAAAATAGTACTTTCCATCATCTCTTGAGCAGACATGGTTTGGAACAAGTGGGCTGAATAAGCTATAATCGCTCCACAGCTGTGTAGTGATTACACATTAATCTCTCAAAGACCTTGCACCAAAGCACTTTCTTACATACCATGAAATTCTGCTGAAGAGGGGACCAGGAGTACATAATAGGCACCAATGCCACTGTGTTCAGGGTTCTCATGTACAGTGTCTGACTTGGAAATCCTGGAAAAATGCTCTCAACAGTGCACTGGAATATAAGCAAACAGAGGGACAGTGAGGGATCAACACCTGCAGCCAGAGCCAGGAGGAAATCCCACTAGAGGACAAACACGGCTAAGCCCTGTGCTCGCTCACGCTGAGGCCTTGACTCTAAAACCTTTTGTTTTTACAATATGGAAGAGTCCTAGGCACAGTCTGATACCGACATATGGCAACGCAAAACAGAAAGATTAAGTATCTTCAGGCCCCCTGCAAAGCCGTGATTCTAGGCAGCATCTGTGCTGCTTTTGCTCTCTCATCCTTACCTGCTTTAGGAAAGGGTGCCCGCTGACCGGCTTCATTAACTGCACTGGCTGAACTCGAAGCTTCTTCCAGTCTTCATTCAGAATCTGAGTCTTTTCGTGAACCTTTGCAAAATTGGCCACAAACAGAGCCTGAAATGAGAGAAAGACATACTCAAGATTTTGAAATGCGCTAGTCCTATAAACTAATATGAAATATTCGGGCAATATCCTTTCAGCTAAACCACCCTCATAAAGTCATTACCTTAGCTCCCATATTTGCCTGAAACCTCTTGAGCTGACGAAGACGCATGTATTCCGACTTGACTTTTCTTTTCCAGTATATAATACACTTGGATGTTGCAGGAGTAGCGATTTCCATTTTTCTATATAAACACAGAAAAAAAAAATCAGGCAATGGGGACCTTAATCTTATAAACAAGTGATATTAAAAGAAAACCACGTGGATTTTAAATGCACCACAGACTTTGACCAGGAAAAAGATAATTACATAAATCTGCGCTAGTCCTATTTAAGGAGTAATTACAGCAAATTGCACTGAAAAGCCTGGAGAGCTTTTGCACGTAAGAAGATGCACTCCGCTAAGCAATCTTTCGGGGATGCAGCTGCTCATGCCCGAGGCGGATCGCCGCGAATCCCCTGCGGATGAAGTGTTTTTGGGTGTTCCCGTTTTCCGGGGCACCGGGAGAACAACATAACGACATCAGCAGCGACATCATCGGCGTCACTTTCGCACGCTGGCGAGCGGCCAGGAAGGGCTTTGCTGCGTTGTTGTTGTTGTTGACGTTTTTTGGTCGTTTGTCTCCATATCGGCCCCTACGAGGGGCTCCGCGGGGGCTCCCCCCGGGCTGGGCTGGCCCCAAGGGCCCCCCTCACGGGCAGCAGCCGCGACCTCCGCATCCCCGGGGATCCCTCCCTGGAAACGCAATCCCGGTGCCCGCGGGCTGTGCTCCGGCCCTCCCGGGGCCCTTCCTGCCGTGCGGGCGCGGAGCGCGAGCCAGGCCGCGCCGGGAGGGAACGGGCACCGGGAGACGCAGCCGGGCGGCACCGAGCGAGGCCCGGGACAACGCGGCCCAGCGGGGCCCCGCGCACCCTGCGGGCTTCACCGGTCCCACGGGGGGACCTCCATGGGGGCCGCCGGCCCCACGGGGACACCCGGTCCCACGGGAACCCCCCCCGCCCCGCGGTCGCCTCAGCCGCCCCCAGGGAGCCCCCAGGGGCCCTAAGGAGCCCCCGAGGGCCCCTCTGGGGACACCCAGCCGCCCCGCGGGCGCTAATGGCCCCGGGGTTGGGGGTGGCTCGGCCACCACACGGGGCCCNCGCCCCGCGGGCGCTAATGGCCCCGGGGCTGGGGGTGGCTCAGCGGCCACACGGGGCCCCCCCGGTTCGGGCGCCGCCGCCGCCCCGGACAGCCCCGCTTCGGGGTGCGGGGC
>VWPW01000947.1:64255-104446 GCA_013389825.1 Crypturellus undulatus | reverse complement strand
GAATCTTCAAGATCTCCAGAGGAGGAGACTCCACAACCTCTCTGGGCAGCCTGTTCCAGTGCTCGGTCACCCTCACTGTCAGAAAATTTTTCCTTAAGTTCCTGTGGAACTTTTGATGTTTAAGTCTGTGGCCATTTCCTCTTGTTCTGTCAGTGGCCACCACTGAAAAAAGAGGACAGCCCCATCCTCCTCACTGCCTCCCTTGAGGTACTTGTACACACTGATCAGGTCCCCTGTCAGCCTTCTCTTCTCCAGGCCCAGCTCCCTCAGCCTCTCCTCATAGGGCAGATGTTCCAGGCCCCTGATCATCCTCGTGGCCCTGCGGTGGACTCTCTCCAGCAGCTCCACATCCCTCTTGTACTGGGGGGCCCAGAACTGGACACAGTACTCCAGATGTGGCCTCACCAGGGGTGAGTAGAGGGGCAGGATCACCTCCCTCGACCTGCTGGAGACACTCCTCTTAACACACCCCAGGACCCCACTGGCCTTCTTGGCCACGAGGGCACACTGCTGCCTCATGGTCAAGTCGTCCACCATGACGCCCAGGTCCTTCTCAGCAGAGCTGATCTCCAGTAGATCGGTCCTCAGCTTGTACTGATGTCTAGGGTTGTTTCTCCCCAGGTGCAAGACTTGTTGAATTTCATGAGGTTGTCCCCAGTTGTCCAGTCTGTCCAGGTCCCTCTGGATGGCAGCGCAGCCCTCTGGGGTGTCAGCTACTCCTCCCAGCTTCCTTCTCCTCCCAACTTGCTGAGGGGGCACTCTGTGCCTTCATTCAGGTCATTGATGAATAAAATGAACAGGACTGGACCAAGGACTGACCCCTGAGGGACACTGCTCAACACAGGCTTCCAACTAGACTCTGCACCGCTGATCACCACCCTCTGAGCTCTGCCATCCAGCCAGTTGCCAATCCACCTCACCATCCACTCATCCAGCCCACACCTCCAGAGCTTGTCCAGGGGGATGTTGTGAGGGACGGTGTCAAAAGCCTTGGTGAAGTCAAGGTAGATGACATCCACCGCCCTCCCCTCATCTATCCAGCCGGTCATCCCATCATAGAAGCTATCAGGTTAGTCAAGCATGATTTCCCTTTTGCAAATCCATGCTGACTAGTCTTGAGCACCTTCTTGTCCTCTGTGTGCCTGGAGACAATGGCTAATATGAGCCGTTCCATCACTTTTCCAGGTACGGAGATGAGGCTCACTGGTCTGTAGTTGCCCCGATCCTCCTTCTTGCCTTTTTTGAAGACTGGTGTGATATTGGTCTTCTTCCAGTCCTCTGGCACCTCCCCCGTTCTCCAGGATCTTTCAAAGATGATGGAGAGTGGTTTGGCTATGACGTCCACCAGCTCACGCAGCACTCTGGGGTGCATCCCATCACGGCCCATGAATTTTTGGGTATTGAGTTTCCTTAGGAGATCTCTTACCCAGTCTTCCTCTACCCAGGGCAAGTCTTCCTCTCTCCCGGCTTCTTCTCTTGTCTCTAGGGCCTGGGACTCTAAAGGACTGCCCTTGGTAAACACCGAAGCAAAGAAGGCATTCAGCAACTCTGCTTTTTCTGTTATTTGTAACTAGGCTGTCCATCCCATTCACCAGGGGACCCACAGTTGGCTGGGCTTGGTCTGCAGATGGCTCTTCCTGCAGCCCTTTCATCCTGATGTTCTGAGAAGGGGGTAGAAGGGGCAGAAAGGAGAGGGGAGGGCAGGATGGGGAACCGGCGGCTGCATGCTGCGCCCATAGATGATGTTCTGCCATGCAGTCCCTCAGGTGGATCTCCTGAGGAGGGACTGGTGGCCGGGCGCAAACATCCTCTCAGGAAAGGGGCTTTCCAAGGGGCCGACGGCGTGGAAAAGGACACAGAGCAGGAGGGAATCTAGGAAGTAGAATTCCACTGGGAAGAAATCAGTGTGCAATTTGTAGTGAACGAGGCCCTGTAAGAAATGAGCTGCCAAAGAGGCAACCAGAGAATTGGGTAACCCACCTGTATCTGTTTGGTAGGCAGATTTGCTTACTTTTATTACAGAGGATTCAGATTGGTGGGGCCAGGGGGTGATTAAGTGGATTCCACAACTGACCCCCTGGTTTCCATTCAGCAGGGGATTGAAATATTTATTTTTTTTTTTAGTAAGAACTGGAGCAATATATTCAGTATTAAATAGATGTGAGGGACCAATGATTAAATTCTCTATGTCAGGAAGTGGTGCTACAGGGAAGCAAGAGTTCAGGTCCTTTTTACCTATAGATATATATGTAAATATATATACAGATTTATATGTTGCAGTAATTGTCAGAGACACATCTGAAACTAAACAGGGATGTTTACTTAATTTCCCTAACAAAAGTTCTGTATTGCAGGAAAACATACTTTGGTAATGAGATAAAGGAGCCAGTTTATTTCCTGGAGTCTTGAGTTCCATAAGAAATGGGGGCAATTAAAAGATAATGGTAAGAGCAATTGTTTGATACTCAAAAGTCTAAAGAATCTCTGCTCCCCTCTCTACTCTGTGTTTGTACATAGTCTTGTACACAGTGTCTCTTGGAAAGTGTTTGCATGGACAAACATCCTTGCTTTGGTCTATATCTCTGAACAGAATTTTCACTGGAAAGTATCTTTAAAACTAGTAGTTTATTTTTGGTTTCTAGTTCTCTAGGTTCAATTTATCCACTGCATACAATTAAAAAATACTCTCATACTTGTCACTTACTGCCTGTGAGCAATAAATTCACACTGATTATTGTAATACACTCAAATTAAGACTTATAGTCAGTATGAAACTGTTTAGAGAAACAGTTATTGCTGAATTACCTACATTAGCTCTTGGATAAAAATCTATATTTAAATATTCTTCCAGAGGGACATGCTCCATGTTTTGTTTGTTCATTTTCACTTGAGCTTTTGTATCTGCTATAGAATTCTGAAATAAAATACAGGGTCTTTTTGGTATATTCATTTTGGATTTCAGGCAGAATGCATTATCCAAACTTGCTGAAATTCTCTAAAGCAGTCTTTGTGGGATCCGTGGGTTGAGGTGTATAAAAGGCTGCATATTCCTTGCATCATTACTGTACCAGGAAGCACTTTGTGCCTGGAAAAGGTTTGCTTCTTTATTCAGCAAATGTGGCCCTTAAGCAATGTCAGCTCTACACAGCAATGTCTAACTGCAACTGCTAATAGTGTCAGACAATCCTTTTAATAGACCTATTGCTACATTCTCCAGGTAAAAAAAAATATATATGCTTTTAAGATAAAGCCTCTTCCTAAGAGTAAAAAAAATGTTTGCTTGTATGCTACAATGACAGACATTGCCTTGAAAGCAGCGTGCTGAATGTACTGATACATATGGCTGCAAATAGGCCTCAAGGAAAGCTTGCTTTCATCTCTGAGAACTCTCATTCTCCTATGTTTTATAGAAAGGCTGGGCTCAGAGATTTCAGCCTCTGGTGAAAAAAGGGATTCCCCAAGTTTTAAAGCAAGTGGCCAAAGCGACTATTTTCAGTTCATTTTGTTTGTAGGAAAAACTGAGGTAATGGGGTATGTGCTGTAAGCTTATGCTGCTGCATGAATATTAAGAATCTGAACAAGAACTTCATTGGAAGTATGTTAGTTTTATCTTTAGTATATAACTTCCTCTCTGTTTAACTGGAACTCCATATGTTAGAAAAAAAGCTTTTTGATGTTTTACTGACAGACTTCTCATTTTTAGCTCATTTGTATGTTTGTAGCAATTCAAATCTGCCTATAGCACATGACAATATTATGTATCTTGCTCTTGTTTAAGAGTTCTAGCTAGATGGCACCATATGCAAACGAATCTTGTGTTGGGTACCATCAGTTTGAATTTATACTTCTGGTGATGCCATGGAAAACAGAGTTGGATTTTCCAGGAAGTTTTAAAACTCAGGCAAGGGTTTGTATCACAAACTGAGAAAATGCATTTGTTCTAAAATGCATCAAAAGATTTTAAGAGAATATTGAAGAACTGATTTGCTTTTTTTCCTCTTGTAAGAATTGCTGTATCAAAATATCAAAAGTTGTGTTGAAACAAGAAGGTGAGGCACAGTAAGAGAAATCAGTTTAGTTCTGTCCTTCCAAAAGTTTATAACGATGAAATAATTGCCTAAATATCTAGGGAATACATATATATATATATATATTAGACACCTGTAATTCATACCATACTTCATACATAGCCCTCCCTGGTAGCAACGGAGATATTAAATTGTATTCATGAGAATGCAGTATTCACATCCTCAAGAAACTGTATCTGCATCTTTATAAACAGGGGGTAACCCTCCCACATCGTCCATTTTGGCTTGTACATAGGAACAGAATTTGCAAGAAAGTGTTAGAAAGCAATTGAAAAATTAGCCCATACTGTGTCCCTCCTTTTCTCTTTATTAGGAGCATACTGAAATGAAAAAGCACAGGGGCATTTTTAACATGGCATATGAAGGTCTTTGGTTTCTTGCAGATAAATTTCTATAATAAGCCACTTAATCAACAAGTCTAGCTGCTGACCAACAGAAATAACCTGGTTTCTCCACCGTATCTGCCTGGCTAAAGTAGGATTTGGATTGTGCATCCTGTTATTGCCACATGGTCAGTCCCAGGAAATCACAGGAAAAGCCTTCTTGTGGAGAAAATGCTACTACGAAAGGTCTCTCCAGATCAGGGTGGAAGAAGTTTAACGAGCAGCAGTATCTGGAACCCGGCTGAAGACAAATACAATTTGAAGGGGTAATCCAGTCGTGTTTTATTGCTGTTGCTACTTGTTTGCTTTTTAATACTATAAGTCTTTAAGATCCTGGAAAAAAAATGTCTGTTAGGAGGAAGGCATTCCTCTGAAAGAATTAAAAATGCGTTCTTTTCCATGTATACCCTGCAGCTTTGGAACTGGTCCCGCTACAGTGTGGAAGCAGTAAAACAGCCACATTGCCACCCTCACAGCTCAGCCAGCAGTGCAGCAAAGCAGGGAGGCTGTCCCAGGGTGCGGCGCTGCCTTGCGGCTGCTCGCTGAGAATTAGCAAGAAGGCAGGACAGAATGAAGTCCCTCGTCCATGGGGTCAGTAAGGGAAGCAAACACAAAGCAGAACTAAAATGGGAAGGTTATTTGCATCCCCATGAGCATCTGCGCTCATCCAGGTCACTGTGCTCACGAACACCACAATATCCTATGGCAGTACCACGAACAGGGTCCTGTGTTTCCCGTGCTTCCATGATCCCCTTGGAATGCATTCACCCGAACACTACTGCTGCTGCTGTTGGGGACTTTTTATTGGGAGTGGAACATCTGATGAAACATTCTTAATATCTGGTCTTTTGACTTGCAAAGAATTTGAAAGACAAGGTTGAATAGTGTTCTTGAAGGGAAGAGAAACCCCTGGGGCAGCCCTACGACATGCAGAACGCCCATCTCTACTTGCCTGTGCAACTCTGTTCATTGCAGGGTTACAGTCCAGTGAATTGGCAGGGAATTTATGAACTAACACTTTATTTTTAG
Organism: Crypturellus undulatus; assembly: GCA_013389825.1. Lineage (NCBI taxonomy): Eukaryota > Metazoa > Chordata > Aves > Tinamiformes > Tinamidae > Crypturellus > Crypturellus undulatus. Next base: position 98,946 of record VWPW01000947.1, on the reverse strand, counting down.
AGGGGTAACCTTGGTTGAAAGAGGTGAACCACTTCTAAACTAGTTACTTGTTTTCTGGTAATTGAGGTTATTGCAGAGAAATGTCTAAAGTTCTGCAATATGTTCCTGTAAGACTCTTTTCCTTTTAGAAAGGAGAAGGGGAAAAGTTTAATGGTGCAATGAGAAAGAAAACACTGATAGGTGGCATTTTATCCACTCCTTATGTACAAAACATAGATTGTTGCTAGGAAATGATGTAGTGGATCATTCTTATGACAGCACAATATTTCTTGTTGAAACAGACTGAGGAGCCAGCACAGTAGCAGATCTTATGTTTAAGTCTTTTTGCTCTGTGTGTGAGAAAATAGTGCATTAATTGTCCTTTCTTCTTCTTAAAAAAAAAGTTAAAGTACATTAGGAAAAACAGGATGTTGATGCATATCAAGTGTGTACATCTGTGTAATTAACAGATTGCACTTAATTGCTTCTCAGATAGCACTTACACCTTTCCTTTATTCCTGCAATGTTGCTTTTGGGTCCTGTGAAGATGGGTGTGAGTGACTGTGAGTTGTGTGTGTTGGTACAACCACTGCTGTATTTGCAAGGCGGGACAGAGCCCGAGGAAAGGGAGCTGTGGGTATGCAATCCTAGGAACGTGTTGCATTCCTGGTTTAGGATTTTTTGAATGAGAAGGTGGATCAGGTCACCCACTCAGGGTTCCTCCCTCTTCCTTCTCTGGAGGAGGAGGAGGGTGTAAGCTAGGAAGACTTTAAGACTCCTACTAAGTGCTGTGAAACTTTTTTCTGCAAGGGAGACTTTCAAAAGAATGTTGTTACACATGAAAGCTGTAGCAAGAGGTTTTGATTTAAAAACTAGATGTTTAAAAGAAAATATAATAAAACCTGGTATTTAGCAAAGTGTTTTTACGTCTGACAGGAGAATTTACATATGTTAAAAAAATGATAGTCTTTTTTTTTTTTCTTATTGTTTTGGTTTTCGAATGGGCCTTGAAGAGGTAAGATCCTAAACTGATGCCTCTGCCTCTTGTTTCTTCCTGAATGAGACTTTTTACACCAGATTAGCTGCTGCTCTGTTTCTTTGTCTTAAATACCATAGGAAATAATTGCATTTGGGCATACAATGAGACTTCCTGGACTGGTAAAGAAAACACACCTTTCTATTGTCCCTTTTTGTTGTGTTAGTGAGCAGTCCTTCTCTTCAAAATATTGGTAATTGCTGTCATGGTAACCAAACAAAAGCATGGTGTGGCAGCTATTTTCAGCGTTGCATATGTGATATCTCCTCTGATAGTAAATCACTGTAGTTTTTAACCAGGGCTGGAGGTGTCCTCTGGTTTAAACCTTGCACGGGCAGATCAATGTTTTCCAAGCAGTTCTCCAGGCGTGCCATGCATACGGATTTGGGTGTGTGGGAATGTTTTCCCATACCTGGGTTGCAGATGGGGAATGACAGGCCAACCAGTACAAAGTCACACACTTACTCCCAGCTATTTGCACAGTCCTGAAGGCCTCTGCAAGGAATTAACAGGGAAGAGGTTAACTCTGAAATGCCAGGGGCTCTGGCAACACCTGAACAGGTCCTTCTGGTATGGAGCACAAGAAGAATCAAGCAGCAAGCTAAGGCAGGGCCCTGTCCAGAAGTGGTGGCCACCATGTGGTTTCACAGTACGATTTGTGGACAAGATTCTCGTCACATGATTGTAGCAAAACAGCCAGGAAAATGGTGGGAAAGAAGGTGAGATACTGAGACAGGGAAGGAACAGCTGTGTGAAGAGTGTCTTGTGGGGGAAAGACCAGCTGGAGATTGGACTGTTTTTTTGTGTGTTTTTTTCACTTGGACTTCATTAATGGCTAATGGCTAAATGCCCTTTGTTGCTCTGCCTTCTCTACCAGCCAAAGTTGATTTGTAAAAGTCTTTCTCGAACACCCAACACTAAAAGCTGTAGCGTGCAGTTCATACACCTCTGGACACTAGAAAACATTTCATTATAAATTATAAAATATCATATTATTCATTATAAAATATTGTAATTCTACTGAGCTGGGGAATAAAATGGGAAGGAGAGGTTTCTCTCAGATTGCAGAATGACTCCTGCTCTGAGGAAGGTGGGCTGACCTTGGCTCTTTTGGACTTGATGGAGTGGAAGAGTCTTCAAAGGGATGAAAGAGAAGATTGTAATGGGGATTGAATGAAAATCTAGTAAGTAGTTCTTCTGCGATTCCTAAAATTTAAATGGTAGAGAAAAATATTCAGCTTTCCTTAAGTAGAAAAAAAATCAGAAACATAATATTGAAAATATACTCTTGCAAATTGAGAGAGAATATGGAAAAGGAGCAGAGGTCTCACTTCCATAGCTTATCTTCCTTTTGGGCTAGTTGGTGTTTTTCTCTTCCTTTATTTATTTATTTATTTATTTATATACGTATATTTGTACTACTAATAAAACAAGTGTTATAAAACATATGATAGAAAGCTATTAGAAGGGTTTGTTCACATTTAATTTTCCTCTGCGGGATGGTTTGTCTTTAAAACAGCTGGTGCCCTCTTAACTTGTTGGAACACGCACTATTGGTGTACTTCCCTTCTCACCTTGATGCCACTATTACTGACCCATCAGAACCAAATGTGCTGCCTAAGAAAGATGGCAGTAACTGTGGGGCAGCATTTCCATAGAAGCAAACACAGACAGGCCATCCGGAATTGGCACTATGATCTCTGTGAGGGTAGTGCGTGAGATGTTACATCAGGGAAATGGATTTGGGGGGTTTGGGGGACAGGGTGGACTAGCTTTGTTTGTTGAGGGTTTTTTTGCCCTTTCTGCTGCCTGGATTAGGAAAACTCATTGATCTTGCCCTACATGTACTATGATCATACATTAAAAAATCCATGATATTCCTGATAAAGCAACCTGTTACTGGGGTATTACAAGGGCCTAGCGGGAGACATTCCACTGCTTGCGCCCCTGCTGCTGCCAAAGCCATAAAGGGAAGAACAGACAAATCTGACTGACATGTAAAAGGGTAGCGAACCCGAGGGGAGGTGGCCCGGCCTCCGTACCCGTTATGAAGCTGGCTGGTAAAAAATTACACTGCAAGTTTTTAATCTGTGAGATGCTTGTCTATTTTATTAAATAAAATATTTTAAAAGTGTGATTTTTCCCTCCCCTTTTCCCAAGAGCCAAAAGGCAGGCACTGCAGTGCTCGCCATTAAGTGCGTTGCAGACTTTGATCGCCACTGTAAGTAGCCTTGTTGCTGCGTGGGAGGCAGAAATTACTAGCGAACCAGTGCGGGTTAGGTCTAAAAATATTTGCTGTCTGGGCAGAATCAGTGAGAGCTAAGTGTGTTTTGCAATGAGTAGGATGCTTTTATTTTTCTTTTTAGTGCTCTTCCGGGTAATATCTTACGGCTTGGCAGTGTTAAGCACATTCGCTGCAAATCAAAAGGCATCATCTGTCTTTATTCAGTAGGTTAAAAAGAAATCAGCTTAGAAAATTTCCATTCCATATACATGCCAGTAATTTTCAGTTTTTATTGTGCTTGCAGTCTGTTTCGAGTCATTCTATAAATATCCAAATTATTTTGATTTCTATTTGTTTCAGAATAATTATTAACTTATTATCAGTTTTTGGAGTTAATTATTGCGAAAAACAGGTCCTGATCTTTAAATCTTATTTCAAATACCATGATTAGAATAATTCTTTGTATTACCAATTGTTAAAATAGAATGTTATTTTAAGACTTTTAAAATAATACCTATTTTACTAACATTTAATCTCTACTCAAATTTTTAGGATCAAGCTAAAAAGAATATTGAGTAAAGAAATTAAATAGCTGTAAAACGTAACTATACTGTATAGAATAAAATGAATAATCCTACTTCATGAAATATTAACTGGTGTTTCATGTACCTAAATTAGATCCAACAACAAAGATAAAATGGACACAAAGTCTGTTGCATTTAGTACTTGTTCTGCATCACCTGTCAGCATTTTGAACTGTGTCCTTGCATTTCAGTTCAAAAAAGCAGTAAAGCCTGGTGTGGCAAAAAGAGTTCTAATATTAAACCCAAGGAAGAGAGGACAGAGAAACAAAATTTCAGATTCTTGCAACATCATTCCTAGAATTTACACTTATTTACTTCTCACTAGACCTACCAGAAATGCAAAGAAACAATAGAAGAATCAGATTTTAGTCAAACAGCTGTGACCAGTTTTCACATTACTTTTTAATTACTTTCACAGCTGACATACTAGAAATGGAGACTGCACAGAGAATGGGATGGCAATCAGTAGTTAGCGCTTAGTGTATTTAATGCATTAGTATATTCAGAAAGAAAATCAGCAGACAGGACATGTTTATCATGACCTTCATTTTCAAAATTAGATTAAAAACTTTTTAGCTGTGATGATCGTAGCATTTGAGGTTGAACAGGCTGCTTATCTGAATACCTTCTAGCACCATTTCCAAGTTTTTAGACCGAGTGGAAGTTTTGGTTATAATGAACATAGTGATTCACAGCTCATTATTTTGACTTGGAGCTTTTTTGGGGGGTGAGGGGAAATAATGTGGAACTATTCTATCTGTCTAGGCACAGATTGGTGATTTTCAAAATATGTTGAAGAAGATTCTGCAATATGAGAGCCCATGAGCTCTGCATTCCATGGAGTGGTTCTCTGCTGAGGTAGGTGCAGAGAACAGGCAATGTTTGCATACAGAGACCTTGTGATACACGTGGAAGAGAAACAAGCTGATCCTCGCAGAAGCAACAGACCAGGTACAATCACTTTACAGTCTGGGTAGTGCCTGTAAATGGAGAAAGTCCTCCCCTATCTCCTTTATCAGGCCTCCTGTTGTCCCTTTAGATCCTGATTTATCCGGGTATGCCATCAGCTCAGGGTGTTCACGTATTAAGTATCAGGTCCTATGCAGTTCACATCCACTTTCTCTACATAGAAGACAGGCAGATGCTCTGTGTTTTTACCCATTATTTTCTAAATGTAGCAGAACCTTGTACAGATTCTCCATTTGAAAGTATATCTCTACTTAGTGCATTTTTTCATGTTATTTATTATACAATTTATAAAAGTATTAGCTCCCAGACAAATTGTTTTTCATGCTTTGTGCATTCAAAATTTCTGAAAGTATATGCTACTGAGGTTTTTTAGCGTATGCTGAAAGTGTATGATGCTGAGAAGTTATAGTGATGTAGTGCTGGGCAATATGGGCTGTGACAGTGATCATGAGGAGCAATAAATGAGGCTTTCTTCCATTGGTCTTCTGTGGCTCTCTAGATGGAAGGTAGTTCCTGTTTCTAGGACTGTTGTCTTCAGCTGCTTCCCTGCTGAAACCCTGCTGTTTCCTGCAGGGTTTCATGCCTGCTTTTGCACTGTCGGGGTGGTTGGGGTTGTTGCTGTCTTCTGACCTCCTATTCTATAGATAATTCAGATTCCGTAGATAGAATTCATAGATAGAATTCATGTTCTGTAGATAACAGGAAGTTCCACCTCCGTATGAGGAAGAACTTCTTTCCTGTGAGGGTGACACAGCCCTGGAACAGGCTGCCCAGGGAGACTGTGGAGTCTCCTTCTCTGGAGATCTTTAAAACCCACCTGGATGCCACCCTGTGCCATGTGCTCTAGGTGGCCCTGCGTGTGCAGGGGGGTTGGACTAGATGATCTCTAGAGGTCCCTTCCAACCTTAGGCATTCTGTGATTCTGTAATTTTGTGATTCTGTAATTGCTCCTTTGCTCAGGATTTGCTGCTGATTCCTTGCTGCCTGGCCCTACGCAGGACTAGTAGGGGGTTGTGAGAGTTAATTTCTTTGGGTTTAATTTCTTTTCATCAGTCAGGCCAACCTCTTCAGCTTTAGCTTATTCTGTTCCTGTCATTGTTCATTTAACAATAGATTTTAATGGCAGTGGGACTTCTGGTGACCATTGATCTATACGGTCACCTTCCTATTTTTGAAGACATACAGATTGAATTCTGGAATCTTGTAAGTGGAGCGCTTTTTGACAGACTTCCCTAGAGCGTGTTTTGACAGACATTCCTGAACATGCAGATTTTTGGACCATGTTGATCCAGAGTTTTGTTTTGAAGAGTGGAGTTTGACCTTCTTAGCCAAGATGCTTCTGAGCTGATTCAGGACATTAATCTGTATTTCAGAAGTTGTTGGGCTCTGGTATAAATATTTCAAAAGCATGGAAAATCATTGCTCATGAAAAGCTCATGAAATATCCTGTGGTACATTAAGTCAGTACTAGGAAAACATTCCGAGCTGCCAGCAGGCAGGTGTTGCCTGCAGGTCCACGGAGATGATCCTTCCCCTCTCGTCAGCACTGGTGAAGCCCTATTTGGATAATGTGTCCCAGTACAGTGTGACATGGTTTTCCTGGAGCAAGTACCTCAATGGCCACAAAGATGACTGAAGGTTTGGAACAGTCCTCACATGAGGAGCTGCTGAGACCACTGAAATTATTTAGCCTGGAGAAGAGAAGATGCAAGGATCTTACCAATGTGTATAGGAATCTCATGGCTAAAGGTGGAGCCAGACTTTTCTCAGTGGTGCCCAGTGACAGGCAACAGGTTGTCCCGGGAGGAGAGGTTGTGGAGTATCCTCCCATGGAGATAATCAAACCCTGACTGGAGGCAGTTGCGGGCAAGCTGCGCTGGCTAACCCTGCCTGAACAGGGCATTTGGACTTGATGGTCTCCAGAGGTTCCTTCCAACCTCAACTGTTCAGTCATTTGGTGATTCTACTGTATCAATTTACTTAAAAGATATTGAAAAGCAATAGGATTTTGCTCTGAAGAAGTTTAATGACTTTTTGAAGCAAAGAGAAAACAGAAACAAAAGTGAAAATGTTTTTTTTTTATTTTTCTTTTTTGTATAGACTTACTTGGAATACAGTGGGAGTCATGAGCTGCTTGTTTTTGTTACTGGAATCATAAAACATTTTGGTGGTTTCCCCCTTATGCTGCCTCAGAAGGAATCAGTGGAAAGATAATTGTTTTTGATTGACTTTTCTTCCATTTATTCCAGTGGAGGTGACAGCAGCCGGGGTCCTGTTTATTATGGTGGTCATGATACTCCTCGGAAGCCCATCGCTTCTCTGTCTAGGACACTTAGTAGTGTTTAATTGTTATCTCTATGTGTACCTACTTTAGGTGGTTGACCACTGTAGATTTTCTCCCAAAAATATATATATTTTACCTTCATTGGAATTCTTTTTTTTTTTTTTTTTTAAGCCATATTCCTGTGTCCTATACTGCCAGCCTTGCTCTTTCTCTCTCTTGGCCTGAATTGTTTTTGAACTGTGCGCCTCTGCACTGGTGCTTCTCTGATTGTTGATTTTGGAGTATACCTATGAAATATCTATTTGTTTGGGCCACCTCTCTGGTTTACTAGCACACAAAGAAGACCAGAGAACAGGGACAGACGCTTCTTTAAAGTAGGCCTTCCTTATGAGACAGCTCCCTGAAACAGTTCCTTGACTGTTCAAAGAACTTCCAAGCAGGAGTTTTTATTATAAGATCTCTATTATCATTGTTTGCTTTCTAAGGAGGAAACTGGTAAATTATTGCTGCTGAGCAGAATTTTTTATTGCTGCTGTATTTATTTACTTAAATAATGTCATGAGAGGTGCAGCTGTTTTTTTATGTCTATCCTCTTTTTTTAATTCTTTTTTATATATATAAAAGAAGAAAGAAAAGCATTTGAGGGGATAATATTGATTTTTTATTACTATTTTTAAAATATTATTCTTCCCAGCCTTTAAATGTAGTTATGCTACATATTAACAAACTGACCTTTTTGGACTCCATCTGTTTAATTGGTCTTTAAGTACTTTTGGCATGATTAAGTTAGCAACTAGCCCAGACCTACAGCAACTGATTTGCATAGCTTTTAAAAACAAACTCTGTAACCTATATGAGTAGACTCAGGCTGTGATTAAACACTCTTATGTAGACAACTACTGCAAGTGCATTTTCAGCTTAACAGAAAGATATGATGAAGGCCCTCCTTCATACACCATTTATTTTAATAACCATGTTTATTTTTAAATTCTGTTTTGAAAAGCCTAGTCAAAACTTTCAAAACTGTGAGACCATAGCAATAGTTTTATAATTATTTGCAGTTGCTAAATTGCCTTTTTCATCAAGTACTGCACTGTGGTTTTCCTTTGTCTACTTCTCACTTTCATGGGGAAAAAAAAAGACTCACTGTATCCGAGCTGAACTCCCAGGAAATCAGTCTAGTCTTCAGAGATCATTTATCAGCTCCCACCAAGTTTTCCAAACACTGCAGCCTGTCTGTTTTAGAGCAGTTCAATTCTCAGCTGCTGTCTGAAGTTTTACTATAACTGCTTTTCAGAAGAAATCTTTGGGTGCTTGTAGAAACCCTATCTTTTAATCAAGAGTTTCTGTACAATAGATTGAACGTAAGCAAAATCAACCAATTCAGAGTTTTCTTGAAGAAGCATTTTAACAGAAAAAAAATCCTTTAAAAGGAAGCTTTTTGTGGTAGCTGGTGCTTTGTCACAGGTGTCCACTGTAGTGTGGGCACAGCAATATTGACTTAAAAAAATAGCTTGCTAGCTATGTGTTCTGCAGCACCTCTTTTTCTGAGGAGCGTGGTAAGTCATAGTCTTCTGCCATGCTGCTGGGGTGATGCTGAGAGGAAGCTAATAGCATGGTAAAACTGTAGTTAAGGTACAACTGCGGAGTAGCAGACCTGTAGCTAATACAACATTTGAAGTGGAGTAGAATGTACATTGCTACACTTTTGAGGGCAAGAGCTGGCATTCTGTCATCAAGCTCTGGCGCTGATTTTCGTTGACTCTTCTGTTTATTCATGCACTTTATGCACTTTAAGCCTGGGGATACTAGAGAATACAAAAGAAGTTTCCAAACCTTTTTTTTTTACCTCGTAATATTTACTTATAGGATATTAAGATGTGTTTTTCTACTTTATATATTTCTGGAGGCTCAGGTACTTTTTCAATTTTCATCACGTTGCTGTCTTCTGTTGGCATTGCTGGTATACTGAACGTAGGAAAATCAAATTGGCTGTGTGCAGCATCTTAGACATTTCAGTTCCTGACCTGCAGTGTCCAGTTTTAGAACAGTATCAGTGCCCTGTTAAGTAGTGTTTTTTTTTTTCCCTGTAGACGCACCTGATGTTTGCAAAACTTAGCTAATTACTTATTTCCTCTTGAGAGCTAAACCACTGCACTGCAGGTCATAGTGGCCGCAGCAGAGCAAATGGGAAAATCCTCAGTTTTCCAGCTGCCAGTCAGAACCCCTAAATCATGGCTGGAAAATCAAAAGCTTCTGCAAATGAAAGGCTTCCTTGCTGATGGAGGAAATAACTGGCATCTTCTCAGGGCACAGGTCTGATCCCTCAGTCCATGCAATGAGAATGTGTCTCTGTCTATGAACGGTGTGTCTGCAGTGCCTTCTGATGAATGTAAGGCTGTCCTGCATTTTTTAATTCACACGCTTGTTTTTTTTTTGTAGTCTACAACATAATTAATGCTCTGCTTCTTTCAATTAAACCATGTCTGTGACAATCAAATATTTGGACAGCTACTATAACACTTATTAGGTATTCAGTTACTTGAAAGCTCTATATTGCTTCCTACCAGTATAAATCCCAGTTTTCTTAAGTACTGTATTTACTGTAACTTATTTTAAACATACTTTTCCCTCCCTCTCCATGCAAAGAATTTTTTGCACATTTACTCCCCCCACAGTTGTTTTGGTTATATAAGTTAATTTTATTTTTAACTGAATTCAGAATATTGTAACATTGTGGAGGTTATACATAGGATGTTGGTCTGTTTGCAATGGATTGAGCATTGATAATGTTTCAGTTAAGCAGTTTCATTGACTGATGATTTTTGATGGTGTAAGTTGAGATAAATTTATCCCACATGAAAACAAATGACTTGAATCCATTCAATTCCTCATCTATGAACATGAAGAATTACCTTCCTTTAAAACACTGTTTATCTCAAGAACACAAACAAAAAAAGCACCCTTCTTCCTTCCACTGTTTCATAAATGAGAAGGAAGAGGAAGATATAAATTCAACATAGATTTATATCTGCCATTTCCCCCACACACTTGAGGTTGAATTTTTTTGCAAGTAATTGATTTTATCAAAGTTCTAAATCAAATCAGAAGTGCCAAGTTACTATAGAAAAGCACTCAGCTGAAGACCTTTTTTAAATTCTATGATAAGAAAAACAAGCTGAGAAACTGTAAAGGTACGGTATTTTCTTAACTATAGACATCTGTTTTCAAAATTAAATTATAAATATCAATTTGATTTTTATTAATCTGCTTGTTAAGATCTTCTGTGTTGTAAGGGCACCCTGCTATCATTTTCAGTTCTGGGCTGTTTTTTTTGATTGGATTAAGAAGAAAAATACATTCTCTTGTCAGTCTGAATTCCTATCTACAAATTGGGTTTTCTTAAAGGAAAGCTGGCTTTCAATTAATCAGGCATTTGAGAAGTGGATATATTGGATCAGTTTTCTTTAAAAGCCTACTATTGTACCCTCTTCTGGTGTGCTGCCAGAACTAAGGAACATCTTTAGCTGCTATTAATTTCTGTTGATTTTGTAGTACAGGAGCATTTCAAGGCTAATTAAAACCTTCCTTGTATCACTGATAGCTGTACTGGGGGTAGTGCAGCCAACTTTGGTTAAAAATCCCCAGCTACAATACAGCAAAACACTAAAACCTGACACTCAAACTACGTGGCAAAAAATCACGATGGAAGATAAGAATCTCAGAAATGTGTGATTACAGATTTTAAAACAGTATTTTTACTGACAAAAGTTACAGGTGATAAAAGCATATATATGATGATTTTTTGGCACAGCGCTTCATTTATTCTGACTGAAAGAGAGATTTTGACATTTGAAAATGAAAGAGCAAAAGGAAGTTTTAAAATCTAATAAATACACAAGCATTTGGGGATTTTTTTTCTTTAAGCTTTCTCCGGAAAGTGAAAAAGCAAAACCTTACATCACTCAATCAATTTAAATCAACCACAAAATGTTATTTGACTTAAAACAAACAGAAGGTCTATTTTACATAGCATTAAGGTTTTCACATGATATTTAAATAGTACTGTTAATTTAAAGCAAATTTCAGATTTTGTGAACTGCTACTCTTTTCTCCATTAAATAGAACAAATGAAACTTCAGTCTTTTAGGCAAATACATCTCCCTTATCATCACCTTGAAATTTGCAGCTGAGCCAAGCTTTAACTTTGAGACGACACTTAATTTATTTATTGTCTGAAGGCAATCAACGGAGAAAGCATCATTTTTCTAACAGGAGATGAATTTCAGATTTTGTGAACTGCTACTCTTTTCTCCATTAAATAGAACAAATGAAACTTCAGTCTTTTAGGCAAATACATCTCCCTTATCATCACCTTGAAATTTGCAGCTGAGCCAAGCTTTAACTTTGAGACGACACTTAATTTATTTATTGTCTGAAGGCAATCAACGGAGAAAGCATCATTTTTCTAATAGGAGACATAGATTTTCTTTTTTTCTTTTTTGAAGTGCTAAAACTTAAAATTTCAGCACCATAGTTTTGTAGATATGATTAACAGCAGATTTTACTAAGATGATTATTTTTCAACACCCAAATAAATCTGTGAAGCTTAATATTTTCCTCTTTAGTGTGTTTTTTTTTGATGCACAGCATAGGGAAACTTTTTTTTCTTTTTTTTTTTAATGAAAACTGATGCAGCAGTTTGGAAAGAATCTAGCTGGAAACATGTGCATGATCTCATAGTAACTTCATGGTACAAAACAATAAAGCAATGAGTGCTTATAATAAAATCAGAAAGCCTAATTGTCCTAAGGTTTTTTCCGTTGCTATCGTGATTCTGAGAAAACTCGAAAGCAACAACTGAAGCAACTTCCTGCGGTGGAAGCAATCCAAAAATCAGAACAAAAGCCTCCTATGGCCCGGACGTGACATCCTGGCTCATTACCATCCAGTGTTCATGTTTCAATAAATCAATCAGCTTTTCTGGATCTAGTGGCGAGGATGCTTCAACCTCTTGTTGAAGGGCGAGGGAGCCGGGGAGCCCCTACGAGGGCGGGCGCAGGCACTCAAGCCGCTCCGCTCACTGCTTCCCTTTCAGTTTTACCAAGAGAGGAAGTTAGGGAAGCGACTTTGCCTTGTACGAATTAAATGCGAGGTGAGGAGGCGAGCCAGCAGGTGACTCTTGGCCATGGTCAATGAGTGCTGGTCCTGTTGCTTGCTCGGCTTCCCGGGCTGCTGCCGTGGGGCTCTCTCTGCAGCTATGGTGAGGTCTGTGCTGTAGGAGCTTGTTACCTGTTCTGTTTAAACAAAGGCCGATTAAATTGAGAAGTCTTTTGATTTCGTGTTGCGACATGCCCCCGTATCTTGGTCAAAAGAATGAATTTGCTTTTAATCGGGTTTTGCATTGTTTGGGGAAGAATCCCCAGAAACTCAGAACTGCAAAGACAACTAGAGAGATAGTATGTCCAGTAGTTCTCCACAATAAAAGCTAGGTTTGCAGTTGTCACACCATGCTCGTATCTCTAATTAAATACCTCTGTAAAGGGTAAAAGCCACATGGAAAAAGAACTAGGTATTAATAGATATGTTAGAAAGACAGAAATCTGTCATCAGAGATGGATTTAAAGCTAAAGCCGTCACTCACCATAGTGACAGTGCCCTGCTGTCCCGAGACACTGTACTGAAATGGGCTGATACTTAGTGCAGGCATAAATAAATATTCTTCTTGGCTGCCTTCTTAATGCAGAGCTGTGTCACTTGTGGGCAGAAATATTTGCAAAGACGATGCCTAAATAATTGCATAGAAAAAGGAGGAGGGGAATAAATGTTAAGTACTGTACAAAAGTGTTCTTGTACCCCAAGTGAAACAGAGTACAAAAAAAAAATCAGAAAAGAGTGTTCAAGATTTAGCTTAAGTTTCTTATTATTGCCAAAGGAAAACAAATGGCCATACTACAGAAACAAAACAAAACAAAACAAGGTTCATTTGGTTTTCCAGACGAGATTTGGCTGCTCCTTGAATTCAGCACAACAGTTTTTGGGCCCATGCAAGTCCTTGGGGTTCTGCTCTTGAAGAATCCACTCTTAGAGCAGAGGCCTTAAGAGGCGGTAGTGGTGGCAATGGCAGGCGACGGAACTGCTCCAGGGTCCTGTGTAGCTGTGAGCGGAGCTGATGGCGTGTGCCTGCCAAATGCATGTGTGTACGGGGCCATGTTTTCCCCTGACAATCTTTCTGATCTTTGTTGCTCACATTGCACCATCCGCTGAAGATCTGAGAGGCCTGAATTTGTTTGCTAAATTCTTTATTCTGCCTGGGGCTATTGGCAACTGTTTGAAAGTTTTCTTGTTAAAGTGAAGGCATGTTTCATGAGTGAGTTGTTTTTTCTGAGAGCTCAATTGTGTGCCTTTTTTATTTTCTTGCTTTTTTTCTCCCCTCCATCTTACCAAAGCCAGGACAAATAGAAATGGACAGTTATTTTGAAACGAAAAGCAAGCACCATTACAGAGAGGCTTCCCATACAGACAGTATAAACACTGGCAACTTTAGGTGCTGAGCTTTCATAATCATCCCAAACAAAAACTCATAAACTGTTAATATCCTGCAAAAATGCTGTACTTTCTTGCTAGTATTAAAAAAGAAATATATATATATATACATAAATTTCTTAGTCTGTACTTTTATTGCAGGGTCTATGCATTCTTTCAACAAATGGAGCTGAAATAGCAGGTGCATTCTTTCTTCTCCAGATGTTTGATTCAAGATTATTTACATGCCAAAAGTTATTAATTCTGGAAGCTGTAAAAATGGCATTATATAAATGCTCTTTCCTTCAAGACGTGTTCTCTTAAGCTACAAGCTGCAGAGTTTGAGGGCTCGTACAGGTATTTTCAGAAGGGCTAACAGCAGCTTGAGACGTATTTTGGTTGTTCCTTTCTTTTAGAGCCTACACTGTGGCTCAACACAGTTTAGCTCCGCTAGAGCATGTGGCTTGCAAGGAGGGGACATTGTTTCCCCAGCAGATGGCAAGTATCTAGGTAAAGATGTTGCCAAACATGTTTTTGCAACCTGGGTTACTGCACAAGATAAGAACTGTCTTGGCCTTCTCCATTTCTGTCCGCAGGGTGTTGTGACACGCTTTCCATGCATGCACCAACACACGCCTTCCACCACCACTTAAATGGATGGGTATTTTCATCGTTGATATTTAACATGACAAGTTAAATCAAAATAGGTTTAAAGGACCATAGCAAAATGTTAAAGTACTTGTAAATACAGTGGTCCTATGGAAACAAAAAGGCATCTTGAAAATCCTCACGTGATTCTGTTTTTCCTGCCACTACTTCTACTTGGCATGTGTATGGTGATTGCTGTTTACTTCAGTTACAAAACCTATGAGATCAATTTTCTTAAGTTACGAGAATAGGTTCTGGGTTATGATACTTGGCTTTTAGGTGCCGGAACACCCCTTCAGTCACATGTGAGCTTCATTAAAACCTCAGATAAAACAGAGAGCCGCAGCTCGCTCTGTTGTCACTGCAGAAAAAAAGAGGAACTCTCTTTACTCATGCTAATGGAAAATTCATAGGATTGGAGGTAGATGGTTTTGGTATTTTGTTTTTGTTAAGGACCTAGGGGCTGGGAATTTCACCAGATCGAATGTCATCATCAATGTTTGTTTAATTATGTAGGTGTTTGTTGCAAAAGCACATGGAATAGTTCGCTACCACAACCATTAATGTGGTGTCTGGTGAGATTAATCTAGAAGTTTTTGGGATTTAACCATGTCCTTTCTAGTTAAACATGAAACATGTTAAAAAATAAGAGCTAAAATGGATTGAGGCTACTCTGGCCATACTTAGATTTTTACGGCAGGTATATGTAACATGGGAGTAACTGCCACCAGGGGTCTCAGTGACACTTTTTATAGTCATTTAAGGCTTCGATTGAGAAAAGCACTTAAGTACCTAATCCCAGATGGGCCTTTTGGTTTATGATGAGCTGGAGGCACTTGGGCTTAAGCACTTTCCTGAATGGTGGTGCTTTCAGGGGCTCAGGTCTGAATTTACACACTTTACATAAGAGTGCCGAAGCACATGTTTGAATTCAGTGAATTTGTTTTGTATTTGCAAAGACTCAGAAAATATTTTACACATGAAAGAACTTAAAGGGATAGGTAAACCAATGTAACTTTCTTTGTTTCTGAACTTTTTTTTCCTTTTACTACTTTTTATAAGATTTCCCAATGTCTATCTTTTCAACATCTGATCCAGAATGAAATTTCGTTTGAAGTTTGTGTTTTGAGTTTTAGTGCCTTTCTTTCTGATGTTGTGTTTAGCTTAGGGTTTTTTTCTTGCTTGTTTGTTTTTCCCCAAGAACTGGGTGCCCTGCATTAGTGGAAGATCTGGGTTTCTCACAGTATCTCAAGTAAATACATCATTGAATCATCTGTTTGCTGTTCAACCCACTGCTGTTTAGTATGCACAGCTCACACGGCATCCAGATGGAGGCTGCAGGGCAGAATAACCATGAGAGATTTATTAGCAGAGTTCTTAAAAGTAGGCCCTTGCTTACCGGTACCCTCTGGGACCATAAGTGTAGACCGAGAAGGTGCTTTAGAAAGAAGAATTAATGAAATAAAGAAGATGAAGAAAATGAAATTAGTGAGCTCAGGAATAGGAAGCCAAGAGAATTTTCAAAAAATGTCCAAAGGTGATCAGAGAATTAAGATAAAATTTCTTTTGTGCACAAACTATCTATTGCTACTCTATGTTGTGGCATACAGAGATCATAGTGTGTTTCCATATTTTCACTGGCATCCTTGCTAGCTCTTTCTATTAATTTTCTCTCACGTGTTCCTGCATACTGTCTCATCTCAAAAAGTCATGCTGGGGGTATTTGTCTGTGATACAATCTCAGATGCCAGTCAGACCGTCCTTTGTGATGAGTGCTGGGGGTTAGCAGTGTCTGGAAGTGGTTTGCTGTGAAATATGTGTAAAGGGAATTATGATTATGTGATGAAGAATTGTGATGGTTAAAGCAAGAGTCCAGCTGACTCGGAGCATTCCTGCTTTGTATTTTCCCAACAAAAACAATGCAGATTTCTTTTTCTAAAGACCTTTTCAAGAGCATGAGCTTCTCTACAAGGGCTGATGGTGTACCTTTCACTTACTCAATTGTTTGGGTTATGTTTACTGGTCATTATTGACCTCTTTGTTAACATAGCTACTGTTGACATCATTCCTTATCCAACAGAGATAAGGCCTTGTGTTCTGTTACATCTGTACAGGGCAGCTCTCCAAGACTAAATACCCCATCTCTATCTCAAATATTTTTTATGAGCTTTGTAATGAATTGTTTACATGGAGAGAGGGAAGGAGAAAAAAATCCCTGTAAATGAATGCAGTATTTTCCACGTAAAAACAAATAATTCAGTGAAATAATAAAGATAATGTGTTTTCCAGCTGCTGTTTGAAGATCTCAGTTGCTAGGGTGTTTGATATCACAGTATAACCCAGTCCCATGGTTACAGTTTGCATATCTTTGCTGTTCTTGACAACGAGGTTAAAGACCATACCCTCATCAGTTATCTGATTAGAACTGGCTCTGAAAATGGAAGCTATGAGAAAATATCTTATGCCGTTCATGTAACCATTTTACAATATATTTCATCTAGTTGGGATGTTAGAGTCCGTAACTCAGCTGTTTAACCTGTGAAGGTCTTAAAGGAGGGGGTCAGAAAGACCTGCCTTTCTTACATCCACTTTGTTGATTCCAAAGAAGGGAAACATCTTTCGATGAGGTACCTTCTTACTTGCTACTGTAGACTCAGTGTCTTCATAAGAAAGGCAAATTTTCATACTTCAGAACAAGGCTGGCCCTTAAAAGAAACTGTCATTTAACCACCTAGTCACCAGGCAAGCAGGTCATGCATCTCATTTCTATGCTTGGAGATTGTAGAAGACTGCCCTTTCTCAGCTAACTCAAAACATCTCTTTGATACTGATTACCCAGCGTCAAAATATGGTCTAGGAGCTGCACAAAAGCAGAAAGCAGAGTTTCCATATTGAAAAAGCTTTATCCTTTATCTTTGATGAAAGATATTGTTAACAATAATAATAATAATAGAGATAGCAGACTAACATATGGGACTGGACATTAAAAAAAAAAAAAAAGGTTGAAGGAGTAACAAAAGTTTATTAATGTTTGTGAATTACCCAAATCAGTGCTTTCAAAAGCCTGCTCACTCTTTTGCTACCAGCAGTCAGGACCAGAACAGCTCACTGGGCTTTAAACTCCCACAGAAATATAGCTGACCGGTGAGGTCAGAATTTTAGTCTCAGAGAATCATTTCAATAGGATTTAACTGAAGAGTATGAAAGAATGCCAAATTCAGCACCCTAACAGATCAATGTTCTAACCACGCTTAATGACAAGAACCACTATCAGAAATGAAGTGTTTCTGCAAGAAGGATAGTGAAGATATAAGTTCCTCGAGTTGCCTACCTTCAAATCATCCACTTCCTTTGAGCAGTCCTATATCTAATTGGAGGTAACAAAGGCAGCATGTAGTGGAAATCAGTTTTAGAAGATCTCCTGTCTGCACTTGTGTGGCTGGAAACAGCTGACAGTGTTATCAGTTCTTAATATCATCAGGCATTTGTTTGTTTTTTTGGTATGAGAGAATCTGTGAGAGGACTCTGGTTTTTGACAGGTCAGGGTGTCATTGTGGGAGTTCTGTTGAAATTGTTTGCTTTGCCAGTGGGGTTTTCTCTTCCAGTGCCTGTACTCTACTTTTCTTCCTGTTTCCATTTTTGTTTGAAGCAGATTCCTACTTACATAGAATGACAGAAAGGCTGAATCTCTGGTTGTCAGCCAGTCTGGTCAGCAGACTTTGCCCAGATGAGTCTTGGAAACCCCCAAGGATGGAGATATCAAAGGTCTCTGTGCAACCTATTCCACTAATGCACAATCGCTTCTAGGGGAAGCTTTCCCTAATTTTTTCCCTCACTTTAGCAAGAACATGGCATTACAGTGTCTGTGTATTGGGTCTTGGAACAAATTCAAAGCCTCAAAATTGCAGGTAAAAGTCAAAAGGTATGTTATTTTTTCAAATGATGCTCAAAACTTTATCTGGCTTTGTTTTAAAGGAAAGAGGAAGTCGGAGTTATTTCACACCAACATTTAATCAGATAAACAAGGTGAGAATTTGTATTAGGTTGAAAAGTGAGCATATCACATCCATTTTGCTGTTTTCTTGAAGTGAAAATCTAAGCAATTCTGAAAATGGTAATTTACTTTCTTTCTCCCCTCCCTTTCTCCTCCTGCAACTCTCTCTTTTAAAATATTTTATAGGAATATTCATGGGCATCCTTCGAGGGTTTGTTAGGAAGAATTTTATAAGAAGTTCTTCATTGACATCTACCAGTATGTGGATGCTCTCTAAGGAACTGTAAAAATAGCACAAGCATCCCAAGACCTAAAATGCTCTTAATTAAGTAAATACATTCCTGAAAAAAAACACAGCATTTTTTTTCCAAATGTGAGCCACTTCTTCCCCCTTCCTCTTCTTTTATTTCAGCCTGCACTCACACCGTCCTTGCCAGCAGTGTCCCGGACCTGTGCCGTGCTGCCCAGCACTCTGTTGGCCTCTTTTGCTTTAAAATGATAGAAAACCTTGCTGAGCTCTCTTAACCCTCACTCAAACTATCAGGGCAAAGAAGAAGTATTGCTTTTTCAATATTCTAGCTTAAGGTGGGTTCTGTGGGGAAGTAATGCTTGCATTTGTATGCTTTCTTTACTACTGACCATTAGTATGCAGAGCGCATGGTGCAGTAGATGATATTCTCTGCCCTGTCGCCTTTGGGAAGGACTCAGGCTGTCACCGCCTGGCAGCCAAACACAGCTTGTTGGAGCAGCAGTTTTACAGGATGATGTAATGCACTTGTGAGCCATTTCTGGGCTGGGACGAAGGAAAGTCCAGAGTGTTCCTTGGGGAGACGGCGATTTGCTTGTCCGTCAGGCTGCCAAAGGACTACACACCTTGCACAGGTGGGGCCTCACTTTTGGTTTTCCATTTAGTACAAATACATGAACATACAGAGTGAGAGGATTCCCTTGCTATTCGAGGTGCGCTTTGATACTGGCTCCAGGATAGGCCCTCTCACTCTGACTGCTGTCACCCATAAATGCTTTAAACTTTGTTTATAAGTTCAGCCTTGTGAGTAATTAAATGTAGGAGAGTACCCGAGAATTTATGCTAGAGAGAATTTAACTCTTTGGTGCGTAACACAGCTCTCTCTTAATTTCTATAAATAGATTCCCTGTGACTTTAAAAATGTAAGAGCTACAGAAATCAAATTCCTGTGAGAAATGCCAGGGAAGTGCTTCGCATTTTGGTGGTTCTTCTGCAGAACAGCTTTCAGATTTCTTGCTAAGTTTTGATTGCACGTTTTAACCCTTTGCTTACCTACCTAAGCACAAACTTCCCGCTTGCTAATTCCGGTCTCCTCTCCTTTTCTCAAAGAGGAGGATCGGTTCTTGCCCCTTGCAGTGGTGATGGTACCTACTTACTGAGGTGCATCAGCCAGACAAAAGCCAGCAAGGGAAATAACTGATTCCTTCCACATGTTGCTTGCAAGGTCCGAATACTTTGTCCAGCTTTGGAGCCTGCAAGTACAGGAAAGACTTTGACTAACCTCAGAGAGTCCAGCTGTGGGTCACCGAGTTGGTGAGGGGACTTGGGATGCACATCTGTGCCTTGGGGCTCTTCCCATGCAGGCACAGCCCTCTGCAGTGCTGACATTTTGGTGTCTTTCGCTGTGCTGGCCAGGCTGTAGGGAATGTGACAAGGCTTGTCAGGAAGTATAATATATTTTCATTAGATCAGCTGCAGAGCTGAGGAACAGACTCAGCTCTGAGAGCGTGTGTACCTTCTGTAAGTGAACCAAGTAATCTGATGAGATAGTATCTCTCCTCAGGAGTCTTGCTTCTCTTCTATCCTTAGACTGTCACAGCTGAACAGCATTGCTGCTATAGTGTAAACAGGGCTGATGATTGTTGTGGATTAATGGGAAAAACTCTGAAAAACCTGATGTCTTCTCCATTACTTTTCTTTGATTCCAAATTCAGCAGCTGGGACTCTGTCTTGGTTCCATGTTTCTCCCTCATGTTCTTCCAACAATTAATCAAATGTAATCATATTTCATTCTGGCCTATCTATCTATGTAATACCAGTTTGGTATTACAATTTTCCTGGAACCCCATAAGAAAATTAGTAGTTTCAAAACAAATTAGAAGATTTAGGTGCTTCCTCATATGAATGTAGAATAATATCTCTCAGAATGCTTTGAACATCTCAGCTACATTTGTATAACAATTATATAGCAGTTAAAGATAGCTGAAGATTTAAAATAATGTCCACTACCACAGGCTTTCTGTATTGAGCTGACTTGGAGTCCTTTGTCTAGAGACCAGTTGGAGTTGGTTGTCCTTGAGCTGCGAAACTGCCTGTACTCTTATCACTCCTTTTTGAGTGACCTCCTCTGTCAGACTGGTCATAGATCTGAGACTTTCAAGAAGGATACTCCACTCTCATGCATCCATGAGGTTTCAAGCTGCACTGAAATTCCTGGTCACTGTCTTCCCTGCCTGGTAGGTCTTGGTATTTTTATTTTCTACTATGCTCTTTGGATTGGTATTTGCCTTAACAGATCATATAAAGAGTTTGACATACTTATCATCAAGACTGATAAGTACAGTTTTTGACAGTCATGTATAAAACGAGGGAGGATTTAAATACTACTTTCATAGCGTATCATCTTGAGTCTGCTTTGTCTAATGGTATGTTGTGGGGGTTATAGGCTGTTTCGAGACAGCGGGATCCACCTTCCCCTGTTTTCTGAACAGCTGTGAGCTAGAATAGGGCAGCTAGCTCCCTTCGTTGGCCTGAGAGCAGTATAATGGTTGTAACTGTGGAAACCTTTAAGTGTCCTGTGCAGAGGCAGTAGACAGTGGTCTCTTACAGAGGGAGTTGCTGAAGGTCAGAGGAATAGGCCTGGTTCTTCTACCAGTTAAGTGAAAAGTTAATACATTATTTACAGTTTGAAGTTGCTGTGGCTCTATAAAGAATACTGTGTTAGTGACAGGTACTGCTCAGGATGCTGGAAAAAGATCTGGTTTAAATGGTCCTGGGGCTCCTAGAAGAAAAATACTTCCAAACGGACTAATGCTCTTGATGTCAAAGTGATCAGAAATAGATACTAGTTTCTCTCTATCTGATACATTGAGCATGTTCCAAGATATAGTTTCTCACTCTTGATATTTTTCACTGTCAATCAAGTTAAAATCAATCTCACAGGGAAAAGTAGCATTGATTTTTGGAAGGCAGATAGCACTGCATTAGGAAACAATGTTTTCTATAGTGGAGCTCTTGGCCATCCTATGTCCTCCTAAGAGGATTTTAGGGAGGTACCAATGTCCACAGCATCTTCCATTCTCATTTCAGACTGCGGTAACTGGTATTGTGTGGACTTGCTGTGCTGATTGTAGCTTCAGTTTCCCTGAAAGCTTCGCCTCAAAGCTTCAGGATTGTTTGTTACCTTGTTATATTCCCAGCCCATCCAGAGGAGGGAGTGAGAGATGGCAAAGGAGACTTACCAGTTCTGGCAAGAATAAAATTCAGTAGTAGTCGGGATGGGAGTAAGAATATGGCTGTACACACCAGGCAGGTTCTGCCAGGTGTAAGTGCTGTAAGTGCTGTGCTCTGTTGCCATCAGAGGTTGCTTATGCATTTAAAAGCACACGTGAGACATGCAGGGAATTTATTCCAGCAGAACAGCGAACTGCTTGAGATTTCCAGTCTGCCTTTTTCCCTAGAATTACTGGACGTACTCCTGGCCAGCATGGTAGTTATGTACGTGTCACTGCTCTCTTCTGGTCACTGTTGAGGGTTCGCCATAACTGAAATTTGGCCTCCAACTTTTTTTGTGCATTTTCATTGTTTGATAAAGTAACAGTTGTAACTGTAACTTTATGAATGCGCTTGAGAGTGGCTAAACCCTGTCATGGGTTATTTATGCTACAAGCCTGCTTGACTGAGCCAAGCTGTGAGCAACCTGATCTAACACTAAGCTTGGGCCTGCTTTTGGCATGAGCGTTAAATGAGATGACCTCAAGAAGTCCCTTTCAGCCTAATTTATTTTATGACTGGTGTGAACACACCCTTTCTCGGGGGAAATTTAATTTGTGTTATTGGGAACAATAATTTTGGCAGTCTCAATTGACCTTTGACAACATTGCTGTTTAAAGATGCAAAGAAATAAAATGAGTGGGATTATATTGCAAAGTGAGGCAATGGTGAAATTGAATACCTTCCACCACTGCTCAGAAGTTTTTTATTCACTGATGCAAAATGTTCATTAGTATGTAAGAGAACAAAGGGCCAGACTGAATTTTTACACCTTTTTCATGTTATTATCTAATTAGCTTAAGTATCAGAAGTGGATATTGGAATTTTATATTCTTAAGTATTCTATTTATCACTGCTATACCAGTTGAGTTTTCTCTTTTAAAACATCTTTTGCTCCATTTGGTCTTGCAAGATTTCAGTATCCTATTTTAGAGTTATTTTTACCAAGTAAAATTAAAAAACCTTAATGCTAATGGCAGCTATAGTAGATAGTAGATTTTCTTTTAAAAATTATCTTTATTGATGTATTCCTGTGTATGCCTTTATTATATCCTTGCTGCTTAATCAAGTTTTAATTTGTGCTTCTATGATAAGGGAGTGGAAGAATGGCTGTACAAAACTAGAAAATGGAAAACACAAAATTCAGAGTTCCCTTTAAGCAGCAGACTTTCTTGGGAGTTCACAAAATGTCACTGTGCTATAGGATCAGAACTGCCTCATCTAAATCTGCAATTTTCTCCATAACTTTAGGCCATTTTGTAGTACGTCTTGAGCAGTGTTTGTTTTTACTTTGCAATAGTTAATGGGACAACCAGAGATGGATAGATCTGGAAATGAACTTCTTTCTCTAAAAGACCACAAGCTTTTGAGGATCTCACTCATAGTGTCTTAATGAGGAAGAGCAAGTCGCACATTGCCACCTTCCCCATACAGCAGGAACAGCTTTCCAGGTCTCATCTGCTCCAGCTCCTCCACCTCTCTGTGGCTGCGGCACTCGGGCTCCAAACGGTGAATCTGAATGGAGCTTTGGGTTTGAGCCAACTCAGTGTGGGGAAATGGTTAATCAGTGATGTGCCCTGTGCACAGGGAATGAAAATCCTGCTAACTTGGACACACCAGGATGGGCATCTGTATGGATAATCCCTTGGAAATTGCAGAGACAGAGCATCTGAGAGAGGGAAGAAGTACTGATTGTGCTGTAAAGGTTTGGGTAGTTTTCTAAAGTAGCTTCCTCACTCACATGGCTGCCAGTACAGCTGAGCATGCAACTTCCTACCACTCGACTAGGTCAGTGGCAACTAGCGTGACTCCGTGAATCGCTTTAACTGGAAGAGTAGAATTTGGAGCAATGGCAAAATGCCTCTTTCCCTCTGATAGCTTCACTACCCAAACCTTTAGGACAGCCTCACATGTTGTCAGGTCTTTATGGCTATACATGTGCTAGAAATCAGCCTATTTACAGGAGCATAGTCTTCTTACAGCACAGTTAATTATGTTATGGCTCTTGGAATGACAAAACCTGTCTTTATCCAGGATAGACGTGCCATTGGTTGCATCACATATATCTTCTGGTATAGACCAAAGTAATTACAGTGTATATGCTTGTTGCTAAGAGAAACACAATCAACTGATGGAAAAAGGTCACTAAAGGCAAAGAGTTTCCATGTTAATTATTTCTCAAATAGTGTAGTTTAACCTTTACACCTTTTTCCACCATTTTATTTCTTTATTTGCTTTGTCATCTGTGTTCAGAAGAGACTCTTTGCTAGACTCTGCTGGGTGAAGATTTTTAACTTCTTATGTAGGCTTTTTTTGCTTCAGGAATGAATCGGCACAGGCATTATAAGAATTAGATGCCCCCATTTGTCTTTCTAGTCACTGTAAATAATTGAAGGCCCATGTAAGAATCTGCATTTTTGTGGTGTCAGGGAAAGTGTAATGTATTTTTTTTTCCAGGGTGAATGTAATGCATGTGTGTGGACAGCTAAGGAAATCAAAGGGATAGAATTGTTAATCTTATGTTGGTCATACTTACTTCTTCCCTAGGGCCGCATGCACAGACTGTTTCCTCAGAGAACGACAATATGACCCCTCAAGGACCTTCCAGTCAGGAGATATGGACTCTGTTTCCAGTTCTGTTTTATGACGGTGAGGAAGTTAAACATACCTCGGTTGTAATAAGCAGCAACCATAGCATGCACAGCACTTTCTGTAACAACACTGGGCTTTCAATACTTTGTGACTGTGTAAAATCACACAGACTGAAATCTTATATGACTTACATATGAGTTGCAGATACAAATCTTGCATAGGCAGAGTTCTGCAAAAGAGTTTGTGTGTTCCTAGAATTAAAGGAGAGATGGGACTTGACTATTCATTTTATAGTTTTTTTTCCCTTTATTTGTCAATGCTTTCCTGTTTGGGGAAATAGGAGAGAAGGGTATTTTCCTGACACTAGAGTAGTATATTTTGTCGATGCTAGAGGACTTTTCCCAATTGAAAACACATCTACACACTTGGAAGACTTACTAAAGCTTGAATCTGAAGACTGAAGGGTGTTGCCAGGCTATAGAGGTCCCTGCCTGATCACCTGGAATCCTGCTGTGCTGTCATCATGAGGACACTTGATCTTATATTTTTAATTCTGCCTCCCCTCTTCTTGTTAGCACACTGGTGGTATGAGACAGAGACATTCAAGTCTTGTGACTTGAGGAAAGATGGAACTGGAAAGATGAAAGACAATGAAATCTGGGGAAAAAATGAGGATGAGGCACAGTGAAATTTCTGCAGGTAGGCTGCAGTTCTGAAGTGTAATGGGTTACATGCCTATGGAGCTGTCTCCAGATGCCTGACTCCATAGGACTCCATTCAGGAGTCAGAACCCAATTCCCTTTAGCATGTAGGACCAGGGTAGCAGGATAGTGTAGAGTAGTAAGCTACTGCTGTAGAATTCCCTGATTTTTGATGAGGTCATGTAATCACTTAGGAGAGCTCATGCAGGGAAAGAGAAAAGAATTTTGCAAGGAAGAAATTGTTCTCACTGGTGTGTTCTCACTGATAGATGAGTTCTAAAACAAGCCCCTGAAAACTCTTTGCACTTTTTTTTTTTTTTTTCAGGAGAGAAATAATACTAGCCAAAGCTGTTTGGCTCTAGAGCCACCTTATGTCATGGATACAAATAAATAAACAATGACTTGATTTGTTCTCTGTATACAAGCTGGCGGACAGCACTTATTCTGCAGTGTGAATTCTTGTAGTCTGGAGAAGGTAGTACCTAGTCAACAGCTCGGGGGAGGGAACGGGCTGCTTGCCCGTAGCAGGCAGACTTCCTTTGCTGTGCACACTAGACCATACGTGTTACATTTTGCATGTTGTGCTGTTACATTTTGCCTGTTCTGATAAGGTGTCAAGGAAGTGTAGGATGATGCTGTGCTTTGGTGTCCACAAGAGCAGGTCTGCGGGTAAAGAGAAGGCTCTACCAGTATTCTCTCTAAGCTGCTCTCTTTAATTCATTTTGTTGAAGTATTAAGTAGAACTACCCACGGTGGTCTTGCAGAAAGAAGTGAAGGAAAAGCAGCAGAGAGAGATATTAGAGATGTGCATGTGCTCACCTATTTACTCTCAACAAAATTCTGCACAGACTTCTTATAAGCTTGCTCAGTTGTGCAGCCAGGACACTAACATGATTTAGGAAGCACAGGACCAGGGCGGCACATGGATTCCAGGCTCCTGCTTTTGGAGACGGTGCATCTCACAACTCTTGTGACAAACTGACTCAGCCCCATTTTAAAATTAGCTTTCAGTTATTGGAGCACGGTTTCTCTGAGCTACAGATTAAATTTGCTGTAAATACAGATATTCCCATGCTGTGTGACCCCGACTTGACTGTGCTTCTTCTTGGGTTATAATAAAGACAGATGCTTTCACAAACTAAACCTTATCAGATGTACGTAGACCTGGGAAGGGGAAGCTCTCTGCTTCTCCAAAGGGTATTCCTGCAGTTGGGGTACTGAGCTGAGCACAGTGCAAAGACACCCTGGAGGCTGCTCTCAGTCAGCTCTGCTCTCATCCATGCAACCTCTGGCTCCATCCGCAGCCTGGCTGGGACTGCCTTTCCAGAGAAGTGCTGAGACATCCGCACGCTGCCACCGCAGCGCGCTGCAGCGCTGTAGCAACAAGTACACGACCTTTTCCTAACATCTGCCTCAGTTTTTTTCATGATCAATTTGTACCTGGTCTTGTGCCAGTGCGTGACACTGAAGAGCTCTTTTCTACCTCAAACGCATTTCTCTGTGTTTGTGGAGGGGAAGCATATATTCTACTGTCCATACCCTGTCACCGTAGTTCTCAGTCATCTGGTTTTATATCTTCCTTCTCTAAAATGATGAAAAATGATGGTGTCTCCCAGCTTCGTGTTTCCATGTGAACACTCCCACTTTTTAGGACTCAGTTACTAAGTATGGTAACCGAAAAACTCAGCTTACAGGAACACGCTCTGTAAGGGTCTAAATAAGGAGCAGAGGGGGACATAAAATATTGCTATGTTGTTATGTGATCTTGAAGAAATCTTCCTTTTTTTTTTTTGAAAGACTTTTCAAAAAAAAAGAAATCTTTTTTTGAAAGACTTGAAGAAGTTTGTTGTTGTTCCTTCTCTTCACTATCTATCCTTAAAATTAGGTCCACTTTTCTCCTTAATGTACTTTGTCTAGGAACTTTTTGAAATAAATAAATAAGTAAAGCTCTAGGGGTATGGAGAAGTTTGGGCACAGCTGTGTGGCAGCTAACGTGGACCCTCAGGTACTTGTCAGTGAAACAACATGGATGTGACTTGGTTGCACAATGCTGCCTTCATGTACAGCAGAGCTAGATGCTTTCTTAACCCGCACCAGGACAGGACACAGGCATCTAGCTGAGGATATTTGCCACTATTTGTTATAGACTGTTGCATCTCCACTAGCAAGGTTCAGTGCGTGGCCAATTGATGTTGCAACTAATACAAGAAAACTCTATGAGAGCATTTAGGAAGGGAGGGTGATCCTTATTTTAAAACTTATTTCACTCATGCTCAGTCCCGTATATATAACTCATTCTTTCATAGCCATTTTTCATACTTTCGCACTCTCACGCTCTCATTCATGTTTAATTCATACCAGTTTGATGTTTCTATTACAAATTCCTGTGTAATGTTGCATTGAAGTGCTGCTCCAGGTGAAAGACCTGGTGAAATTCTCTCTTTCACACATTGCTTTTATACACATCAACTCAGGAAAAAAAAGCTATACAGTAATAAGGGTTTATCCTCTGAAAGACCTTATTTAAAATACGTAAATCTGAAGATAAACTCTGTCTGTTTAGTTAAAATACCACTGAAACCCAAAATACAGAGCTGCACCAGTCAGTGCATCACATCTTCCATTCTTGCCATCAGAAGTAGTACAAGACTGGATTTTCAGGCCGGTGGCCCTGAAACATAATGCTCTCTGATTTATTACTGTAAAAGACTGTATTAGACATGGGTAATTGACAAAAGTGGTCTGAGGCAGTCTTTATGTAATCTTATTTTTTGAGATGCTTTTGAGTTTAGTGCAATGTACGAAGAATGCCAGTGCAAAAAAAGTTGCTTGGATTGTTCATATTGACTTTATTTAAAAAAAAATAAAGTGGTCTGTGTTGCACATTATAGCCTTTGCCAAATACTTTTCACAGTAAATCTCTTCACAATGCATGATGCTCTTTTATAACTCTTATATTTCTTTTTTTTTTTTTTTAACATGTTTCTGCTTTATCCAGCTGGTGGATCAAGTAGTGCTCTTTTTTAGTGTTCTCCACTTGTACTTATTAAACCAAAGTAATATTATATCAAGCCAATTATTTATGAATCATGGTCATAGAGGACAGTGTAACAATCTACAGTGCCAGAGTTTTTTTAACTGAACAACATAGTTTTGTGCTTGGGAAGACAACTGTGTTGTTAACTTGCAGTTCGGAGCACATTGCATTCATCTCGCCCTAAGGACTGGGATGTCCTTGGAAACCTGAAGAAGTTGCTCTGACATTTCCAGTTATTCTCACACCTTCCTACTTCATGAGACTAATCCCTTTTTCAGGCTCCCATGAGAAGTTTGGCTGCTGTAATAAAGGATCCCTCGTGTGATTATGGGTGGTTATCATACGGATTTCTAGTGTTCAGACTTTTGTTTCATAATTTAGTGCTGCATTTTTTGGCAACACATCAAGTAATAAATCCAATAATGCCTAAATACAGTATTAATCCTTATAATGCTTAAATCCAGTTTAACCATTATCATTTAAATGTGATCTGAAACTATTTTAGGAAAAAACTGATCCCATGCTGGAGACTTCTAATGAAAGTGATCTAGCTTTATTCACTCTTTGTGAAACAGGGCTTGTTTGGCTGATCCAAGCACACATAAAAACACCCAAAAAAGAAAAATGTAGAGACACAGAAGCCACTGAGATTTGAAGCATTGGAAGTTCTTCGGGAATTCATGATGGGGACACTTTAATGTCTGATTTCTTTTTGTCCTTATAGCCATCCGCAACTTTCTACACCCTGAGTGCAAGCCATGGTGCATGTTTCTGTGCCTCAGGTGTGAAATAGCCTGGCCTAAATGCATCTGCCTTCAGTAGCACTTTGATGTATGTTTCTCCATTTCCAAATTGTTCTTCTGAAATTTTGCTTGCTCTGACTCTAGCTGACTGTTTGCATTGTATTTTGTAGTTGCTTGGCTTTTGCGTGTGATCTATGAAGGACCAGATAAAGAGGGGGTCTCAGCTAGTCAAATGTGTCTACAGAATTAGCATAAAGTGGTGAAATATGTCATTAGAACTAGAATCTTTAGCAATACTTGCTTGTAAAAGGCTCTTTGTTTCTTGTTATGTGGAATCACATGCTCCCTGCTGGCATAGCATAGATGGAGGGTGGGAGATATCAGGTTGGTTTTGTGCTTGTTTGGTTTGGTTTTTAAACAGCTTTTTTTGTAGCTTTTTTTTTAGTAACAGTACATGGAGAAGTAGAAGGAAGGGTGGCTATTGCAGATAGAGTGCTAACTCCTTTCATGCTAATGGTAAAATTCTTAATTTCAGTGGAGCTAGACCATTACACGTTGATTCTAGGTTCAATCACAGCCAGCCCACATTCGCCTCAACATATTTTCATGCTGATAGGTGAGCCCTAACAAATCTTGGCTCGTCTCAGCATACTGGGAAAAGAAAGCATCACAATTAGTGCTGCTGACGAGGCTCACCTTTTTATCTCTAGTTAAGAAAAACAAATGACATGAGGAAGCTGTTAGGATTACAAACAATTTTAACACAAATCTACATCATTATCACTTTATTTCCTAATCAATGAACGCTTGGTAGCAGTGGTGTGCTATTCAGTATAGCAATAAAAGAATTCTTACTTTTGCACAAAAACAATAGCTATGGAATTTAGTGGCAAGGGCAGCTGGCAAGATTTGAGAGGAGCAAGCTGCTGAGCTTAAGAAATGCTTCTAATGTTCTCATAGCTGATGAAACAAATAATTTAGGTTAAACTCAACAAACAGGCAACAACTTCCCAAGTGTGAGCAGATAATTGGTGCGGAGGATCTGAAGGGCCTCTTCTGTTTGGCGAGGACTTTTGATAAGGTTTTGACTTCCCCACCTCTCCATGAAGCATTGGAGAATACAGATCACCAGCGCTGAAAAAATCCCCCACTAAGAAAATAGGCTGGTGTGTCCATTTCCTTATGAATACTCTAATTTTCTGTGTTTCTTTTTTTTTTTTTTTTTTTTGTTCTTAACTGCAAACCGCTGAAATCTGTGGGTTTGGGCTTCACAAATGCTTACTCTCACTGCAGTTTTCGTGTTTGCTTCTTGGCCACTTCCCCTCTCAGCAGCAGAAAGGATGGGTGATGTACAGCTGTCTCCTCTTGA
Source organism: Crypturellus undulatus (assembly GCA_013389825.1). Lineage (NCBI taxonomy): Eukaryota > Metazoa > Chordata > Aves > Tinamiformes > Tinamidae > Crypturellus > Crypturellus undulatus. The sequence continues at coordinate 68,741 of VWPW01000947.1, read as the reverse complement.
GAGCATTTCAGGCTCTGAAAGTTGTAGCTGTTGAGCTAGCAAGGATAAAGCAAAGCTGGGAGTACACGTGTCAAATGGAATAGAATTAACTAGCACAAAGCTGCAACAAAATAGTTTTCAATTGTTAACAGAAAAAAAGATAATAACATTGATAATGTTGCAGCAACTTTAGCCTTTATGATACTTTCATCTTTATGATACAGGCTCTCAGTATTTAGAGTTGTGGGCTTTCAAACCTGAATGTGCAGTCGTTAAGCCACAGGCTGTTTATTTCATATAGAACTAAGGTCTGGCTTCACATCTCTAATTTTACTTCTCTAATAAAGTTTTTTTTCCCATTTAAATAAGAGCTTTGTGCTGCAATCATTGTGTACCTTGCAGATATCTTTACTGAAAAATGGCTTACCTCTAATTTATACCTGCAAAACAGAAGCAGAGGGAGATTCAATGTTTTGCTCATTGCTGTACCAAATAAACAGCTGGAATATAGACTTTTTAAACCCCGATTGGATCTATTACTTGCAGAAGCCTGTCCTTTCTATCTCTGTTTTACATTGCCCTATTTCACTCCTTTCCATTCTTTCTTGGGGCAAAGGACAGATACAATGTGAATTAGAAAGACATCCCCTACGAAAGGAGGAGTGTGCAATAAGGTCTTCCCCAAAAGACTCCCTATGTAACAGAACAGAGTCAGTAACACGGGCTGGATTTAACTTGCTGGGTTCTGTCATTGTGAGGGCTTTGGTTTGGGTCTTTATGAGCCCCAAATAGTGATTAATGCTATTGCGTCGTGAGAGCTTGGCCAAATAATTCCGGAACTCCCTCACGATCAGCCAGGTGCAGGATTGTGCCCTGCTCTGTCAGTGCTGCCCAGTTACTCCGTTAACGCATGCACACATCTTCTGCGCTCTGGCTCCTACATTTGCATCAGCTTGTTTGTATTCAGCTCGACTTGTATTTCAGTGAAGCTGACACGTTTATGGCACTGGTGCCATAAACACCATTGTGTTAGCGGCTCTACACCCTGCAAAAAGCAGAACGCACTGTGCTCAACCTCTCGTGTAGAAAAGCAGCATTTTATGCTTGGCTTGCCTGCCCATTTGAAGTGCTGCTGTGAGGTTTTTTTTTTTTTTATATTTATATATATGCATCTAAATATTCCTCACAGTTTTATCTATGAAAAAATGTATTGCTAGTGGAGTTCTGTCAGGTTTGAGTCATTTCTGCCCTCTTGTAAATAACTGTGACAGTATATGTAGCTGTATGTATATTGGCTATGTGTAACCTATTGACAATATTCATACCGTGTATACTATATATATATATATATATATATATATATATATGTATATACACATATATATGACTCTATGTAGCTTGGAAAATTTTACTTGATTCTCACCCAGTGAAACAATGCTGGGGTAGACACTTGATAAAATTCCAATTATTTTGGCAATGATTCCAAGAAGTGGTTAAAAAAACAACAGCAAGTTTTCTCAATGGAGTGCCTCAGTGGATTGGGACATTTGAAATGATTTTGTCATTTTCATGGAAGATTCAACCAAAATAAAACTCTCTTTCATAAAAATATTCTGACTAATTGCAGGTAGAAAGTGGCCGTTCATAATAATAGTGCAGTCTTTATGATATCTCTCACTACCAAGGTGAAAAACATGCAAAAACTTTTTATTTACTCTTCCTCAATTCTGTTTCAAGTTATGATGTTGCTGTCTCTCTGCCCACTCTGTGTCTGTGGCGTGTGCTGTGTTTGTTCGGGCTGCCCATCTCTCTCAATCCAGTGACTGATGTTGGCCATCAAGGTCTCCTGCTCTGGTGACACCAGCTTTGCACATTAGCAAACGAGCTGTCCAAGCAGGAAAGACAACCCACTTCTTACAGAGGACTAGAGAAGGGACGAGGAAAACCCAAAGACACCAAAAAGAACAAAGCCTTTGAAAAGGATTCGCACAGGGATAAGTGCTACAGGAGAACAGCAACGGGTGAGGAGCAAAACAAATTGCTTCCTGCTGAGAAAAGTGAAGACAAAAGGAAGTAAAGGAGTCATTCATATATGTAATAGTAATATAATATCATCTAATGCCATATAAATGGAACTGCTCATAATATTTCATACTGAGAAGTATGACCAAAGATGTCAAAGATGTCTGTGGCTTTGAAGAGAAGCTGTGCCAAGCGCTGGAAGCAGGTCTGCAGCACGCTCAGAAGACTTCATCTTCAGGTAAGTTAGCTGGAGGGGGAATGATGCTGGGAAATGTCTTTCCAGTCAATTTTGCATAGATGGGTACAATAAATAATAATAACTCTGGATGTCAGCATGAAATCCGCCTGTGCTTTCCTTACTAGGGAAATTCACAGAGGGAAACTGCAGGCCCACTCTCCCAGCCTCCGTAGCCATCAGCCCAGGGGCCACACAGACCATCCTTAGACCCGAGCGTGGAGGCAGGAGCATTGGAATGGAAGGCTGCATTCAAAGAGCCCCGCAAGAGCCGGGATAGGGCTGGTGCCTGCCCTCTGCTCGGCTCCTAAAGGAACGAGCTCCCGACGCAATAGCTTGGGAACGCGCAGCCGGTACTTGTGAGAGGGAAGGACATTGCATCACTCGTATCTGCAAATGTTTATTTAGAAGAGGAAAAGAAGATTTAAAATGCTAGGTCACACCAGCGAATTATCAGGTCAGGTCACAGCTGAACTTACACGGGGGCCTGTGCCTAGGGAAAAGAAGAAAGTTTAACCCAATGGCAGCCTACTACAGCTGTGCTAATGCTCTGAGGAAATGCAGCTAATCTTAGGACAAAGTGGTGAGATCTGAAGAACATGCTCTCTGGTTGAGGGTTTTTCTATTTTTATTTTTACTGAATGGACTTCCAGAAGAGATGAGACTAATCAAGGGTTGGACTATTTTCAGGGTTTGCTGTGAGGTCCTTTTCTGTGACAGAGCATTTCTGCTATTAACAGAAGACTTCTGGGAGCTCTAGGAATTTCCTATATTGATGCTTTTTTTTTTCATGTAATGTAAGCGCACTGAGTGCTGCAGATATCCACAAAATAGATGGCATTTACATTATTTTAGTCTGCTGGAGATATGTCCAAGGCATACACAGCATTTGATGGTAGCATGAACTACAGATGAAACTAAATGCAAGCATCTGTTCTCCTGCTTTCAAGTATGGGAGCAGTTAATCTGCACACAGGATTAAAATTAGCACAAATTACATTATTGTGGTAGTATGATAACTCTACAAACGGATTTTTGTGATTTTTATGTTGAACTTCTCTAAAAATAGTTAGAGAGCTGCAGATGACAAGGGTTATGAATAACAAACTTCATTCAAAGACGGAAATTAAGATTTTTTTTCCTTATGGATTCCCTTGTGCCACCCCACCCTCATCCCTGGAGGGTGAGCTACCTGGCTGCAAACTGAAAAGCAGAAGAGAGGCCAGCAAGGATTAGGCTGGCAGAACATGCTTGCCCTGAGGTATCCTTGACTTAGCTTTTGAAGGGCTTCTGTCTTTACCCAAACTGGATGATGGCACATTTTCCTCACATGTGACAACTTAGTCCTAGGAACTACATCACAGAATCATCACGGTTGGAAAAGACCTTCAAGATCGAGTCCAACTGTAAACCCATCGCACGCTGCCTGCTAAACCATGTCCCCAAGCGCCTCACCATCCCTGGCAGTGGTCAAGTAATGTGTGGATAACTCCATCGCTTCCCTCAGCAGCCTTGTCCAGTGCTTCACCCTTCTTTCCGTGTAAAAATTTTTCCTAACATCTAACCTGAACCTCCCCTGGCGCAACTTGAGGCCATTTCCTCTTGTCCTATTGGTAGTTATTTTGGAGATCGACCCCCACCTCACTACATCCCTAAGCTCCCTCTTGGAGACAGGCCATCCCTGGTCCAGCACCTCCCAAGATGGGGAGCATCATAGCCTTGGTGCAAAAGCTACCGGGTGAGTCAGGGAGACAGACGCCTGGCGCAGCCTCCGGGCTGGGGTGCCACTGCCTCGGCATCTGGGACACATTGCGGGGTACAGGGCAAGAGCATCTTGGGACCCCATGGCGGGGTGTTTAGGAGAGGCATTGACGAGGGGAGGGACAGGCATGGGGAAAATAGAGAAATACGGGAGTAAAAGAGGACTGGAGAGATGTGAACCCCTGCCTGGTGAGCGTGCATGTCTGGCCATGCCCTTGCCTCACCAGGACAGTGCTGGGTTTCTCCCACCTATACCTCAGCTCTACCTCACCTCCAGCGCAGCTCCACCTCGGCCGTACCCCAGGTATTCCTCAGCCCAGCGCGGCAGCGCCCCCGCGCCCTCCTCTGCCGCAGGGACCCTTTGCCCCCGCGGCTTCAGCGCCAGGGGCCGTCGGACACTGCGCCACCTGCGCGCGGCGGCCCGACCACGGCGCCGAGGCCAGCCAGCCATGTAAGGCAGCAACGGCCGCACGGGCGGCGCCGCGGGGG
>VWPW01000947.1:0-63828 GCA_013389825.1 Crypturellus undulatus | reverse complement strand
CCCGCGCGCCCCGGCACGGGGCCAGCCGGCCCCTCCGGGGAGGTGCGCGCAGGCGGTGCCCCTGCGTTCGGGAGCCCCCGGAGCGCTGTTCCGAGGGGCCGCGGGAGGCGACGGGGGCCGCAGCGCAGGTGCAGCCTGCGTGGAGCGCGGCGGGGGGAGGGATGCTGTGCCTTAGCTTGACAACATCCCAGAAATCCACCTCCCCCCGCTCCATCCCCTAAAAACAGCAGTCACCGGCTTTCTCCTGCCCCGGGCGAGCCGGGATGCGCAGCGGGACACGGGCTGCGCGGGTGCCGGAGTGCGCACGGCTTGGGGTGCCGCGGCGGACAGCGGGCCCACGACGCCATCCTCCCACCGCTGCTTCCGCGGGGTCTGCGCGGCTGCGTTGTGGGGAGCGCAATTTGGACAAGCCCGCGCGCAGCCTGGCGTGCGCCGCGCAGAGGTTGCGCTGCTCGGGGATGCTGCGCGCAGGTGCTCGCCCGCAGGAGCAGCAGCGGCGCCGGGCCCCTCGGTGCCCGTGCGTGGCGGCCCTGCAGCGCAGGGCGCAGCGCCGCGGAGCGCCGGGCGCCATGGAGGCGCAGGCGGAGCGCCCGCAGGCATCTCCCCTGCGCGGGCTGCGCCTGACCCCTGTCAGTGTGCGAAAAGGCCCCCGAGGGTGCAAATATCCATGTCGCGTTTTGCTGTTCCCGCAGCTGTAAATCAGCTGCGGGTTGGCCATGCTGAAAAATGTTTTTTTTGTTTGTTTGTTTGTTTGTTTTTCATGCTAAATTCATGTAACCATGTGTATCCAGCTGTATGATAGAAATTGTTTTGCTCGAAGCTCAAGCTTAATTGGAAAAGAAGGTTCTTTTAAGAAGGCAAATGGGCAGATTTGTTTATTTATGCTAATATAAATGTATTCTGGGTGCATGCAGAGACAGTCAGTGGCACTTCAAGTCTAGCAGCGCGTTGGAGAATGGACCGCTCAGTGTTTCGACCTGCTCACTCTTAGACAATAAACCAAGATTTAAGTTAAAATATTCCCTCAAATATTTTTTTTTCATGGCATGCTAAGATTATGTAAGTCTCCAGCGTGAGGACGTGACTGTGTCTGGCAGCCTGTTTCACTGCACTGAAGAAATAGCAAGAATGCTCTCTCCTGTGGGGTAGTTGCTTCCTAATGTGCTATCCTTTTCATTGGTGCAGAGCTGCTGCTTGCTGCCCTTACGTAAGTGAAGGGGACCCACGGGTTTTCAGCCAGCAGTTACAGGGAGATTGTTTTTCTCTTCAAAGCCATTTCTTTGGAGTGCCCAACTGAAGTCAAATGCAGGTTTGTAACTCTCATTCCTGTTATATTGGAATGACTTTTCCCCTTTCAGGACTTAAAGAAGTAACTAAGATCCATTGTGCTTGGTGTGATTTGCCAATTCTCAGCTACTTATATTTAACATTCGTTTTAATAGAACTGGTAGTGGGAACTATAGCACTATTGAACTGTGGCCCAGCTGTGGTTAAGTGCTATGCTGTTATATTCTGCTATTCCCATTTTTCTCATCAGTGGAAGTTCTCTTTGAGCTCTCTCGCTTGTTCTCCCCTCAGTTCGTTCTTATGGTATGTGCTGTGCCTGGGCATAAATGCTTTTAGGTGCCTCTGCCAAATGGTCAAAAGGAGACATTTTGCTCTTCATTTGTATTGCATTCATGCATAGGAGCTGTAGTCAGCTGTGAGTGTTAAGTCTCAGGGTGCATTCAGTCCCTGTGAGTGTTCAACTTAATTTTCCTCTAATCAAATTTTCTATCAGTGGTATCAGCCTGGTTCTCTTAAAATGTTTGCAGGTGTTGACGCAAAGACTCCCTGTCTTTATGGCGTTTGAGGAGATCTCTGTACTGAGATCATATATGATTGATCAGCCTTTTCTTGATAGGCCATGAAAAATACATCTTTTCTAAGCGACTGAGGCTTCTCTTCTATTTTGCTTTAGCCAGTGTAAATTTCTTCTTCTTCCTTTACAAAGGGCCAATATTCACTGTTCTGGGTGCTTGCTTGTATCCTTGCAACTCTCTGGAACAACAGAACGTTTTGGACCTGCTTCTTTCTTTGCCTGACAAACACGGTGGTCCAGCAGAGCAGAACAGAACTGGGAATCAACACCTAGTGAGTGAGATACTCAAATGGTATAAGGCTACATCATGGGGAGGGCAAGGGGAGTAACAGCATACAGTTCATCAGCATGTAAGCCCAGATGGATGGGTGTGTTGATGCTGCTGTCATACTTGAAGCCTTATGTAAGGGATGTGGTAGCATTACAGCATATTGTAGAGGTGGTTAAAAAATATTTGAGTGTAGAAAGACTTTTATTCCCCCCCTTCCTTGAAGTATTGGTAGCAGAAAGTATGTTTTAAGTATGTTTTTAAAATATGTTCTAATGGAACAATTGCTAGTAATGCTCTGCATATGTATATAGATGTTTCAATTATGTATATATAAAGAAGAGATGTATATAAAGTAATTTTGAAAACAAAGACTGTAATTTGTTAAGAAATAAACTAATTTTTTTGTATGTCAGTGGTCTTGTAATATTGACTATATAGGTTGATAGCAATAGTTATTTTAATAGAAAGGTATTCTTGTCCAGTCAAAATAATCTGTACTTGATAATGTCTTTTTCAAAGTTGTTCCTTTAATGGTGTATATAACTTCACCAGAGTCTGAAATACTGTTTTGCTGAAGAAAAACATCGGGTACATTGAGTAATGGACTGTACTGAACAGCGTGTGAGTCCAGGTGACAGGGTTAGTGCTTCTCTATAGCTCTATACAGCCTTGCCCTGTCCATAGTGCTAGATACAGCGTACTGTGAAGAGGGCTCGAAAGGCTCGAGCCGTGCAGTTCCTCCAAAGGCCTCTGAGAGGATTTGAGTCTGTATAGCTGAATATAAATAGGTAGATTTGGATAGAACTGTGGCAGTTCTGCTTGCTCTGCAGGCTCCACAACTCTTCTTTCTTTTGTGCTTGGTGCTTGGTGTTAGATGTGTGTAGTTCTCATCACTTGGACTCCACGTGCAGAGAAACATGCCCAGAGCAGAACTGGGGAGCACTGTGACTCTGGTTCCTGATAATGACTGTGCAGGAGCTTTAGGCGAAGCTTTATGAGCGTTGTCGACTGTGTTACATCTTATTAGGAGGAGATGGCCTTTCTTCAGCTGTTGATTCTGTTCCTCAGCTTGAATGTTTATGCAAAAAATTTGGGAAAAAGATTCCATCATCTGCTGTGCTTTGTCTCTACTGTTGTTTGGCATGAAATTACATGCAGAAAATAAATGAGAATTCCCTTTAACTCTAATCCTGTAATATTTTTATTTTAAATTTTGTCCAAAAACATAGATCAAATACTACAATTGGTGTCCTTTCTAAAATATAGTGCCTTTTGCCATGTGCTAATGTTAATGAATCCAGTTTGCTCATACACAGATAGTATCTCTCCGGCTCTTTAAAAATTTGCTGTCTTGGTTTCTGCTTGGATTGGATGTACTGGATGGTACCTGTTTATGGTGCATTGGAAATAGTTTCATCAAGAAGGCAGAAACAGAATTTGATTAAAAAGTGACCCTTACAAGTGCATCCTTACCAACACTTGGTGGAAGGGAAGATTTGAAGGAGAATAGAAGGTAAAAGTAGGTAATGGTTAACATAACACCGCTAGGTTGTGTGCCTCGAGGCAAAAAAACCCAGATGATTTACCTATTTTTAAACATAAAGGACCTTTCAGAGTTAAGACCATCTAGGAAATAAGAATGCTTGCAGCTGGGCTAGGCCCAGGAGATGAGATTGAACATGTGAAGAGGAAGAGGGGGGTATTTATGACAGGAGAATCAAGCAGAAATAGTAATCTTACTATGAGGTTAAAATCTAAATAGAATTATTAATGTTAGCAAGCAACAGTACTCTGAATTTTTGTGGTAATTACAGATTTATTTCACCTTTCTGTCACTCTTAATTGCGTTGCCAGAGACCAAGCTGTTTCATTCCTTCCTCCCTACAGTATTTTCTGATTCTTGACAAAATCAGCAGATTTTTGACTGCTAATTTCTTAAACATTTACGCAACATCATACTCATGTTACAAGCTACCACTTGACTGAATGGAGAATGTTATTTTTCTTGACTAAATAAATAAATGTACAGATGCTTTTGCAAGCCTGTGTCAACCTTTTATTTTCCTCCTTTTGGAAGATGAGGATAATCATCCAGTTGAAACTTCTCCATGACGAGGAAATATTTTGGCACGGAATGTCTATTACAGAGTCTGAAGAACCTTGTGGTGGTTCTTGGCTCCAGTGCTAGCAGTGGTCCAAAGCCTTACTGGAGTCAAGGCAGGACATATCCTCATCTCTCCTCATCTTCTGAGGCAGTCATTCCAGCAGAACACGATCTCAGCTTGGCTAAGCATCGCTTTTCCTTGGTGAATCTGTGCTGACTACTGCCGATCACTTTCTTACCCTTCATGTGCTTGGAAATGGTGTCCAGGAGGAGCTGCTTGAGTTGCAATGAACTTGGGTATAGCAGGTGACAAATAAGGCTGGCATATGCAAAAGCCAGCATTATAGGAAGGGGTAGATGTCAGTAATACCACTACTGTATTGAAACTTTTTCTTAATTTTGTCATTGTTGGCAGTTGGCTAAATAGAGCCTACTTGATTCTTTTACATTTTTCTATGTGTTTTTTAAAATATCTTTCTCTTACAAAAAAAAAGTGGGTTTTGCTTAGTTTACAGGACTTTTAACATTGTTTTAGCCAATTGGTTATTTATGTAAATTCTATAGAATTTATTTTGTATTCTAAAGAACATCTGGTTTTAATATTTGCCACCTTTTCTATTAATTGAATTATGTCTGGGTCTTTAATATATTCTATTTTAGTGCTAGCAGAGTAGATGATTGGTTTATTCTAGTCTTTTATGCTAAGATGAATACACTATTACTTGTTTCTAGGGCTGTTGATAATGCAACAGGGCTTCCATTGAAAATGCTGCAAATGAAAGCAATTCAACCTACACTTGCTAGGCAAAGGAGATGAGAAAATATATGGCACACCCTGAAAACCTAGGCCTCCTGGCTTTACAGAGAGTTCCTTCTTTTTTACAAAAGCATTGTTTGGCCAGAAGGTCATTAACTGGGCTAGATAATACTTTGCCAATTATTGAGCCTATTTATTTTGCATCAGTAGAGTCAATGAACTCCTACCGTGAGCACTGGTTGTCACCTGGAGATATAGGTATCGTGAAGGAATGTAAACGGGTGTAAATCCCTTTATGGAGCTCAGGGTTGGTCAGTACTGGGGTTCTGGCCTGTTTCTGTGCCTTGTGTTGATGCAGCTATTGAGAAATGCCTCCAGGCCTCTGATTTTTTTTTTTTAAGGACTCTGGATTAGTGCATAGCTTAATCCAGGGGAATTTCCTGCCCAGCTGTCATCGTGCTGCAGATGAGTAAGTACTGCAACCTCTGGCTGAAGGGAAGTTCATTAACACAAAGAAGCTTCTTTAGTGGCATGGAGATTCCCCTGAGAGCAGAGGTATGCATTCTCAGTGTAGTTTTAACATGAGTTACTCGTAACTTCCATCAGATTGATCCCTAGCTTTCTCTCTCCCTCTCCATACCTCTTCCCAGAGTTACAGAATGAGTGAGAGTGGAAGGGATCTCCACAGATCAACTAGTCCATCCTGTTACCTGGGTCTTTACCACCTCAGCTTCTCACAACATGCTTGTGTGAAGCTGTTTTTTGATGGCTGAGAGAACTAAACCTAGAAGGGAACATTCTTTCTCAAGGCCAAATATGTACCTTTAAGCTTTTTTTCCCTATACCGAGTTTAAAAGCTTTTAATTTTCTTAATTCTTTTGTAATGTGCTAGAAAATTTGAGAACATTTTTAATAGTTGCAGAAATTGTTTGGTATGTGAATTGTGGGGGTTGGGCTCAGCAGGGATTTAAAGAGTTGTATGAGCTTGATCTCGTATGTGTACTTAATGTCACGGGGAAATTCATGTTGCCCGCTTAGACATCTACTTTAAGAGGTAGGTATCCTCAAGTGTGGGAAGTGGACAAGGGAAAAAGGCAGCAACCAAAGCTGCCTTACCAAAAGCAGGTAAAAAAGCTGTTAAATAGAATTCTCATCCTGCAGACAGTGTAAGACTGTCCTACAGGCTGAGAGAATGTACCTGACTTGAATTCCACTAGGTTCAGAAAATTACAACCCTTTCAAGTGTGCCATCTGAGTTTCTTAAGTATCAGATGCTTTTGCAAAAATATTTCAGATGTTTGTAGTGACATGTAGGTTTTCTTGCTTAGGGTTTGTAAACTGTGCAACTGCCTTCCCTTGGAAGTGCATTGACACTGAGCTTCTAGGTTGCATTGCTGGCAGCAAGAAGAGGCTTCCCCTGAAAATCTCTCGGTGGGTTAATTTGTTACACAGTAAGACTGCTCAATGATATAACTACTTACTATAGCAGTGGGCATACTCTTGTCCTCTGATTTGCTTATGGAGTTAACTTTGGCTTTTAATAGCTATACAGGTATTAAAATACAGACGTTTTGCAGATACTGTTCTCTTCCTCTGCCTAGACAGTTAGGTTAGCATGGAGAATTCCTGCTTTTAATTTCCAGCTCCTGTGGATTTGAAATGATGTACACCTAGAAGAGACTTCTGCTGTTGGAAGTCATGCTTTCCACAGGACAGAGGTAGATTGTAGCTCTTTATGATTTTATTTTTAATGTAATTTCTTTTCCTCAGCTTGTGAGCAGTGTTTTATTTTCCTTGTACCTTATCTCATGACCTGTTCTAGTAGCAAAAGAATGTGCGTAGCCATTTGAATTAGAAAGTTTAGACTGGTCTAGATACTTTTTTTTTTTTTTAAGTATACATCTATATGTGATATAATACTTGCATCAGCTTATAGGTTACTCCGGAAGTGCTTATTATTTTAGAATTTCAGTGCTGGGAGACCTTCAGCAAAAAAAAAAATACATATAGTTGTTCTGAGTTCTAACAGGGTGAAACAGTAATGGAAATGAGAATTTGTTATGTTTTTAGCTTTTTAATGAATTTTAAATATTCAAGTTCATTCTTTGCTTTTCATATTATTTTATAGGTGTACGTATAACTCTCAGGTTACAGTTAATAAATTCCAGTCCCTTTTACTTTTAATTTAGCATTTCGGATTGTTAGTTAGGGCTTGTGCTGAACATATAAACAAGACAGAAGAATACCTAGGCTTAATAGGTTACTAGCTTTTTAAGCATTTACTTAAATGTTTTCAAAATACGCAGTGCTACTTTGTGCTGCATTTTTTCAACTGTAAAGGACAAAGATCCTTTACTGAAGTAATTTTTATTAAAAGGTGTTGCTAGTTGTGGATTGTATATCTTGTTTCAGGAAACTCAGCATGCTTATCAGATTGCTGTCACTCCTGTTTTCACCAGAGATTTCCTTTCAATACAAGCTGATTATAGTACTTCAAATATGGCTTTATGGTTGTTGTTAAAGATACCAAGATAATAGACAAGCTCCTAGGAATTTATATGGTCCAGTGCCAGTGTTTTATTTTAAGTACATGTTCTTAAAAAGTAGAATATTCCACTGTCAAAGTGAAGATGACATAGTGATTGTTGGCTGGGGACTGAATTAAGACAAACTGTTCCAAAAAGACATGATTTCAATATTATCCTCTGGGGAAAAATAGCATTAAGTTTAAAGGAAGGGGGTGGAGTTACTCTTCCCAAATGGAGCTCTGTTTTCATTTGCTCAGGATGGAAGTCTCCAGCTAGCAGCGCGATGCTTTGGTGTAGATTGCATGTTCTTGTGTGGTCCGACCTTTTCACGTCACAGTCTAAGATCATATGGGAGGGATCTCTCCATATTCAGGGCTTCGAGCTTAGCAGCAAGTGTTGCACAGTGAGCAGCAGTTCATGAGCAGAGGATGTGGATTTGCTAGTTTCCTTGCAGCCTGCAGGACTGATTGGGAGAGAGAGGAGTGTGCCTTGGCCATTTGAGGAACAGAGATGAAGCAAAATCAGAGTGGAGGGAAGTTAAGAATTGCTTCCAGAGCTGTGAAACTTCTTTCGAAGCACAGCATCTAAACAGAAAGTTTCCCATTTGAGGCAGAAATAAAACTTCAACTAGAAGTACATGACAATTTTTGTATATATTAACCACAGACTGGGCTAAGCATGCATTTGTGATTTCAGAAGGGGGAACGGGGTAGTGTGGTGGGCTTCCCAAGCCCTTATGCCAATGTTTGCCAAGCTTCTGATACCTGGAGCATTTCTTTATATTATTAAAGTTGGTAGCAATAAAACAGATATGTGAGCAACAGCTTGTGTCTAGTGGCTTGGGCAGCTCACTTTGTGCCTGATCTCTAGGCTTTCCAGGGCCTCTTACGTCTGCCAAGCTAAGGGTAACTTATTCATCAGTGACCTGGCTGAAGAGGCAGAGGGAACCTCTGCAAGTTTGCTGGTGATACAAGCCTGGCAGCAGGGGCTAATACGCAGGGCTGTGCTGGTGCTGGTGTTCAGAAGGACCTCAATAAATTGGAGAGTTGGTACAGATGAACCTCCTGAAGTTCAATAAAGGGAAAAGCAGAGTCCTACACCTGGGAAGAAATAACCCCAGGTACCAATTTAGGCTGAGGGCTGACCTGAACCTTGCAGGAAAGGACCTGGGAGTGCTAATGTTCAGCAAGCTGACCATGAGCCAGCCATGTGGCCAAGAAGGCCAATGGGATCCTGGCCTGCATCAGGAGGAGCACTGCCAGCAGGTCAAGGAAGGAGATCCTGCCCCTCTGCTCAGCTCTGGTAAGGCTGCACCTGGAGTATTGTGTGCAGTTCTGGGCTCCCTAGTGCAAGAAGGACATTGAGCTTCTAGAGCAGGTCCAGCGTAGAGCCACAAAGGTGATTAAGGGACTGGAACATTTTCATATGAGGAAAGACTGAGAGGTAGACCTGTTCCATCTGAAGCAGACAAGACAGAGAAAGAATCTTGTCAATGTGTGTAAGGATTGGAAGGAAGGATGTAGAGAGGATGAGGCCAGACTCTTTTCAGTGATTCCCAGCTATATAGGACAAAAGGCAACAGGCACAAACTAAAACACAAGAATTTCCATTTGAACATTAGGAAAAAATGTCTTTACTGTGAGGGATGGAAATAGAGCACTGGAATGGGTTGACCTTTTGAGGAGTTTCCATCCTTGGGAATATTCAAAAGCCCTGTGGGCAGGATTTAGGGCAATGTGCTGCAGGTGACATTTTGTGGTCAGGAAAGTTGGACCTGGTGATCTCCAGAGGTCCCTTCTGGTCTCAGCCATTCCGCGGGTACATGGGCAGAACACATGCGCTTCTGTGGCATGCTGCTGGTGCCATCATGGCATGTTCGTGGGCTGTAGGACACCCCTTGGGCGTCTCTGCTGCACGTGAAGAGTGTTCAGCTCTGGTGGCAGTGTGCGTTTCTTCTGCAAGCAGTGACTCCCACTGATGAACGAGTGAAGGAAGAGTAAGGAATAGTCTTCTTGGTGTTTTTTTGGTCTTCCTTTTCTTCATTTTTTTTCCTGTATTCTGTAATGTCACCTCAGTATAGCTGTTAGCATTCTGTTCTTTGGTTTAAGATTGCTTTTGAACAGCAAACCTGTCCAATGTGGACATAAGGTAATCTGAAGTTTGTTCTCTGCAGTGATGCCATCTCTTCTCTCTACAACTTTATTCTGGAGGTGTTCCTTCCAAAGGACTGAAGCTACAGTTCTCTGGGCATAAATTTGAGAAACAAGTGAATTTGCTAATTGAGAGAGTTTTGTCCAAGAATTTCTGAGAATTTCCTTACTTGTTAGCCATTGGAAACATTAATGTTTCCACTGCAATTTCCATTTTTGATAAACTGTTTAAAAACTCACAGTCCAGGAAATCAAAGGTTTATTCTCTCTTGGAAATTGTTATATATACTATGTAAAAGACAAACTTCTACTCAGTCAGTAAGGTGCCATGGGGGATAGAACTGTAGTGAATTCAGCTTGCCTTCTTAAGAAAGATGTTGGTAAGTATTCTCTTATTGGATGATGTAATGTTGGTGAAAGTAGATTTATGCCCTGTTGGGGTATTCTCCTGTTGGGGAATGTCAAAAGTTTTTTTTTATTATTATTATTATTTACTAGACTGTAACTAGAATACTAGAATGCCTAGATGAGCAGAAAGCTGGGCAGTTGCATGTATAGCTATAATAGTGGTTGGATGGTGGAGGGCATGAAGTTCTTGCTAACCTTATAGACTTTTTGATATGTTGTGACGTGGACTGTAACCTGTCCTGTTCTCAAAGACAGCTTAGTAAAAGGTAAAATTGTGCAAATTAATGTAATGTTTTCCTTCTTCTTTGTAGCACAATGGCTGACAATAAAGCAAAGTCAACCAAACCTGCGAATAAGACTCCTCCGAAGTCTCCTTCAGATCCAGCAAAGGAGCGAGCAGCAAAACGATTATCCTGTGATTCAAACAGCTCACACGAGGGAGCTATGGCAGGAGAAATAAGTGCTCTGGAAGAGGCTTTTAGAAAATTTGCCATCCATGGCGATACAAGAGCCACAGGAAAGGAAATGCATGGGAAGAACTGGTCAAAGCTATGTAAGGACTGTCATGTGATAGATGGGAAGAATGTGACAATCACAGATGTTGATATTGTCTTCAGTAAAATCAAGTAAGTTTCTTTCTGTCATTATTTTCTTATGTCCTCCCTGCTGTTTTGTCATCTGAATTTATCTCCTGTCGCTCACGGATATTTGTGTTGTGTGCTGTCTCCCATTGTCTTTCATGTTCCTTTTTTGAAATTGTAGTGCTTCACCCTAAGATAGACCTTTCAACTTCTGTCCTGCTACCTTAAACTGACTTCAGTGTTGCAAGTATTGTGGTGTGCAGAGAGGTTTCATATGATGAAGACAAATGCACGTTAATCTGAGAAATGTGCTAGTTTTAACTGCACTAAATGCTATAAATGTTTGCTGGAAGATCTCTGAAGCAAATCAGGCAAATCTTAAAGTCTTTCCTAACCAGATTCTCAAAAGCCTCAAAAGATCTGAGGCGGTGGTTGGATATGTACTTAGGCCTGAGTTCCAAGTACCACAGTCCTGGTCTCCAGCACAAACTTGCTTGGGTTTAAAGTAGAAGGTCCTGGAGACACCAAGCTGGTGGTGCAGTTGGGCTGCGTACTCCCACGAAGGAGGTTTCTTGTTTGGGATTGCTTTAGTGGTCCCAACCTATTCTTGTGAGTAGGCTAAAGCTTTTGTGAAAGTTTCTGTCCAAGTTGAAAACCTAGGCAAGACTTGATCCAGAAAGTGTTCAAGTCAAAGGGAAGGCTTTTAGCTATTTCAGTATGTTCTCTGTGAAAACCCAAATCATTTTTTGTTCTGACTTTGTTTATATGATAGGATCATTTTTGCTGCTCATGTCCTACCCTTTAACTGATCTGTTGACCTTGCCTTTTTTTCTTTTTATTGCCAGTGTAGCTATTCTTTCACGCCTCATTGTATTCTGAGGTGTACTGCTTAATTGTCTTTGCACCTTGTAGGAGAATGTTCTTGGCTTGTGCTCTCAATGCTGTAATGGTGTAATGCTAGGGAGAGGACTTGCAAACAGAATTGCCTAAAAGAGAAGTTAGGAAAACCTGCTACAAGAACCGACCTTTTTAGGGTGTTTCAAGGCAGAGAAACACAAAGAAGAAAAGACCCTTGACCTTCACAAATTGTCCGAAGTACCATGCGCAGTTAGCAGGACGTTACTTAAGAGATGTGCGAATGATTGCATTGTTTATAAGAACCTCATATGCTATTTTTTCCAGCTTTTGTCATCTTTGAAGCAGAAAAATGTGATGTTTGTGGCAAGTATGTTACTTTTCACAGCTGTTTGTTTCTGTCTCCTCAAGATCTTATCTAGGCCATTGACAGCTCTGCATATGCACAGTCTGACATTCTTGTTCTTGGATTAGTCTCTTTTTCCCTTTGAGTAACTACTGATACTTTTCTGTGTTGCCAGAGTTAGGCACAGTGCAGTGAACTAGCTCATTTGAATGAGATGTTTAAGCTGTAGGGTTATTTAATTCTTCGTTGACTTATGATGGAAGATGTCAGCAGTTATTTTCAGATATTCCTTTGTTTCATCAGCTTAAAGATTTCTCTGTTTCTGTCAACATAGGAAATAACTAATGTCAAAGCTACTTTGTCATAGCAGGTTCTGGGCAAGTTAGTCATGCAGCAACTGGTGTGGCATAAAACGTGCGCATAGATTTAAAGCAGTGTCCATTTAGATGCCTTCTGGCACAGAGTGAATCCAGCTCTGTTCTGCAAGCATGAACTGGGAAGTATTGGGGACCTGTGGCTAAAGGGGAATGTCACCTTATACCCTCTGTGTTGTAATATTTGTAGTATTGGCCTAGCTCAGGTTTCTTGTGTCTGCCTCTTTGGGGCTGTGTCTGTACAGCAAGTGTGACAGTTCGTAGCACTTTGATTCCTTATGGTTGGAAAGTGCTGTTATTTCTGTTTGAAGAATCATGTTATCTTTTCCTCTTTCCATCCAGAATTAAAAGGTTGGCAATATTAAAGGCAAAACTAATTATGCATTTGATTAAGTTATTTTTCTGTATTGTTTATTAATTACTTGTCTCTTCCTTACATGCACATGTTTTGCATGGTTTTGTTTAAATACTTGTAATTAATAACAGCTTAGTCGTGGACAGGGAAAATGTCAAGAGCTGGGGTTTGCTATCTCACACTTTATTAGGAGGATCTGTTTTTTTGTGTCCATACTTTCAACAGGTATGTATCTAGATTTTCTTAAGTGTATTTCAATATCTTGTTTTCAAGAGTATTTCAGCAATTCTTTCTACACCAAATCACACCGATTTCACATATAGTATTTTAATTTTTAGTAAGGGATGACTTAATAGTTTTGGTTGCTTAGGCATTGTTGATATGGCTGACCTTAGAAGGCATATTAGCATTAGCGTTTCTTGACAACTGACATTTTTCCGCTGTCTTTATTACATGAAGGACCTTAATCAAACTCTGTAAAAGAATCTATAACATGGCACAAAAAAAAATCCAACAAAGTGCTTTCTCACCTCAGTGTGAGTTATGCTGATGGGTGTATTAGAGCTCTACTCTTCACTGCTCTTTTCAGTTTCTTCAGCAATACTTACTGCAGTTGCCACCTAGGATGGTGGTGAACTTTTCAAACAGGTTTTCAGTTGGTATTTCTCTATGAAATGAGCATGTTTGGCAGGGTTTGCTTGCTGACCAGCAGTACTTGTTGTTTATGAGAATAGAATGTGTTGTTTGAACATCAAAAATAATTAATTTTGTAAAATTGTTCTTTGGGTTTATGAATTACGTCTGTGTGCAAAGCCTGTCTTTCTCATCTTGCTAACTTCCCTGCTTTCATGCTCTCAAAATGCTGGGTAGGAACTGTGTGTTGCTGATAGAGCAAAGATTAATTTCTGGAAACTGATATGTTTACTCAAAAGCTCCTAAAAGATGTTTTTCATTCATTGATTAATAACTTCCTTTGTTACAGAAGAGTGTTCAACAGTTTAGTTCTGAGAAGTAAAGATCATTTTTCCCGAAGCAACCCCCTCCCCTCCTGGAATAGGCAAACTAAATTTTGGAAAGTGTGTGTGTGTCTTCCAACCCTTAGTTCAATTAAGGTTAGGTCTATGCTGTTACAAATTTGAGGAGATCCTGATGGAGCTTTGCTACAAGCAGGAGAATAACTGTAGTGTGCTGTTTTCCCTTTTCATCTGGCTGAAGTGTAAATTGTTCGTCTTGCATAAAAGAGTCACTGAAAGTCTTCATGTAAGTACATTTTAATGTACTTTAGGATAAGATGGTCTAATGCAAAGAATACACACTAGTAGGCACAATAGAAGAATTGCTGGAAGTAGTCTTCAGTAAGAAAAGAAGGAAATTGATGATTTTTTTCCCTCCCTCCTGAGTATTTCTATTCAGCAATGATTTGGAGTTACATAAGAAAAGCGTCTCAAATCCTAACAGTTTGATAGATTTTAATACATACTGATATAACAGCTACTGCTATATTAAAATTTCATTTATAAGATTTGTTTCTTTAGCATATTTGTTATTTTTCTGTTTTAAAAACTTTATATAGTCAGCTAAGAAAATGCAAAAAAAATAGCAACAGTGAATTTTGCACAGAAATTACTTGAACAGCTGAAATGCAATTTGGAGAGTGGCCATGTGGATGCATATTTTTCTGTTTTCCTATAAATCAGAGGAAAACCACCTATATTTGTGCCTTTCTATGCATATTGCATCCAGAAAAGCAAAAGAAAGGTTGAATAGTGAATTACAAAGCTTTACCATGTCTAATGGGATGAAATCTATCAAAATGCATCAAAGCCAACAAAAAGAATATGATTGGAAATGCAATGATATAGTAAGCTTTCCTAACTGTGTTTTATAGTTTCACACTCAAAACTTGAAATGTTGGACTCTACCCTCATGGGACTGCATACAACAGCAACACGATGGTTGTGAGTTACATTTTAATTTCAAAACTAACTCCTTGCTTGAGGTTATATCAAAATCTTTTTTTTCCTACTTTGTCAAGGTAACTTTCTCTCCTTAATGTGGCAAAAGTGAAGCAAACCTCTTCTCTGAGAAATCTGTGCATATTGTAGGTAAGAAAAGAAGGTTAAAAAATTACATCCCACAAAGTATTTCTAAACTGGTTCCTTATTTCTCAGTACGTTCGGTGTTGTACCTGCGGACAAGTTGAATTCACAGCCACATTCTAGGAGAATTGGATATGAAACTTTCATGAAACAAAAACATTTCACTATTTTTGTAGTAACTCTGTTGTTCCCTGTAGTTAAGGTTTCTTTTAAAACATGGGAGTATAATATAAATGTCTTGGTAATATTAGCTAACTCAAAGCATTCCTTTTTCATGCAATGTCTGAATTTTATGTAGACACATTTTTTATTTATTAAAAGTGATAATTCAATCTGAACATGCTGACTATAGAGATATGACTTGCAGACCTGAAGTAGCAGTTGAAATCGGACATTTTCCATGGGAATGAGGCATCTTTGTGACTGAAGCAGTTGCCTTCCTTCATGGTAATTTTTTTCATTAACTTACGGTCCCTTTTATATTGCTGTTCCACTGCTAATGACAGAGTGTACAAGCTCAGAGGCTGTGTGTCTTGCAGGGCACTTGCTGAGTATAATATGGGTTTAGTGAATCTTGTTGCCTTGTAGAAAGCAACTCACTGGTGACACAGGAGAAGGGCACAGAAATGTTCTGTGTTTGGTATGGAAAGCAACATGTGGCTTCATTCTTGTTAATCCAGCAAGAGGGCAAGATGCAACTGGTTGGTCTAAGAACTTGTGTTTTTTTGTATTAAGGAAAGCAGAACATTCAAAAAGAATTGATGTTGCTGATCTCTGACCGGCATACTGGCATGTTCCTTTAGGAACATAAATTTCTTTGTTTATTGGGGTCAACAACTGCTCTGGGCAATTTGATATGTTAGCTATGCCATGCACATACTCCACTTGTTGGATGCAGTTAATATGGTAATAGTAATAGCCCTGATATAAATACCTCTGCTTATTATAGAAGTGTGACCACTCAGCACTGCAAGAAAATGGTTTAAGCACTGCCATAAAGCTGCTAATTCTATGACATGATTAGATTGAAAAATCAAAATATTTCTGTTTATCCTGGCATGTTGCTATGGTTGCAGGCAGGCCTGGGTGACGTCACGCCTTGGATCCATTGTAAGCATTTATTTAGGTAGTTGTCTCCATGGAAACATTTGTTTGTTTTGATGTTACTATGTGTTAAATTTTAAACAAATTTTTGTGGTTCTATACTGGATTGTTATTGAAGACCAGTTAATCTACAGAAGCTCTGTAAATATACCTTACACCCCACCCTCTAAAAATATTTTTTGGAAAAATTCAAGTGAAGGCATAATTGTCCTCTTAAATTCCAGCAATAGTTTCTTATGTTGCTTCAACATGTTTCCTTGTTGCTGAGGAAGCTATGTGTTCACAGGCCAGAAAGCTTGTCTCCATCTTCTTGAGAAAGGAAGTGTTTGTTCCCATGGAGACTCCTCCCAACACACTCTGCTGTACCGGCCTGCTGCAGGGAACCGCGCCGCTTGTCCTGAGGACATCCCGCCTGTCAGCCCCATTCCCACTGCCTGAGCCCAGCCCCATCCTGCTCCCACAGCAGCTTGTCGCTGCCTTGTTACAGTGCAAGAAATAAAACAGGTGACGTCTGCACTGAGCAGCTGGCAAGATAACTGCTGGCAGGAATGAGTGTGCGCCTTGGCCGTTTGCTAGCTGTCGTGCAATCGTTGTCCTTTTATTGTATGGAATGATAATGGCATTTCTTGCTTTCTTTGGGTATTTGGAAGGACTTGTACTTTGCAACTTGACCTTGTTCAGAACAAATATCTACCCATGAAGTTGCTCCAGAGTGTCTTCTGTTTCATAGATGCTTTACTGAGGTCCCCTTTAAATGTTTTTGGTACATTTCATTACATAGTCTGATATATGAATTGGGTGTTTATATGAAGCGTAATATAGTTCAATGTTGTATTTTACTTCTCTACTGCAGGAATTCTTTTAATAGTGTCCCAGAAGATGATTTGTATAATCCTTTGTTATGCTTGGAATAGAGTTAACTTCGGTGCTTTGATATATCTGTGTCAAGAAAAAAGTATTAAGTAGATACAGAACAGTCTACAAGGTCAAAATCTAGGCTAATAATTCTCTCGCAACAAATTTTGAAGCAGTAGATAAGGTGTGTTTAAGTTATGGTAGGTAAGTTACAACACGGAGCGTTTTCTTCTTTATCGTACTATGTACACTTTATTTTAATTGAAATTAGCATCCAAATTCCTTTCTTACCCAAGAAATGAATGGTAAGAGATGGGTTTGGATACAGTTGCTGCTGTACAGGCTTATTTTGTGCATGTAAAATGGATAAGTTTTCCACCCAAAGTGTCACGGTTCATTGTGATCTCTCAGAGTTACAGTACATTACTGAATTCCAAAGAGTTTTGCTCTTATCAGGTGTTTACAAGCAGTTACTCATAAAACCGCAAGCACAGGAGGCTTTGTTCTTTGGGGCCTTGAGCATCTGGTGCCCATAGGCTAGCTCAGTGGTGCTGCTTCCAGCATACATCGGTAGCTTTAGCATGAGGTTTATGCTAGGCCCAAATCCTGAGCAGAAGTCAAGGAATAGTCTAACCAAACTGCTGTATGTTGCTGCTGATGATTTTTAACACGTTTTTGTGCTGAAATATATACACATTAAAACATTAAGATATACTGCTGGGTGTTTTGTTTCCCAGACAGTTTGTAACGCTGTAGGGTAGCGTACAGGGTATCATATACCAGCCTTGCTTGATATTTCCTACAATTTGTCATGTATACCAGTGGTGAGCAACAAGGAGTTACTGCTTTAGAGTAGAAGCAGGGGAAAAAAAATCTCATACAGGCAAGCCAGCCCTCTTTGCTCATTAATTGCACCACCATTTGCAATTGTCTGTTATGTGTCTGTAAAAAGATATATAAAATCTGTGTTACTTAAAGATAAACTCTACACTGAATAACAAGCAAGATTATTCACCATAAATATGGACATTGTTACCCATTTTATATGGGTTAGGTTTGTAAGCTGCCTGGGCAGCAGTCAGCCTGGAAACTGTGGAGCTCAAGATCCTGAGAAGGGTGAGACAGTCAAACTGCGGAATTGCAACCCTGGAGATGAGAAGAGCAGAGGTTGGCTTGTTCATGGTCCTGCTTGGCAGGTTCCCTTGGGAAACTGCCCTGGAGGGCAAAGGAGAGCAGGAGAGCTGGTTGATGTTCCAAGACCAGCTCTCCAGAGTGCAGGAAGGCTCCATTGCAATGTGAGCAAGTGGCAGGGCAGCAGGCTGGCCTGGATGAACTTGGGGCTTCTGACAGAGCACCAAGGCAGAAAGCAAATAGCTAGAGGTGGGAGTGGGGAGAGGCTGCCAGGGAGGAATATTGCCTGGGCATGACAGAGCAGAGCTAGGCAAGCCATTGTTCAGCAGCAGCTGAGACTAGCAAGTCTGGAGGTGAAGAAGGAGAAAGAAGGTTTCTGTAAGTGCTTGGCAGAAAAAGGAAGGCTCTGGAGAGTGTGATCCCCTCATGAGAAGGGACACAGAAGAGGCTGAGATACTGCAGGATACATCGAGGTGTGCGGAAGGAGCTGGGCAATGGCATCTTCCCGAGGTCATGGCAATGGGAGGAAAATGACTGATGGCTGGAAGAAGGCAAACATCACCTTTCTCTTCGGGCAGGGCAAAGAGAGGATCCCGGCCAGTCGGCGTGACCTCCATCGCCTGGGAAGGCTGCAAATCCAAGCGTTTTGGAAGCCATTTCTGAACACTCAAAGGAAAGAAGGTGTTTTGGAGCAGCCAGCCTGGATTTACCAAGGATAAGTCATGCCCCTGTGAACCAGGGGAAGACAGTGGATGTTGTTAGTGTATCTTGTCTTTAGCAAGGCCTTGCAGCTGATTCTCCTTATGGCCAAATTAGTGAGATTTTTGGCTGCCTAAGTAGACTCTAAGAGAGGTGGAAACTTAGCTGGACTGCTGTGCTTGGAGTTGTGAGGAGTGCTGCAAAATCCATGTGGCAGCCAGTAAGTGGGAATGTGCCTTGGAGATGAAGGCAGGGAGCAGTTCCCAACTTTACATGGTCTTTAAAGGCCTGGAAGGTGGGGTGGAGTGCTGAGTGGGCATGTTTGCAGATGCCAGAAACTTGAGAGGGAACGGTGTGGAGGATATTAGCTGGTGTTCAGAGGGTTGGGGAAAGGGGCTGAGAGGGACCTCATGAAGCTCAAGCAAGGGAATGGTTGAGTCTTGTATTTGAGGTGGGATTCCCTACAAGCTGGTGTCTGACAGGGTCCCCAACCTAAAAACGGTATTGAAGTACTGGAGCAAGGTGCAGGGCCAGCAGGATGCTCAGGAGGCTGGAGCGCATGAGACGCGGGGAGAAGAGAGGCTCTGTAGAGGCTGGAGAAGAGAAGGCTGAGGGGAGACGTTATTGCTGTTGCCAGCTATCTGTCTGGAAGAGATAGTGAAGATGGAGCCAGGCTGGGCTGGAAGTGCCCGGCAATGGGGTGGGAGAGAACAGACAAGTTGGACCATGTGAATTCTCCAAGTTGGTCCATGAGTAATTCAGATGAGATGTCAGGATTTGTGTTTGTTTTTGTTTTGTTTACCCTGCAGGTAGTCAAATGCTGGAAGAAGTTGTGGAGAGAGGTTATGGATCCTGTCCTTGAAGGTGTTCAAGATTTGCCTGGGGACGTCCCATGACACACTGCCCTGAGACCTGCTCTGGGCAGGGGTTTACCCTGGTTACAGTCATATGCAAATATTCCTGCCAAGCTTAATCATTATGACTTTTATGGTTCTAATTAAATCAACGTGTTGACTATGTTGTAAAGAGCTTTACAAACATTAGTGTCTGGATATAGAATTTCTTAGCATTGGTTCTGTGCCGGGAACTTGCCTCTCATGTTCCTTATTTTTGTTCTTTGTGGCCACTTCTCTTCCAAAGCAGTAATTTTTGTTCTGTAGCTAATCAATACTGTGATTTTTACATTTAGAGAGGAGAAGGTAAAAGCCTGAACTCGTGTCACTTTTGAATTGTTGACTGGAGTGTTAGTGGCATTGCTAACAAACGTGCCTAGGCTGCATGTGGTTATTGATTGATAACATTACATTTTGCACTTTTATTTATTCTGAACCTTAAAAGAAGGAGTCATTGTTGAACAACAGCTTTCAGCCATTTGGTACAATATGTAACAGTACTTGTGACAGCTAAAAATATGCATGTTTTATCCTCTTTCTAGGGATACAACCATAGTTAAGTTCTATTAGTGAAGTTGGATGTAGTGAGGTTAGAGGGGATATTTTTACATGAACAAAGTGTTCATGTATATTTGTATAGTTTTGTGACTCATAAGAACATTAACTGTAAATTAACCATCTCTTAAAGAAGATTAGTACAATATTGATACTGAAATTAAGATGTATTTGGTCCGTCTATGCACATAAACCTGCTGAAAAAATTAAGGTGTAATACACTTAGGTTGATGGTGTGATGGGAAATGGAAGCACAGTTTGCCATCTTTCAACTTCCTCTGGGTTTTATCCAGTTTGCAGATTCCTGAGGTGATCTTGCTATTCAGAGCTTTTAGAAGACAGCTTTGCAACTGAATTGGAACAAGATTCATTTCAGAGTTACCCTAACAATATGTAGGTGAAGGACCCAACTTAAAAAAATCTAGGGAAACTGTGCTATGCATCTTCCCCATTTTGTTTCATCACCAATATGAATGTAGAAGTCTTTCCTAGAGAAGTGTTGGCATAATGTCTTCAACTTCATGAAAAGTCACATTAATCAGGCTACTAGATACCATGATTTGTGGTTGCTTGGAGCTTGGTATGCAAGAGAGCTGGGGGCTAATATTACAGAGAAGGAATGGAAAGGTTCGTTTGTTAAGTGTGCAACACTTGATCTGCCCCTTAAAGCTGGGCACGACGTGATCTTGCCTTGATGGTGTTAGACCTGGGCCATTTGAACTTGTTACTGGAAGCGATGTCAGCTAGAAGGCACCTTCTCAATGTATTTTGAGCTTGCTCCAGCGTGACCATTCATCAGTGAGAAGGGTTAGGTGCTATATATAGAATCACTGTTTGCAGTGTTAAAGCACCCAAGTTGATGTTACTGGAAACTATTTCTTTGAAAGTCATCACTCTGACTTTATTAGATTGGAATTATTTACCACTTCCATTTTTTTATTGTTGTTTTGTGCTGAATTGAAGAAATGTGAAAGAAATCTAGTAGCTTCTTTTAAATTTGATCTTTGCTCCTGGCTTTGTGTAGTGTTTTTAGGTATTTGCTTGTATGCCAGTGAATTTAAAAGAAACTATTTTGTTCTGGAGTCCTGATAGAATCAAAAAAAAATCCTTTGGGGAGCATGGAGGGGAAAGTAATTTAATTATTAATATTTAAAGCCTTTATAAAGATTGAAAGCCTAAAATCATCATCAATAATTTTAAGAACTTTGTTAGGTTTGCTAACATTGCTGATTCTGAAGGCTCCCTGAAAATTTGGATTACACAGAAATTTTTATGGCTACCTTTTCTAGAAATAAATACTAGTAGATGTTCAAGAGTTGTGGTTGAGGCAGCATGTATAGAAAGCTCTAAAATTTAAATAAAGAGTTAAGGAAAGATGATGCTATCATTGTTTTATCTAATATCCATCATTGCAGTGTTCTTAGTAGTACAGCTGCTCTCAGTGTGCTGCTGCTTTTCTATGTAGAACTAGAGTTGCTGAGCTACTGGTGAATGTACTTGTATCTTGGGTAGCCATTGAATAGTATCTTGAGTAACCATTTGGGTAATTTTCTAAACTCTAATATCATTTAGAACAAATTGGAGGATGTTTTCTTTCTCTAAGTTATTTAAAATTTTTTCTTTCTTAGTATTCCTATATATTTTTAAGGTGGGAGGCCAAGCATTGTTCAGTCTGCCATTCTGCTGAGTAATGCTTATCTCCAGTATTTCATTCGCCTTGTTGTTGTTAAAAGGACACAATACCCAACGCAGGGAAGTCATGTTACAGTACTTCCTTGGCTGCCTTTATAACTCGAGCCAGAAAATCTTACCGCAGTGTCTTGCATCAAGCCAGTAACTTTCTATTTAGGATGTGGAAAACCATCAAATCTGAATATCTTTGCCAGTGATGGCAAGTAGTATAAAATACTGTCAGATAAATAGTTTCAGTGGTGAGATGAGTTCACTGTGGAAGCCTTTTCACCTAATTTCTGTTTTGAATGTGTAATATCCCTGAAGTCCAGTAGCTTTTCTTGCTGCATTTAATCCGCATTGTTTGATTCTGGAGATCCTTTGGGGTGTGGTACCTGGTTCTAATCTTTGAGCCTTGCACTGTTGCTTGACTTGCAAAATTGTGGCACAAGTGTTTCAGGATCCTTTTAAACCTGAATGCCAAAGTTGACCTAGAGTTCATATTAAATCCAGAAAATTCATGCTCACTTAACTACAGTGGTGCAGTTTCTCTGCAGCCAGCAGGTCAAATTGGTGAAAATGCATGGCTTTCAGTGGGTGTATTTTTCTTTGTCGAACTCCTGTGTTCTTCTGCAGTAGTATTGGGGGAATGTGTGTTGTTGATTTCTGTATCCCAATTGCCTTTTAATTTTGCTTCCCACTTTTCTATAAGGTTTGGTAGTGATTTCCATAATTGTTTAGGAATAATTCTTGACACTGCAAAACCAGGATGTTTGGCCCTTTTTAGTTCTTGCTCTGGTAACTTGTCTTTTTTGTATCTGTTGTCTTGAGGGAGAAAGCAAGATTTGCCAGTATTTTCAGAAATGACTTTAAAAAGAAAGATGTTGTGCTGTTGTGAAATGTATCTATATTTTTTTTAAAAATGTCAGCTTTTGCTTACTGTCCTTGGCCTGAGGGCTATTTCTGTTCCTGGGAAAATGGAAATCTGTGGAAAACATTTAGCAAGGTTCTCCAAGTGGGCCTCATTTTAGGAGATGAAATAGTGAAAAGAATGATGAGGCAGCCTACTAACCTGAGTTCCCTAACCCAGGAAGTCTATGTGCTGTAAAGAAGCCAGAAGAAGCTTTCACCTTATTAATTGCCAATAGGTCTACTTCAGAAATGTTCCTGCAATCCTTTAGGGCTTAAACAGCCCCCAAAGTACAAGGCAGTACAGAAAAGAATGAGTGCCCATCATGTGGTAGGAAAAGGGAATCCTGTAGGCCGGTTCAGCTTTTTGTCCCTGCTGAGGCAGCTAGCTTCGTGTCACCTCGTGCCACTTGTGGTCCGAGCACCAGCAGCTGCAGAGCAGGGTTATCCTTTGCACCAGGCAGTGACTCCCATGACACATGATGGCACTTGCTTCACTGCCCAGATGTCTCATCTTTATTCTATGCCCTACAATTGCAAATCTTGTTTAAAAAAGAAAGTAAACTAATGAGAAGAGCAGTTGATGTGCAATAGTGCCTGTATTTTTCTTATGCTATGCAAAAGATACGTCTCGTGGCTTTGTTATCATCATCAAAGAATGTACAATAAAACCTTGTTTTTCTTCCAGCTAAAAACAGAAAAGCTGCACAGTGGTTCTGTAACATGGCAGTGGCTCATTATACCACAACTGAAAAATCAGTAGGAGAAAACATAATAGGTCTGTGCTTAATGACAGAAATATTATTCAGTTGCACAAGATCTCCAGATATATTAATTATAATTGCCAGTGCAATCCCAGCTAGCCATGAGCTTGTCTGCTTCATTACATTTGAAGGTTTTTGCTACTCTGGCAGGGCTGTTGTCTGTTAATAGTATTGATAGTGCTGAGAATGGATGGTTTAGCTGACTGTGACTCAGACCAGAATGGGAGCAATGTGAGAGGCTGTGGAAGTGGGAATCCTGCCTGTCAGGTAAGCAGTTCTTGACAAAAGTGTAGCTTGCTGCTGCAGAGCCACTGTCACATGCAATGTATCCATATTTCACAAAAAAGTGGGGTGTGCTCCCTTCTGCAAGAATGAGGCTCTGTGGTATGAAATGGGAGGGTAGATTCTGCACTCTTTACCATGCTGTCCGATCGCCTCCCATCATACAGTACAAGCTGGTGTGTGCCAGACTAGTTTGTGGCCCTGAAGGAACCTAATGAACCCCCGTTGATGCCCCTTATGCTCAGTCTTCATTGTATCTTTGTTTGGATCGGGTGTTTTCAACCTTTCTTCCAGACATGAGCTATTTATGTTTTCTCAAGACCAGAGCTATTTATATTTTCTTGTTGCAATGGATGCTGTATAGAAACAGATGCCTGTAATGACACTTCTAGTGTAGGTGAGGTCCATGCGCTCATGTGGGCAAACCTGCATATGTTGCAGCATTCTCAGCTGACCTGGTTTCAGTAAAAGGTTTGTCTGGCTTGCATGCGGGATGCACTGACTAATGTTTGCAGCTCTACCTGGGCATCTAGGGAAAAAAATTGTAGATGACTCGAAATAGATATCTGCACCTGTGTGAAGCATTCTTCTGTCTGCATTCACAGAATCACAGAATGGTTGAGGTTGGAAGGCATCTCTAGGGATCACCTAGTCCAACCTCCCTGCTCAAGCAGGGACACCCAGAGCATGTGGCACAAGGTGGCATCCAGGCAGGTTTGGAAGATCTCCAGAGAAGGAGACTCCACAACTTCTCTGGGCGACCTGTTCCAGGGCTCTGTCACCATCACAGTAAGGAAGTGAGCTAGCTCTGCCTGCTCAGAGGGGAGATACTCCAGTCCCGTAATGATCTTTGTAACCCTACACTGGGCTCCCTGCAGTAGCTCCATGCCTCTCTTGTCCTGAACAGGTCCCAGCACTCCAGATGTGGCCTCACCAAGGCTGAGTAGAGGGGGAGACTCATCTCTCTTGACCTGCTGGGAACACTCTTCCTAGTGCACCTCAGTATGCCATTGGCGTCCTTGGCCACACGACTTGCTTTACCTGATCAGGTGGCCTGTAGTAAATGTGCACAGGAGTGCCACCCATGTTTGCCGGGCCTTTAATCCTTGCCCATAAGTTCTCAACTCGTTCTTCCTCCCTAGGCAGAACTCAGTACATGACAGTTACTCTCTCACATACAAAGCACCTCCCCCACCTCATCTTCATGGCCTCCCTTTCCTAAAAGGCACACAGCCATCCCTGACAGCATTCCTGTAATGTGAGCTATCCCACCATGTCTCTGTAACTGCAAGGAGGTCATGGCCATGTGGTCGCACACAGATCTCCAAGCCTTCCCATGTTTTCCCTGTGCTGGGCACATTGGTGCTCAGACATTTCAGGGAGCCAGTCAAGTGTGCAGGTTTCCCAGGAGGGGTGCAAGAAGACCCTCCGCAGTCATATCTTGTACGTTTTCCTCGTCTGTATGCACATGCTGGAAGAATCCTGACTTGAGTCGTGTTGCAGAGCTGATCGCCCTGTCTCTAACTCTCTCTTTCCCTCATCTTTTCTAGCTTAAAGCCTTACTTACCAGGCTAGCCAACCTGCAGACTCAGGTTTTGTAGCAACTTCTTTGAGGCATGTCACTCTTCTTCCATCCCTTCTCCAAAAATGAGAGTAATAGAAGAACTCCTCATTATTCTGAAGTAAGTAGCTGGGAAAGTTATTGAAAGAAAATGAACAGAACTAGCTTGATTCTCTTTTCTGTCAAGACAGAGCAGGGCTTATTGCCTCTCTTCCAGCCAAATGGAGAAAGTGTGTAGAACTTTGTTCTAAAAGGGTGGTAAGCAGTCAGTTGACTTAAGTTCCTTTGTTTTCATCCTGCTGTTCTGATAACATAAAGTCTGTTTGCTAATTTAATACTACTGTACTTTTGCTGAGTTTGACCTCCAAATCCACCTGCCTACAGCTTCAGTCAAGGTGATCTAATTTTAATATATTTTTTTCTGATTTGGTCCTGTGTTCTGAGGCCCTCAATACTGTACTTCTTGTGTGCAAGGGAGATTTCTCTTCTTACCTGCTGCAAAGTGTCACTCAGTTTTTGGCTTCCTGAGTTCTAGGGACACTCATTAGCAACTCTGGAAAAACATGGTGGAGCTGGACCATCTAATATGAAACAGTAATCTGAAATTTGCTAGGGTGCTTCAGTGAAAATCATAGAAGTACATGAAAGACTGTCTCACTTGGAAAATGGCTACAGAGAATTGGATGTCTTTAATGTTAGAGACTCTGAAATAGGTTTGATTTACTGTTATCTACCGTGATATTGACAGTTTTTGAAAGTGTTGCAGTTTGGTTTGTCAAAAGCGTTGAGATGAAGATGACCACATGTATTGTCTGGAAATAGTTATCCAATTGATTTATGCCAAATATTGATCAGATTCCTGTATGAGTTTGTTGCAAATCCTCCCTCTAAATCCTTGGCAGAGCAGATAAAGGGATTTACTGGCTACCACTGCATCTCCTGCATACATGGTGACTTTTCAAGGAGGTACCAACAGCTTATTGCTGAATTTATCTCTATTGCCAGAAATTGTCGTTTAAGAAAATGAAGCAAATAAGATGTGCCTCATTTGCCCACTCTTAGAAAAATTCTGGTTTCTTCACCACGTTTTTGTAGAATTCCTTCTTAAAACTTGTGAGACTTCTTGAAGCTCTGAAGACTGAGCAGATTTGACTTCAAATGCCTCTGAAAAGGCATCTGTGTGCTGCAGACTGGAAAGGCACTTTTTAGTTTTCATAGCTGTGGTCGCACAGGGCTGTGACCTTTGGGGCTCAAAGGCATAGGACAAGGTGTTCAGCAGTACCTGACCTTGCTTTAGCTGTGTGTGACCCTAGCAGTCTTCATGCAGCAGCTAAAGCAGAGAGCTGACCTGGAGCAGAAGCTGCTGAGCTCCTCCTTGCTTTACTATCACTACTGTGGGAATTTAATTCAACTATAAATAATTGTGTCAAATCTGCCCGCCAGTTTTACTTTAACTACTAGTATAAACATTCCTCAAATAGAGTCTTTGTGATAAAAATGACCAGCATGTGGCCTTGGAAAGGTATTTGTCCACTGCTTGTTACGGGAGGTTCCCACACCGGCTCTGCACAGGATGGCATGTGCTGCACAGCACACAGAGTTTAACTATGTTTATGTACATGACATTGTCTTAATCTATTATTTTTATGTTGTACTGTTTTTCTCTGCAGTAGTCATTCGGTATTTTTGCTACGTAGGCTACGGGGATATTTTCAACTTGTTTCTAAAACAGCAATCGATAGATCATATCATGGTCGCTACTGGTGGAATGTGAGAGGTGGGATGTTGAATCAGACTTCCATAGCAAGTTATCCGTTATCAGTGAGAAGATTACAAATGCTCCATGTGATTAACTTTATAATCTATAAAGGCTATACTCTACTGACATGCCCTAGAATAAGAGCACAGAATTACAGCACTACCCGCAGCATTAACCAGCCACAAGTTAGAAAATTACTCACCTGCAGACTTAAAATAGAGAGTTCAAGTAACACTGTAGTACTGCAAATGGCTTTAATTGGCATAAAGCCGACATCAGGTCTTCACCTCCCTGGGTTGTTAACCCAAATAATCTTCCCCAGTTTTCCTGCAGGTTTCCTGGGGAGTCACCAGGCAGGATTTGTGCCAGCAGGGCTGTGGTGGCTGTGCACACGCTGAGCGAGTAGCTAGGCTCGGGGGGCTTTGCCTCTTGGAGACTGCACTAGCTGGCGCTGACAATGTGAGCGAGTCCAGGAGTCACTGCAATGCAATATGAAGTAATCATTGTTTAGGTCATGTATTTTACTGTAATTATGGAAGTGTATTGGCGCTGTCTCGTACTGCCTCCTCCCGTTGTACGAATCCCAGTGCCCTGCTCCCCTGCAAAATGTTGCTTTGCGGGTTTAGACCGCTACTTTGCTCATTTGGCTTAATCTTGTTTTGTTCAGTTGTGAAACTGTATTCTTTGGTACCACCCCTTCTAATTTTCTTTCCTGTCCTTGACCTTTGTTTATTACCTGGCCATTCCATTTTGTTTTAATTGTAAAATTTACCAACATTGGTCTTGTCTTAAATTATCAGGGGAACATAGGACAGCTGTAGGCTTCATGGCTCACTGAAATGAGGAATCGATTGTTGCACAGCTGATCCTGTGCCTTCCAGGAAATAGGGAGGATGCATGTGTAAGCACTGCTACATCTTAGTGTTGTCGCACAGAAGTTTCGTGACTTTCACACTTGGTTGCTCTGGAAAATAATCTACTCTTGTTGCCCTTTATGCAATGGATCTTTTAAGCCTAAGTAAGAGCATTATTATTTTGAGGAATTTTGTTTTCATTGTTGTTCTATGGACTTTCTACTGCTGGATGTGAGTCTGGTTTGACATTCTGTTTACAACATGTATCCTGGCAGTGAACTTGTTAATAAATAGCTCACTTTTTAAAAGATATTTGAATTAGTAATGGATGTGATGGCAGTGTGCTTTGGATTAGTGCATTACAAGAACAGGTAGTGCTGCGCTGAACATCCTTTTCACTCTAAAAGATAACACATTTTCATACAAAAAATAGCAAGTGACAGTTTGAAGTAATTGGCCTTCTTGTTTCAGCTGATAGAATCAGTGGCCTTCAGGAAAATGCCAGTCTTCATAGCTGAGATGATAGTTTAAAAAATGTGGAGCCTATCTTTGTTTCTGACTTTTGCAAGTAAGGAATGAAGAACTAGGTATTGATATTTCTGTTTGGAAATGAGAGGCAGTACCCTTTGTACAGAGCACAAACAGAGAGGGCAGCACAGACATAAAAGCTGGAGAGAGAGTCTTGCAGAGAGGGGAAAGAGAAGAATTGAAAAGGAGTTTCCACTTCAAGAAGGTTTTTGATGTGTGGAATGGCTATGGCTTGTTTTTTTATGTGAGTTTGGGAAACCAAAAACTTCTGATGAGTTTTGGTCTTATTAAATGCTTTTAATTATTTAGGGGTGTGTCTGATCACAACCACATTGTTCAACTGGGCTCTTCTAAGGAAGCTTCTGTTTCATCTTGACATGCAGAGGGGGATCTTGTCCCTGGTAGATTTTGCAGCAGATGCAGGATGCTAAATTTGGCAGAAATTTCTTCTAGTAGTTCAGTTATTCCTGCACCTTCCTTTCTTCACTCACTCAAGTTATGTCAGACATCTCCAAACTTGTTGGAATCTGTCTCTGCACTGGCTCAGTATTTTCCTTCAGGAGCTGGTGAGCTAAATAAGTTACGTTTCCAGAAGAAATGAACGCCTGTGCATTCACCATATCCTCTCTGCTTTCACTGTTCATTCCTGTGCCATCTTCACGGATTCCCAACTGTTTCGTGTCATTGTGGTTCATCATGGTGATGACTTCAAGATGGATAATTTGTGGGTGAATCTCAATTTGCTGCAAATGCTTTCTAAATGTTTAATTTTTTCTGTGAACTTTCATTTTGATTCGAGATGAACGTGACATAAATGAACGAATATATGCGGTTTTGCCAACTGTCATAATTTTCTGCAGTTTGTTTGTCTTAGATTAAGGTTTAAACCTTAGATTAAGATTTTCAACTGTATCTGTTCCATCAGAGTTTGCCCTCAATATATCAGGAAACCGATACAACTCTGTCTCTTGCAAGCCCTCTGTTTCTTTTCAGTGACTACTTTTCCTGTGTTGAACTGGTTTGGTCTCACCGCTCAAGGGTCTGCATTTATGGCTTGCCATGTACATAGTGATTCCTGAAGAAATTCCTTGTTATGACTTGTAGGATTCATTCAGTCTGATGGTGGCCTTGCTGAATACTTACTGCAGCTTCATGTGGGCGTTGAGAGTCACATAAAGAGAAACTGGCAGGCTCTAGAGCTATATGGAATATGTAAGTAGGCAGATGCATTAGCATTTTTCCCCCTAAGCTGTGCATGATGGTGGATATCTGCACAAGGCACCTGCATTGAGGAGAAATGAGAGCGGCTTTGCAGAGAAGCTTCCTGAAGAACATTCTCTGCGTTGGCAGTAGCCTACACACAGAGTCATCTTCAGGCTTGTGGGCATCTATAGGGGAAGTAAGACCCCACCTTTCTCATATTCAGGTAATGGGTAGCTTTTGCTGCTATGCAATTTAGCCTGGTGACGTCTCAGCTGCATAGACAACTTCTCCTAATCTCAATTCAGTGTGTAGGAAAGAAAGCTGGTACTGGAGAAATTAATAAGAGGGGGAAGAGGTGAGAACTGGTATTTGTCTGAAAGGCAAAGAAGTTGGTGTTTCCCTCCCACTTGTGCTTATTTTTGTGGCACACATGGTGGTAAAGTTTTAAGATCAGTCACAGGTGTTCGCAAAATAATGACCCTTTCATCTTCTGCATGAAAAATTCATGCATTTTCCAGCACTCGGTAAATATTCAGCACTCTGTATTCTCCTAGAAAGGTTATTTCACAGCAAAATAGCAAAAAGATTTTTCTGGAAATCACAGTGATGCTCAAGTAAACAGAGAGAAGAAAAATCTGTAATATAGACAAGTGCTGTTCTTTCATGATAGTGTTGCAGGTGAACTTTTCTAGTGAGGGCAGAATATGCATGAAATTAAACTACTCAAAGCCAAATTAACTTCTTGGAACCATACAGAGAAGTTAACGGATAGGTCTTAAGTCAGGCCCAGTTGTCATGGCAATTATCCTGCATTATACTTTGATTTGAGTGGAAACAGTCCTGGTTTATAATTAATTATGGTTTGGGTTTCTTAAGTATTTTTTCGTTTCTTGTCACCTAATGCTATCTTCATCTGTCTGAAAACTATCTGCCCAGTTTGTTTTCATTGAGCTGTTTTCCACTGTTTCAGTATCAGGTTAATTTGTTATATTTCAGGGTGTTTTCACTCTCTGGTAAAGACACATCAAAGCCATAGTGAAAGATGAGCTAAACAAGCTTGTGCTCTTGACATAGGCTTGACATTTCTCTGAGTGCATCCGAGTTAGTTGATTCTCAACACACATTCTTAGCTGTTTGCAATTTTACACATATGCTCCTCAAAATTTTACACATGTACTCTTCTTGCTGTGTTCAGCAAACGAAAATGTTGTTGTTTCAAAGCCTGGATCTCTGTTCATACTGTTCTAAGTGGTTTGGGTATAATCTGAACTAAAAATCATGCTGTATGCCAAGTAACCAGAAGTAAAGTTTTAATAGCAAATCTAGAGACTACTTGCGAAAACTTGGAACCAGGGTACATTTGGGTTTTAGCTTCTTTTCTCATAAGAAAATTGAATAAAATTCTTGACTGAAAATAAAGGACTTGCCCTTTTTTCAGAAAAAAATACTACAACATTTGTTTCCTATTTTTTTTATATCAGCAAACTCATAGGTTTCCTGGGAAAGGGGCCAAACCCTCATTTTGAATGCTAGGAAAATAACTTTTCTGGAAATCTTTGTGTATTTAGGTTTTGAGAAGACAAACTCAATTTGTTTGTAATTGAAGCACCTTGATGTTTCTGCAAGTTTGCAGCTGATTGGATGTCGCTTTATCTGCTCAGGTGTATTACCCTAAGTGAGAACATGTTTTAAAGTATTGAAATTTTAATTGCATACATCTCAAATATGTGTAAAACCTTTTTTTTTTTCTCTTTTTTTTTCTCTTTTTTTAATTTGCCTCTTAAGATTCAGAGGAATGTTTTGCACATCAAAACACAATAGATTTCCTGTTTTCCTTTTTTAAATAATCCAGCTGATTGCAGGTGATTTCTTGTTGGATCTCTCTTAAAATATTCTCCCACTGTCATTGTAAATCATTGGAGAGACTTGTGTGGCTGCAGTCTGCCTGGCCTTCCATTTCTGCCTCCTTCCCTATTCCCCCACACACCCACACACTTTTCTTCTTACCTGAATCTGTTGGACCTTTCCGGAGGGTTCACTCTCATCAAACTGTCACTGGGTTCAGAATTTGCTTTTATGCTTGTTTATTAATGTAAAAAAAAAAAAAAAAAAAAAAAAAAAGGAAACCTTCTAACTCTGTAACATCCTGTAGAGAGAGAAAAAAAAGAGGCAATGGAATATTGCTGGTGTAAAAACTACTTGATAGTCATATTTTTGTGTGTTAGCAGTTTGGACTGTTGTGATAAAGGTCTGTTGGTTTTCAGTTCTGTGTCACTGAGCCCGAGAGGAAGCTTGCCTTGGCCTAGAGCACAGAGATTCTCTCGTTTCCACCATAGCACTTCTGTGAGCAGTGAACTGCCTTGACAGTGTCCCAGGACATCGTCCTGCGTTGCTTAGGACTTGCCTAGTTTCAGGAATGACTCTGCCAAGGGTTGTTTATGCTCAGTATTAAATGCTATTGCACATTTCCCTCTCTCTTTCTCTCCTCCCTTCTCCCATCTCTTTCAAAGGAAAAAAAAAAAAGGTGGAAATATTCCCTTGAAGAGGAGGAGAAAATGTCCTGTGGAGCAGGAGGGCAGCTGAGTACCCGAGCTCTCAGCTAAAGCTTTCTAAATTTCCAGGCTGTGAAATAAGAATCAACTTACTGTATGTTGGCAATATTTCATTAACAAACAGCTGCAGGGCCTGCAGCAGTGAGTATACTGTGTTTGACTTAACAGGTTTAAGTTTTGGTATCTGAAGACTTGACTACTTGAGATCTTACTAGGGCAGATCCTATTTAATAATGCTGTTGTTCCTTATTGAGTCTGTCTACAGCTCTGTTTCAGTTTTGCAAATCATGCAAGATGTCATAGCATAAGTCATACCATATGTACTCCTCCTACGTGTTGTACTGAGCCTTTTTTTTCTGAGTATTGTTAATTAGAATAGCAATGTCTTATGGAACTGTTTTATTTCCAGTGTGGGCTTTGGATTATTTTTCTTTTCCTCTCTTCTCTGACACATCACATACTTTTCTTGGAATTGGTTAACTGGTCTTGTCCAAAGTAAGGTGTCTTGCTTTACTTGAATGTCGACACAGTCAAAACATAAATGCTGCATTGGAGGGAGAACAGTGAGCAAGGTGATGATCTGCATGAGAGGATGGGGTATCTGCACCAAAGTTCATTGGGTTATGTTTCTCTTTTTTTAATTTTATTTTCTCCAATTGTCATATATTTCTGTAAATTAAAATTAATAAGAGAAACCCTGAAAAAATAAATATATGAATTTGAATGAACGGAGCCAGGCGTTTTCTGGGGTCTGTAGGCATGGGGTCAAGCGTGCTGCCTGTCGCGTGCGGGGCCTGTCTGGCCGTGCTGGCCCTGCAGCTGCCTTGCCGCACTGTTTGTACTGAGCATAGTTTCACTGTATCGACACCGGGCTCCTTTTTAAACAAACGTTTTCACACTGCTGGAGAGAGAGAAGCAAAATTAAATTTAGCTGCCGTTATGTGTCTGACGGGTGAGATTTGTCAGCTCACGTGGACTGGTGGGTGAGCTCTAGAGGGATAGTTGCAGCTCCTGCCTTTTTTTTTCCCTTGTGTTAGTGAGAACAGAGGCACAACTGAACAGGCAGAAAAAGTACAGGTGATGGAGCAGGCTTGATGAGTACCGTGGCATCATCCATGGGGATTTTCAGGCTTTGTGTGTGTGTGTCTGTGTCTGTGTCTGTGTTCCCAGTTGTGATAAATCCAGCAGGAATCAGAGAGAAGTGCAGATAAACTGAACCCTCGGAAGAAGTAAAATTGTGTCTGCAGAATCCTGGTTCTCAGGCTGTCTTCCTGCTGCAACACCAGCACGTGCTTGCCCATATCATCCCAAAACTACCTCCAGCCCCACTTCCTTGTCCCTATCTTGCATCTTTCTGCATCCAGGCACATCCCTCCTGCTGCTGTTCGCCCAGGCTGCATCTCTTGTGGAGCGACTTCCCCGGAGCAGCGCTGGCAGGCAGCACCAGGCCGCCCTACCTCCAGTGGCAGGTTTTTGTGCTCCCGAAGCACGTGTGTGGCATGGTGTACGTCAGGGCCTCGATTCTTCCCTCGGTGTGAGACAGCTCTCTGAGCGTCGCAGTAACGTACCTGGGATAAACTGGGTATCTTAGACTTGTCTGCTGCTTTGTGTGTGTGCACTTCTAGGGAGTCCCCAGTTGGGTCGATCCACAAATGTCTCTTTTCTCTGGACTCCCCAGTTTACAGGGAAATGCTGAAGTGCTCCCAGACTGCCCGGGAACGCTGAGCAGCTGCTGAGTGCCTGGCTCTGGCTTCATTTCCAAAGTTGCTAGGTTCAGGTACATGCCTGGCAGGAGAAATGCATTAGCAAACTCCCTTTGGCACAAAAGACATAACATATCAGGACCTGCCTCCTTTTTACTGTACTTTTTTTATTTTGTCCTCCATAAGTCCCATTAATCTCTCTCATTCACTTTAACTCATTCTGGTTGTTTTTATTTATTTATTTTTTTCTTTCTTTCCCTCTTCCCTTTGGAAGCCTTTACTGACTAAATTTTGTTGCCAAACTATTTTGTTTCTCCAGTCTCCCTCTTCATTCCCTTCCTAATTATGTTGCTGACTGCCTCATGTGTGTGGTTTTTTTTTTGTTTTTTTTTTTTTTTTAACATCAGATTTTATTTTAATGGAAATGAATTTCTAGTATGATTGAAGTAAACAGGAAGGAAATACTACAAAAAAATGAAGCCAAGAGGAGAAGAATGGTTAATGTCAAAATAGAAAACATGAGATGAGACTGCAACTTAGGGCTGGCACTGCGGTGAAGAGAGAACATGGGCAATTTAGGTGCTGCTGAGGGTCCGTGTGGTTGGTAAGGCTCCCATTGCTCCTGTGCTCTGGTGCCTGGGCCGCTCTGCTTGCTCGGCTCTCCTGCAGCGCCAGGGAGCTGGGGCCAGCATTGCCGGCACTCATGGGGAAAGCAAAGCTGTTTGGTTGAGCTCCTTGTGCCCAATCGTGCAGGACAGGCACAGGCCAACACCTTGGGGTCTGGTGCCTTTATGGGTCCCTTTGCTGGCGCTTTTCTTTAGAGTGGTTTCCCTCATTCTTCCTTCACTTTAATGAGGTTTCATCCAGGAAGTGCATTGCCTGCCTCAGTAGGAAGTCTTCTGCCTCGTATATACAACTTTTGGAGCTTCATTCCTGATTGAAATAAGGCAAGAAAGATGCACAGGATGTGCCAGTATTCCACTAGCGTTGCTGGGCTCCAGCAACCCACATTATCTACACAAGGATCTCCCCTCAGTTTGGGATTATTGTTAGTTATGGGACTGATGGCCTGCACAATTACTGAGCTAATTACGCCCAAAAGAGCTGAAAGTTAAAGGAGAGGAGAAAAAAATGAGAGAGAGAAACTACAAGAAAGAAAATCCAGAACCTACCAGAAATGGTATAATTTGCTGCTACCTGTAGCAAACCAAAAAGCTTCAGTAGTAGCAAGTTCTCAGGCTGGCAGGCTTTTCAAAAATGACTATTTCACGACAGGTTAAGGAAACTCTAGCTGTTCTTTTAAGTCAAGGAAAATAAAATGTTTAAGGAAAACATACCTTTCTCTCTCTTAGTTTGCCTTCTGAATGGATGAGTCTTCCCTGGAAAGGGGATTAATACAGGAAATGCTCAGTCCTCGCTCTGCTGATCTACATGAGATAGTGCAGTCAAGTGTTAAGTCACTCCTAGGTGGACTGAGATGGGTGCCCTGTGGTGAAATTAGACTACAGAAGCCTTACAAACCAAACTTTTTCAGCAGCTTTGCAGAAGTATGTGCAAAACCACCTCATGCTGCCTCCTGTCACTGTGATGCCTGCAGGCCCTTGCCAGACATGCTGTACTGCTCAGGCCCAAGCCTGGGGCAGAAGACCCTGGCAGTGCGTGCTGCACTTGTCCCCCCCTAACATCTATGCCCTATCCAGGGAGATAGAAGATGAATAGCACAAGTAGAAAATGGGAGTTTTTCCAGTAAAATCAAATGGAAAAGTATGCATTTGTAACAGATTTGGAGCTCAGAGGTTAAGATGGGAGGCTTAAATGGTTAAGAGGTTACATGGAAGCTGTTACAGGGTACTGCGCGAGGGCTGCAGAGATGCACGTTTGATACTGTCAAAGAATTTTGTGTATGGGATATGTGGAATGTGCTTGTCTAACTTCTGTAGCAGATGCACAAAGAGCCCCATCAAAGGTGGAGAAGGTGGAAAGCTTCCTAAAATTCTTCTAAATGTATTCAGTCTCTTTTCAAATGTAGGGACAGAAGCAGAGTTGTAAGAAGCAGAGCTTAAATGAGAACTGCACAGAAGAATGTATCTTTCCTAAATATAAAGTTCTTTCATGTCATAAGCAAGCAGAGAGCTTTAAAAAATTATATTATTTATACCCATCTTCTGAATATTTTGCTGTTTTCATTGAGGTAGCTACCCACCCTCTATTTTCGTAAATGTCCCCTTTTTTCCACTTTGTCCCCATTGTTGCTGTTTTGTCTCATTGCCCTTATCAGAAAGTTTTAATCTGCACGTCCACTCTCTTATTTAGCTATGGTGTTTATTTAGCTGTTCACACATTCTATTAAATTTCTCTTTTTTATTTGTTTGTTTTTAATGCATTTAACATGTACAGTATTTTGTCTTCTTCCTAGGTTTCCATTAACCTCTGGAGCAGTAGGGCTAACGGAAGAGTGCTAATAGCTGAGAGATCATCCTTGGCATACTTTAATTGGAGTCAGACCATTTGAACTTGTAACACTTGGAAAATGAAAGTTAATACATTTGTTTTGTTATTCCCATGGAAACAAGATATTTATAATGAGCTTCTAAAAACAAGCTACAAACATACACAAAGAATCTGATTCTTTGTAGCAATTACTTAAGAGAAATTTTGTGTGTTTTTTTTTATTTTTTATTTTTTTTTAGCTTCACGACCTCTGGAAAGCTGGTGTCAGGAAATGGCTTCATCTTTAACATGAACAGGGCATTAAGGAAAACGTCAGGAATAAGCAGAGGGTTAATGTGCCTTGTGTAGCGTGCAGTGTTTGTGTTTGACCTGCTCAGTCTGTTCCTCACTCCCGATGAGCCCATGAGCATGCAGGCAGAGCAAGAGTGTAGCAAAGGTTCCTTTGTTTCAAAATGACAGCTTTTTCCTTTGGTGTGTTTATAATTGGAGTACAGCTCCAAAAATTCCTTTCATCTCCAGTCTTGTTTCCAGGGTCATTCCAATGACTGGTGTTTGCGGGTGTAAATAGCATCATGGCAACATAAAGCACGTTTTTTTTTTTTTCTGTTGGCTCCAGCAGTGATACTGAATTGCTTTATGCTCATACATATATGGATATGTACATGTCCATATCATGTACGTGTATATATCATGTACATAACCACATAGTATTTGTGGTTATGCCTTAAGTTTTGGGGGAGAAAGAAAAGGCATTCCATTTTCCCACAGCAGTGTGGGAAGTCAAATCTGAGAGATGGGAATGGCCTCGTCTCTGACCAGAAGGGGATGCTCTTTTTCTCTCTTGCCATCCTTAATGTGTATTTTTTTTCAATACAGAAAAAAAAAAAGGTTTCATCTTTTCATTGATAAATGCAGGTGTAAGAATCCTACCTATGTTAAAAAAAGGAAAAAAAAAAAGTGTGTGGGTAGGGGAAGGGCTAGAAAAAGGGAGCAAAAAAAGAAGCTAAGCCTGAATGTGAAGTCTTTGTAAAGGAGTCAGCACGAACTGCCGCAGGTTTTCCTGGTTCTCTATGCTTAGTCCCATTCCTGGTGGGATCTTGACTGATGCTCAAGCTAAGCAGTAGCAGATGGGAGGCTTCCAAGTAGCCTCTTTGCTACACAGAATTGCATTGGAAAGATCTGTGTCCCCAACTTGGCTGTGAGTCTGTAATGACCAAGGGCCTTATGTGAAAGCTGGGTAGGGATTGCCAATGCAGGATTGTTTTATTTTAATGAGAGGCAAACAAAATGCAGTTCTGACCTCTTTTCAGTTAGGTAAAAGTCTTCAAGAATGTTTCATCAGCAGAGGGATGTTAATCTTATTAATGAGAGTTCTGGACAAATTCCAAGTAGTTAATTGCAGTATGTTTCTTGTGTCTTTCTGATTAATGAATTATTGGATTATATTCTTCATTTCTGCTGTCACTATGCTCTTTTACTGGCTAGTTCTGTGAGCTATTCCAGCACATGCATCACCAACAGCAGGCAAGTTGTTGCAAGCAGCAAAGTTTGGTCAAAAAAACAAACAAAAAACAAACAAACAACAACAAAAAACAAAACGAAGCAAAGTTTATTTCTGGCTAAATTTGGGAGTGTGAAGGTTATAGGAATTTGCTACGTTTTGGGCTGCCTTGGCGCAAAAGATAATGCAAATGAACTATACATAAATTGTTATATTAGTGCTGAGTTTTCTCATGAACAAGCAATTTCACCATGCTATAAAACGTTGAGATTTGCTACCTAATTGTTGCTGTCTAAAGGGGAGAAGTCTTGCTTGCCAGTTTTTCTTGTGGAGGCAGGCAGGGTGATCTGGCTGCTGAAGGTACATGAGAGAGAAGCTGGGGAGAGCTCCATGAGTTCCTCTCCATGACCCGTGAGTAGTCCAGTGAGGTTTCCGTGCACGACTTTTGCAGCCTGGTCTCCCGGTTGCCAGTGCACACTCTGTGTCCTTGCAGTCTATCGTTTATTCCTGTATAAACAGCTGTCACCCCTGAAAGGACTGGTCTGGGCTTTTTTGCTGATTTGCTTGAGACACACTCTAAATTGGCATAAAAAGAAATGCTTAGGCTGCAAACAAAGCTGATGTAGTAGCATGTTTCCCAGCAACATAGACCCTCAAATATTTCTTTGAGAGTTTCCTAGTGCTGAAAGCAATTGAAAACATCTTTTGCTATTAAAAATGGTACTATTTAAGGCTACAGCAACATAAATATCAGACCATCTTTTTGAAACGTTTCTATTTGATCTGCTAAATTTTAGTTTAAAACATATGGCAGATCTTTTGCTCTAAGCATGCAGGAATGTATAATTTAACAAACAAAGAGGTGTGTTTTGTGTTTGCTATAA
Organism: Crypturellus undulatus; assembly: GCA_013389825.1. Classification (NCBI taxonomy): domain Eukaryota; kingdom Metazoa; phylum Chordata; class Aves; order Tinamiformes; family Tinamidae; genus Crypturellus; species Crypturellus undulatus. Next base: position 25,280 of record VWPW01000947.1, on the reverse strand, counting down.
TTCATAGCAACCAAAATAACATCTACATCTATAGGCATCTACATCTCTCTCTCTCTCTCTCTCTCTCTCTCTCTCTATATATATATATATATATGTATACGTTGTGTGTGTATGTGTATATTTATGGTGCGCAATCTTGCTAATGCTGTGGTCTCATATCTCAATTTTGAAACAACACTAAAAATAGTATTGGGTAAAAGAAAGGAACGGTGTGTGCTCTGCTATGTTCTCTCCTGTCTAAAGTAAGTATTTTTAAATGCTAAAAAGCAGACTTGTGTGAATCTTTTTGTTGAAACACATCTTTGCAATAAATACTGAGATTGATTTGTGAGCGTTTTATCAGTTGAGCCCACTGGCCTGACAGGTGTAAAACCTCTGCAGGAGTGTCTGTAAATAGAGCTTTCCGTAGAGCGTTGGTTCCCACTGCGCTTCCCAGGCTTCCCACTGCGCGCTGCTCTAGCAAAAGCTTCTCCCTGGAAGAAAAGCTAAACTTTCCATCATCCTGGGAGCAGCGACTTCTTGTTAGCTTTAAAAAGAGCGGGAAGTCTTCAGGTCTGAATTCTGGGGGCTTTCATGATTTTATCAGATTGCTAATTTGTGTTTTCCTAAAACCTGTGAATGTTTTGTGAGGGCCATGGTCTGAGAAGGAAAATGATTACTGAAATTACATTTATGATTTAGCATTTACTAGTGCTCAATAAAGGAGGAGGATTTTCAAATTTTAGTGACCTTTTTAACGATTGATTTGCTTTATCCAACAGGATTGTTCCTTATGTTTACTTACAAACACGTGAATAAAGTGACCCGTGAGTCGAATGTCATAAGTAGTTATTCAAAGCAGAATAAAACCATTCTATAACCACCCTCACCTCAGGTGGTTCACTCACTCTATGGCTTTTAGGGCTGCAGGCTACACACGCGATGGGTGTAGCGAGCCCGTCGGGCTGTGAGGAGCCGCAGGCGGTCATGCAGCAGGCCCTGTCCCGCTCGGCGCCCTGGCCTTCGCTGCGACGGAGACACAAACTCTCTGAAGCGCTGCCCTAGCGATGTGTGTGAGGAATGCAGTGTTCCCGGGAGCTGTCTGACTCAGCACCCCAAGTAGGCCGAGCGGTTCCTGCTTCCCTTGCTGTGCTCATGTCCTGCAATCTGTGTGTGTTTCATCAGGGGGAAGTCTTCCAGAACTATCACTTTTGAGCAGTTTAAGGAAGCCCTTCAGGAACTCTCCAAGAAGCGGTTTAAAGACAAGAGTGATGAGGAAGCAGTTCAAGAAATACATAAACTAATTGAAGGCAAAGTCCCGATCATATCTGGAGTAACGGTATGTGACTGTTTTCATGGCCCTCCTCCTCCTGTCCCCATATTGCTGTGCTCACCTGTTTCCTTACAGAAGCTATGCGACTTTGGTTTAAAATATCTGAACACAAAAATAAAGACAACTTAAAGTATATCTGATACCTCATGTGGACCCTGGAGCACCAGCATTTTTATTTATTTTTTTGGTGTGTGTGTGTGTGTGTGGGGGGGGGGGTCTGGTCTCTGGTTTTGGTTTGTTCCACATCTGATGGAACTGTAATCTTGATCATTTTGGGTTTTATTAAACTTTGGTGTCATTAAACTTTTTACATGGAAAAGAAATTTTAGCAAGCATAATGTAGATAGGTTTGATTTATTTTATTCCTTGGTTGTCTTTTTAAAAGCCTGGATTGGGCAATCTTTTATGCTGTAACTCAGGAGAGGCTGCAGTGTGTACCGTGAAGTTGAAAGGTCCTGTCAATTTAGTTCATCTGTGTAAATTTACTGTCTTCCTAAATATAAGCTTAGAGCTGTGAATGAAAATTTATTGTAAGTAATCTTTCCAGAATTTGGTTCTGCACAAATGAACAGTGGAAATGTCAGCTGCAGGCGTCTCTTCTGAGTTGTACAGTTTGCCAGATTTTTACAAGATTTGACTCTGTTACTTTCTGCTACCATTAGGAACAATTGGTAGTTTTGATACAGAGATTTCTTTTTTCCTTCACTCATTTTACTGAGCTTAAATAAAACACTTTAGTGAGTTTAAATCTATCCATGGATTCTCCCTTTGACTTGTGCATATGCATTTTGGCCTGATTCCAGACTGCTTTCCATTTTTAGTATTTCAGCAGTCAGGTGCTGAAATGATAGATCAGTGGCTGCTAAGAGAGGCACAGCCTCTCTCTAGATGGATGACAAGGTGCTGAGAGGGCTTTGCTGATGCAGGCTAGTGTTATGTAAGTGCTAAGTATCTATACAACTGCACCAGTAGTGGGGCTAGAGGAAGGGAGGAAAAATACACACCAGCAGTCTTGAGTCTTGCCTGTAGTCTGCAGTGCATCTTCAGGCTCTATTGCATGAGCAGTCCCCAGGCGGTGGAGATAAAATGAAGTTTCAAAAAAAGTGGACAGAGGACTTAAAATGGGAAGACATGATGTAAGTCACCAAGTTGTCTCCTTCCCACTGTCAAGGAGAGGGGCGGAAGGCAGGGCTTAAATGCATTTATGCAGGCTCAGGTGCAGGGAAAAAGAAAAACAATATGTTGGATTCATCATGCTAATTTAGTTCCTAGCTGGTAAAATTTACTTCAACACTAAGATATTACAGGTATTAAACTTAAAATAATAATTTAAAAAAAAAGAAACAGAACCCAGTAAAGCAGATGTGCAGTCTCTATACATACTTGCAGACTTGTCTTGTGAAAGTATTCTACTGATTTGTTTGCCTTGGGAAGCCTATGAACTGTAAATTTTACTTTGGACAGTCACTGCTTTCTGCATGATTAAGCAGAGTTATATGAAGCTTTTCTTAAGATGCCCAAGGATAATTCTGTCCTTCCATGTAGTGTGCACCCTGCTCTGCACAGCTCTCCTGTAGGCCATGTAGGTGTGCGTTAGGTCTCAACCAGAAAGTTTTACTGTCACTACGGACACACTACTATGTCTGGATGAGAGTGGAGAGCCTGATGAAGTGGCACTTACGGATAAGGAGACTTGAGGAGTATTTGGAGGTTGGGCTGGACTCTTGGGAGGGGATATGTCTGTACTGAATGACTGCTTGAGGAAATCACTGCTTCAACAGCTTCAACAGGATGGTCTGAAAGTCATTACCTTGACTTCAGAGTGTGAAGACTGTAAGGCTTGTTAAGGCTTGTTGATAAATGGATTTTATCTTGCTCTGTTTTTTTTTCCTTCAGAATTTTTTGGAATTGCAAAAAACACTGTCTGTATTTGAAGCGATTGAGAAGGCTCAGCAGCCAGACATTGAAACTGAGAGAAATTTTAGGCTCATTTCTTATCTGCAGTGTATGGTTGTCTTTGGCACACAGGAAGAAAAGACAACGCGCAAGAAGTGTGGGTTAATTAAGCCATAGCTTTATGAGCTCGTGTGGGAATGATCTGACTGTAAAATATGCAGTGCAAGTCATATTATTTGGCAGTCATTTCCTCATATTCAAGGACTGCAATCAGCCATCTAAACCTGGTCCCATGTCTTTTAGTTGCCCTCACTCCAACACAAAGGATCTGCAGGACCAAGGTTTTCTCTTTCCCTGTACCAAATGCTGGGTGTTGTAACTCTGTACCATACATTTCCTGTGGAAAGAATATCACTTTGGACATTTGCTGCTGCTTAAAATGAAATCATTTGAACATCAGTGTATATCTAATGGGATTCTTGACACTGAATTGTAGGATAATGTAGGTTGGAAGAGACCTGGCATCATCTCATTCAGCCTCCTGCTTCAAAGACTGGTGACCACTGCCCCTGGCTCATTAGAGGCCTCAACTCAGAGCTACAGAAGAAGGATCCCACCCTATCTAGGTCTTGTGCTGTGGAGAACACCTGCTGTCTCTAGGGCAACAGTGAGTGACCTCTTCTGTGGGAGATGTTCTCTGGTCAAGATGCTGAGGTGCCAAGTGAAGGTGGAAGAGGTTATCAGGCTGCGCACCATCAGGGAAGGTGGAGACTGACATGACATTTGCGGAAAGCTAAGTCCGCAAAAGGCAAGGAGGGAGCGACAGATAGAGACCACAGCAAAGCGATACTGCCAAGATGGAAAAGGTTGGAAACTTGTAATTTCTGGCAGCCAGGAGAAGATGGGGATCTGCTCCACCTGCAGATCTGCAACTTCTGTGAGTACTGGTGAGGACAAACAGGAATTGTCAGGTGATTCATTGAAGCTATCTGAGTCTAAAATTAGTGACCACAAAGAGGAGAAAAGGCAAGTTACTGGAGACTCCCTTCTGTAGAGGATGGAGACACCTGTCACCTGACCTGACCTGACCTGGTGTCTCAGAAGGTTTGTTCCTTGACAGGTCGCAGGATCGGCCATATTGCAGACTGCCAAGGTTTGTCCAGCCCTCTAACATGGACCCCTTGCTGCTCTTCCTTATAGGTACAAAGAGTGCCAACAACTGCTCCAGAGGTAATCTGGAGTGACTACAGAGTTCTGGGTGAGGGCAAAGAGCATGGAAGCCCAGGCTTCCTCAATCTTTTCAGTGAGGAGGAAAAGTTTGAGTAGAAATGGACCTATCCAAAAGGTCTGCCCTGTCTGTGTGGCTTGTTTCTGTGACTTTGAGGAGTCGCCAAGCAGGGATGGAGTGCATCTTAGCAAAGTGTTTAACAAAGATGCCAAGTGTCTTTGGAAACTAGGGTTGCTCACCTAGTGAGGAGGGCTTTCGACTAGGGGTAGAAAGGGGTAGGTGGAAGATTGCCATAACTCAGAGAGAACAAAGGGCGTAAGCGGCAGAGCAGATGTATCTGGATAGTTGCTTGAGAAGAGAGGATTTCTCACTTCCTCCGTAAATGCAGAACATCTTGGGACCAATCTCGGATGCTTGAACATAAATACACATAGCATGGGGAACAAGCAGGAAGAATTAGAAGACTGTGCATGTTGCAGAACTATGACCTCATTCAGATTAAGAAGATGGGGTGGGAAAGTTCTCCTGTCTGGAGTCCTGCAGTGTATGGATGCAGGCTCACATGGAAAGACAGGGTGGCAGCCAGCATAGGGGTTGTGCTCTATGCAAAGGTATGGCTTGAATACAAGGAGTTTTGCCTTGAGGCAGATGATGAACCAGTAGAAAGCTTGCAGATAAGGAGCAGAGGACTGGACTGGACACGTTGAAACAGGTACCTAATACAGATGTGATACCCAGCAGCTGGGCAAAGCCTTGACAATCCCAGGCTTTTGCACTCATGGGTGACTTTAAAATCGCCAAATCGGATGGAAAGGCAAAAAGGCCAGGAGTAGACAATTTGGAAGATCATTTCTTGGTGAAGACGATGCTTGAATTAACTCCATGGACTGCTCTGTTATACATACTATTCATAAACAAAGGAAAGACTTAAAGGCTGAGGAGAGCCTGGGCTGCAGTCAGCCTGGAAACTTTGTAGTTCAAGGTCCTGAGAGGAGTGGGTCAGTCAAACAGCAGAATTACAACCCTGGAGATGAGAAGATCCTTGGGAAAGTGCCCTGGAGGGCAAAGGAGAGCAGGAGAGCTGGTTGATGTTCCAAGACCAGCTCTCCAGAGTGCAGGAATGCTCCATTGCAATGTGAGCAAGTGGAGGAGCTGGGCAGCAGGCCGGCCTGGATGAACATGGGGCTTCTGACAGAGCACCAAGGCAGAAAGCAAATAGCTAGAGGTGGGAGTGGGGAGAGGCTGCCAGGGAGGAATATTGCCTGGGCATGACAGAGCAGAGCTAGGCAAACCAGTGTTCAGCAGCAGCTGAGACTAGCAAGTCTGGAGGTGAAGAAGGAGAAAGAAGGTTTCTGTAAGTGCTTGGCAGAAAAAGGAAGGCTCTGGAGAGTGTGATCCCCTCATGAGAAGGGACACAGAAGAGGCTGAGATACTGCAGGATACATCGAGGTGTGCGAAAGGAGCTGGGCAATGGCATCTTCCCGAGGTCATGGCAATGGGAGGAAAATGACTGATGGCTGGAAGAAGGCAAACATCACCTTTCTCTTCGGGCAGGGCAAAGAGAGGATCCCGGCCAGTCGGCGTGACCTCCGTCGCCTGGGAAGGCTGCAAATCCAAGCGTTTTGGAAGCCATTTCTGAACACTCAAAGGAAAGAAGGTGTTTTGGAGCAGCCAGCCTGGATTTACCAAGGATAAGTCATGCCCCTGTGAACCAGGGGAAGACAGTGGATGTTGTTAGTGTATCTTGTCTTTAGCAAGGCCTTGCAGCTGATTCTCCTTATGGCCAAATTAGTGAGATTTTTGGCTGCCTAAGTACACTAAGAGAGGTGGAAACTTAGCTGGACTGCTATGCTTGGAGTTGTGAGGAGTGCTGCAAAATCCATGTGGCAGCCAGTAAGTGGGAATGTGCCTTGGAGATGAAGGCAGGGAGCAGTTCTGAACATGGTCTATAAAGGCCTGGAAGGTGGGGTGGAGTGCTGAGTGGGCAGGTTTGCAAATGCCAGCAGCTTGAGAGGGAACAGTGTGGAGGATGGTGGCTGGTGTTCAGAGGGTTGGAGAAAGGGGCTGAGAGGGACCTCATGAAGCTCAAGCAAGGGAATGGTTGAGTCTTGTATTTGAGGTGGGATTCCCTACAAGCTGGTGTCTGACAGGGTCCCCAACCTAAAAACGGTATTGAAGTACTGGAGCAAGGTGCAGGGCCAGCAGGATGCTCAGGAGGCTGGAGCGCATGACACGTGGGGAGAAGAGAGGCTCTGTAGAGGCTGGAGAAGAGAAGGCTGAGGGGAGACGTTATTGCTGTTGCCAGCTATCTGTCTGGAAGAGATAGTGAAGATGGAGCCAGGCTGGGATGGGCACTTGGAAGTGCCCAGCAATCGGGTGGGAGAGAACAGACAAGTTGGACCATGTGAATTCCCCATGTTGGTCCATGGAAAATTCAGAAGAGATGTTAGGATTTCACAGAATCACAGAATGGTTAAGGTTGGAAGGGACCTCTAGAGATTATCTAAGCCAACCCCTCCACTCCAGCAGGGACACCTAGAGCACATGGCACAGGGTGGCATCCAGGTGGGTTTGGAGTATCTCCAAGGAGAGAGACTCCACAGTCTCTCTGGGCAGCCTGTTCCAGTGCTTTGTCATCCTCATAGTAAAGAAGTTCTTCGTATGCAGATGAAACTTCCTGTGTTTTAATTTTTACCCATTATCTCTCATCCTGTTGCTGACCACCACCGAGAAGTTTGACCTATCCTCCCTACATTAACCCCTAGGGTACTTGTACATGTTGATCAGATCTCAATCTTCTCAGGCTAAACAGGTCCAACTCGCTTAGTCATTTCTCATACGATAGATACTCCAGTCCCTTAATCATCTTTGTCGCTCTATGCTGGACTCTCTCTAGAAGCTCCCAGTCCCTCTTGTACTGGAGAGCCCAGAACTGCACCCAGTACTCCAGGTGTGGCCTCACCAGAGCTGAGCAGAGGGGCGGGGTCTCCTCCCTCGACCTGTTGGCAACGCTCCTCCTGAGGCAGCCAGGATCCTGTTGGCCTTCTTGGCCATGAGGGCACACTGCTGCCTCATGGTTAACTTGTTGTCAACCAGGACTCTCAAACCCCTCTCCACAGAGCTGATTTCCAGCAGATCAACCCCTAATCTGTACTGATGCCTGGGGTTATTCCTCCCCAGGTAGAGGATCCTGCACTTGTCCTTGCTGAACCTCATGAGGTTCCTCTCTGCCCAACTCTCCATCCTGTCTAGGTCCCTGTGAATGGCAGCACAGCCCTCGGGAGTGTCGGCCACTCCACCCAGTTTGGTACCATTCCAAATTGGCTCATGGGTAATTCGATTTGTTGCTGTTTGATTTTTTTATTATTATTATTTTTTCCCTATGGGTAGTCAAATACTGAAAGAAGTTGTGAAGAGAGTTTGTGGGACCTCTGTCCTTGGAGGCGTTCTCGACTTGCCTGGAGAATTTCCTGAGCACCCTGTTTGGAGACCTGCTCTGAGCAGGCTAGGGTCTGTACCTTGGCTACAGAGTCATGTTCAAATATTCCTGCCAAGCTTAATTATTATGTGATTTTTATGGTTCTAATTAAATTGAAATGTTGTAAAGAATTTGACAAACAATAGCATATGGGTATAGAATTTCCTAGGATTGGTTCTGTGCCAGTAGCTTGCCTCTCATGTTCCTTAGTTTTGTTCTGTGTGGCCACTTCTCATCCAAAGCAGTAATTGTTGTTCTGTAGCTATCCAATACTGTTTTTGTTTGTTTGTTTGTTTTACATTTAGAGAGGGGCAAAAAGCTTGAATTCATGCCACTTTTGAATTCTTGACTGGAGTGTTAGTGGCACTGCTAACAAATGTGGCTAGGCTGTATGTGATTATTGATCTGTAACATTACATTTTGCACTTTTATCTATTCTGAATGATCTTGGAAAGAGAAAAAAAAAACATTGCTGAACAATACAGATTTCAGCCATTTAAGAGCCTGTAGTTACTGTTAGGTTCTTGCTTTAGCAGCTTGCTTAGTGCAGTTGCCATAGATTGCAGGCCAGGTTGCTGCACAACCTCTGCTGTCTTGTGTTGGTTTGAAATCTCTCTCGGTTTCCCTGGCAGAGCAACAGGAGAAGGAAAGGCACATGTGATGTCCCACAGCCTTGTTCCTGCAGTCCTGCTATTGGGATGCAGTGTCTCTTGCTGATGGGTCATCTGTGCTCTGGCCTTATCAGCATGCATGCCTTCTGATCTAGACGTAAACAACACATTCCTCACTTTTACCACTGGGAATGCTGTCCTGGGAACAATGTCCTGGGAATGTCCTTCATTACAACACAGGCCACTCTGTTAATCCTTGTTTTGGTCTTTCTGTTAGTGTTTTCATACCCATGCATTTCCATTCAGATCACATTCCTGCAGGTCTTAGTACTTTTTCTGGTAATCCACCACTGGAGTTCTTTCTTGCTTGCACTGTAATTTGGACGTTGAGGCAAATTTTACACTGCTTGTGCCACTCCTTTTTAGACAAAGGGGCAGAAACCATAGCCCTACTTTGTCCAACCGCTTGAATCAGGTTTACCATTGCAGTTTATCACAATAACACTTTGTCCTGCAAACGAATTTACTGAAGGAAAAGGAAGCCCCCTTGACTTCCTGAGGCTTTTCTGTGCATGTGAGAATGCAGAGGGTATGAGTGCTGTAGAAACCTGGCGCTCTTAACACTTGTGGATAAGAACACAGAAGAGAAAGTGTGCAAATAGTCAAGAACATCCCTTCAGCAAGAAATATCCTATGTCCTTTCGGAAAGAGGAGAATTTTCCCAAGATGTCAGAGCAGTATCGAGTGGCCAGATGATCCCTTATGTGATTTTGGGTATACAGCCTGTTTGATTTACTAATACTCTGAAAAACAGAATAAATTCCTGGTTGGGCACCAGGCCAGGAGCTTACTCTGCTGTTGTCCTAACTTTTACATTCTTACTGTGATTTTTTTTTTTTTTTAATCTAGCTTGGCTACTAACACAATTGCTGATGAAAAGGTGTATTCTTAAAATTAGTTCTGCTGGGATTAGAAGTGTCCTGGATGTAAAGTGCTAGTAAGCCAAAGTGGATAAGAAAAATGCATGTATTAAGAAGGATTACTACTTCCTAGATATCATCTTCCTTTCTGTTTTTCAGTCTAGAAAAATAACACTGCAGGTCAAATGGTTCTCAGAGGTCTTTTAGCAATGTTATTTTGAGAAATGGAGGCTCTAACATCCTTGCCTCTGACTTGGTCTCCCATCAAGACCCAGACTGAAGGCAAAATTGCAGAGCTGCTTATTGTGTAGCACATGCTGAGCATGTTTGGAAGGAGAGGAGCAGAAGCTTACGACGTGGGAGTCTCATAAAGTAGTTATGTATATGGACAGAAGAATCCCTTCAAAAGAGCCTTTATTTGAATGGTGTGAAGGATACGTGGCTTCCATGGTGTCTAAGTGTTGTAGCCCTTATTACTAGTTTTGATTTAACTGAACCCGTGTTGGTCCTTTTGCTACAGATTCAGGCATCTTTTCTGACCTTTTAATGTCCAACATTAAAACATGTTCAAGCCATGTTGTCATATGGAAGAGTTACTAGCCAAATGTTTATTTTGTTATTTTGAAAAATGTATTTGTTAGAATTGGATAGAATTGGTTAATGAGCATTTCTCATTTGCAATGAGCATAGGTAGAGGAGGAATAAAGTTTTTAATGAAGGAAAAGTTTCCCAAAGCATTTACTTTGCCACAAGAAGTGTGGCACTTTTGACTCTAAAATGCACCCTAATATAGGATGATTAATGTAAGAAAGATAACCATTTTATTAGTCTTTGCTCAGTTTAAGATCATTTCCACTACAATACACAGTTTTTACATGTGCTTTTACTTGTCTTTTAGTGCCCACTTTCCTCAAATTTAAAAATATAAATTAGAACACATCAAGGAGAATGCTCCCTGTCCAAGGACACACGTTAGCGTACTCTTATATTCTGTGAAATATCTTTTTCATTCTGTTTGTGTAATCAAATTTTCTTTGTCTCAGTAACAGCAAAACCTTGATTTTAAGTAGCCTGATATGGCTTAGGGAAACAATATAGGAGAAGATCTTTGCTATTTCACAGACTGCTTATTTGCTAACATGGAATATAATTTTCAGATCAGCTAGTTTGTAACTTCTCTCATGACTTCTAAAATCATGACATGATTTCAGAAAAAAAAAACAGTCTCTTGGAATTCTAGAGGTATTGGTTAATTTGTTCTGTATTGGTGGAACTTGGCTTTTACACTTGGGCAACTGAAGAGGTTTTGAACATGTCTGTTACCTGGAGTTCCTTTATATTTTTGTAAGTTTAAACTTGATTATTAGTCTGAAATACTTGATACTGAAAATCTTCTTAAACTTTCTGGATTTAACCTACACCATTTTGTATTTGGCTATATAATGATCATTGTCAATATATATGTAATGGTAAGAAATAAGCATTTCTTGTTTCTTGTAGTAAGTACAAATGCTTGTATTGTTAATAGTAGTTTTCTCATATGCTTTTTTTTCTGTGTCTTTTCTTTCTTCAATAGAAAGCCATTTCATCTCCAACTGTATCGCGCCTTACAGATACATCAAAATTCACAGGTTCGCACAAAGAAAGGTTTGATCCAAGTGGGAAAGGAAAAGGCAAAGCAGGTCGAGAAGATCTGGTGGATTCTTCGGGATATGTATCTGGCTATAAGCATGCAGGCACATACGATCATAAAGTGCAAGGAAGCAAGTAAGGCTGAGGATTTACAATACAGAGGGAAAAAAAAAAGAGGAGGAGAGAGAATATATTTGTAAGAATGATGTAGATGAATCCCACATGTTTCAGTTATTGTGAATGCTAAGACTGTGTTGTCAAGAAGTCGTTTTCAGGAACTGGAACTGATTTCAACATCTGCTGAGCTACTTGCAGTACAACGCCACTTCATTACATTCCTCATGAGTATATTGGCAAAAATAAATGTATCAGTACAAAAAAGACACCGTTCTGTTCAGCATTAGATAAAAACCCCAAATCTAAGAGCTGTTATATCACACTGTTAATTCTAGGGAAAGATTTCAAACATTCCTAAGTGTCCAGTTGCCCTGAAGATGTAGGAGCGAACCTCTTGAAAAGAGGTTCTTTCAATAGTAGCCTTTCTGAAGAGCATCCTGTTATTTATGGCGTTTGATTTGACTACTGTTTGGGCTTTTAGGGTTTTTTTTTAATGTCTTATAGGGGATCTGACACTCCCCTAAAAGATTCAACAGTGTACTATTGGGGAGTAAGTGGCTGTAATATACAGGTGCTAGCCTGTATGTTTCATACACCATTTATCAGCAACTGAAAAAAAATGCTACTTCTGAGACAATTTAATTTTTAATGTAAAAAAACAGCCCTTATTCCCCTCTTGTCTATCCTCCTTGCCTAGTTACTGTGTGATACTGTAGCAGGGTTCTGACTGGCTGGATTTGGTGGAGCTAATGTACTAACCTGGGAGATGAGGAACAAGACATATCTAAGAAAATCTATAAAACCTTTTTCGTCTGTTTTCAAGTTTGCACTGCCTCACGTTTGAAATGAAGGAGGCATTAAGATAATGCTTTAAAATATTAATTATGACTAAACACTGCCAGTCAGATTGCAATTGTTAGGTGGGTGTCCTTATGCGCACTTATTATGCACATACATTGGCACATATGCCCTTTAATGGAGAATAGGTGTAAAGAAAATTTATGACTTCTTAGAGGAAGGACACTTAAAATTAATATTCATGTAATTAGGGGTGACTTGCCCCAAAAATTATACTGCTAAAGCTGGACTTCATGACCTGGTACTTGTTTTCTGAAGCCAAGGGGCTCGATTCTCCTTTCATTTGTGCTGCCTGACTCCATAATAATTGGAATTACTCCAGAGTATCGAGTTTTTACTCTGGAGTATCAGCTTTCCACTGCTGTAGGGGGACAACCAGCTCTACAGAGTTAAGGTACAAGCAGCTGAGTATGACTTGCATGGGGCACAATGCAAAAATTCTTTTTAGTTATAAAGAGGGAAAAAAAAAAAAGCCAATCCAGGTTTTCAAGAGAGCAGAATAAGCACCATAATGTATTCTATAAAATTATGAAAAGTAGGAGTTGGGAATTTAAAAACAGCTGCTAACAGTTCTACTTTCCTTCAAAACAAGCTCATACACTGATTTTGATGCTCAACTCTAGATAAAGTTTAGTAACTTTGTTGCTCTTCCCCTACTCTTACCAGCCTCAATCTTACAGTGCACAAAATCAGTGTTTGGCAAGCTGCGTGTACTGCCATATGCCATGCAGGTTACCAACTTGTATTTGGCTTGTGTCCAGAGAGAGAGAGCTGGCTTGAACAGTTCATGTTTTGTTTTTCTGATGTTGAACGGTAGCCTTTCTTGTAACTTTGCCTCCAATGACCCTGTGAGCGCATAGATCAGCCTGAAACCAAAACAACAATAACAAACAAAGGCAAGGACTTCCTCCATGGACTTGGAGATTTTTTGTTTGTTTGTAATTTGTTTTGGTTTTTGTTTTGAGGATGAAGGGAAGTTTGCCAAAACTCAGCACTTGTTCTTATAAGGATCTAAATGTCAAGGTTTTTTTTTTTTTTTTTTTTTTTAATGGGTGGGGGGAGTTTTGCACCTGGGGAGAGTTTTGATGTATGTGAGGATGCTCAGGATGAGAAGTTTCCAGGTTTCTGAAGCCTTTTCATAAAAGTTACCTGTTTTTCTTGAAGAAAAAAATCCAGGGGAGGAAGGGTTATCCACGTCTGTGTTGCACTGGTGACCTCTCACACTTTCAAAGGCAGAAAATAGCACACTGTGATACAAGGGATGGCAGAATTATTCAAGCCTGGTGATGGAAGGAAAGGATCTGGCTGGCTTTAGAGAAACTGCTCCGTTTTGCTGTGTCCCAGATGCTTGGGCACCTGGAAACGGCTCCAAGATGGTCATCTTTTTATGAATAAAAAGGCTAAGCTTCTAATCCTTGATAAATCCTCAGTTAAGTTACAAAGCAAAGCGAATGTCTCTGTTCTTCCTGTTGACTTGAAGCTTTGACTCGTAGCTCACTGGTCTTTGAAAATATCTGGGCGCAGGGCAAGTCCCATGCCCTGCAGAGTCCACTAGGTTTAGGTTGCTCTTTCTTGCTGTTCAGCTGCTTTGGCTGGCACATCGCTGACACTTAAGCCAAGATGCACAAGTGATAAGCTTTCTGACATGCCCAAACACTGAGTGTCTTGGTTGCTATGTGGGAGGCGTAACACACACACAGAGTAGGGAGGTTGTAAAATTTAACTACTTTTCAGATGGCTACCACACTCATAAGGTAGAAAGCATACTATGGAGCTGGAGCAGATAGGGACTGGTGCAAGCAAACACAGGGACCTCAGAAGACATTTTAGATAGCAGCATTTTATTGTGAGAAATTAATTTCTTCTTTTTCTTTTCTTCTGTTAGAACTTTTTAAAACCTAGTTAAAAGGAGACATTAGAAGAAGTCATGCTGATAGGAGAGTAAGAAAGAGAAGTTGTATCTGGAAAGATAGTACTTTGGAACTTTTATTGCTTTTTTACTACTGTTGGCTTGGAGGCCATGTGCTATGAAATGGAAGCACCACATGCAGTGGTGTATTAAGTCTTCATCCACAAAATAAGTTCCTACTTTCCCAGTAGTATCTGTAGGAAGTTAAACCTTAAGTACTAGCTTGAATGTTAGCCCTACTTAGCGTTTCAGGCCTGAGAGAGCACTGCGCAAACTACTGTGATCCTCATTTGGTGGTTGTTCACCTGCCACTTCCTGTGCTCTGAGGACACCAAGGCCTGCTCGACCCTCAGAGCTGACGGGAAGGTTGCAGCTCAGAAGGGGCAGGAGGCCCCTTTCGCCCTGCGAAGGCTTGCAGAGGATGTGCTCTTCTCCTGTACTTTAACGGCATGTCTCAGGTGAGAACAGCTCCGCCTAAACTGTTCAAGCTTCTATCCTTTTTCTGGGCATCTAAGTTCATTCCATCCAACCATCCAATATGATTTTAAGCATTTTATACTACCCAGTACTGTTTTATGAGACTTTCTTAAAAAAAAAAAAAAAAAAAAAATCCTGTTGTTCCTCATGTCCTTGCTTTCACTTAGAGCTGAACGTGCATCAGATATTGAGACAAATGAGATCAGATAGTCCAGGTAGCTGACAGCAATAACTGCCTTTAAGAACAAACTCAAAAAAGCCTTTGCAGCATGAGGACAAGAAAAAAAATGCTAACTGAGACAGAAAAATAATCCTAATTAAAAAAAAAAAGTGATTTGTAAATTTTAAATAAAATATACTGAGGTCAAATGAGTTTTCTTAATAGTAGTTTTTAACTACTTAATAATAGTTTTTCTTAATAGTGGTTTTCTCTGAACTCTCTATGCTTTAGTTATTTGTTGAGATTTTTTCCAGCAACTATATCTATATGAAAATACCAATTACAAAACGTATTATCCTGTTCTTTATGGTTATTAAAGTAAATCGCACTGGAAACAGAAAAAAATACATTGTTTCAACATTTTTATGTGAACAGTTGTCATTCATTTTAATCAAAAACTCAGAAGAACCAGCAACGTCAATGTTGAACTTTGGGCAGGCAAGTCTAAGCCACTTCTTTTTTTTTAAACCACAAGATTTCTTATCAGTGATACAGATATCTCTTTTACCTTTCATTTTAGGGAAGGAGATGGAAGATTTCCAAACAATTTACATGGCACTACTTGTAGTTTTCATCAGCACAGAGATTCTCCTTTGAGGATAATTTGTATTAAAGTATGTGTTTTACTGACCTTTCCTGAACTAAAAATTCCTCTAGCAGCTTTTTGAAATCATGGAAAGCTTTCTTCAGGAATTAATACTTCATTTATGCATATTTCCCCCTGTTGGGTCAGTTGATATAATCTTTGTGGCAGCTAGGATTTTGTAGATAACCCAGAACTCAAAGGCAAATGATACCTATGGATTCGGCTAGCAAGTGACAGATATCCCAACCATACACACACAGCCAGCTTTAGAGAAAACCATTGTGTGTCTTTTTCCAAACCCAATTGAAAACTTAGTACTTTTTCCTTAAGGCTTGCTCTAGTTACAGGATGATTTCATTCTTTGAGCCTGCCTCTATGTTAAGCTGTTAAAAAGGAGCACCCTGCCTTACAGCAGTGTGATGCGTGTATTTTGGGGCACGTGCCTGTGGCATCCCAGAACAAGTTGCTGTCTGCACTGGCCAAGAAGCAAACCACTCAGATTTACACAGTGGAGAAAAAGTAATGTGTTGCACTACTACTACCTGCCCTCTAAAATGACTGTTAGCCTTGAATGAGTGCCAAAATAACTACACTTCTGTGTACATTGTTTGTAGTGTGAATACTGTGTTCTTGCCTTCCTTATTAGTTGTTAATAGGTAATATAATACACAAGATGTATACAGCTGTGTGTGTGTGCATATGTAGGTGTGTTTGTGTACATGCTCTTTGGATCCAGCTGAGTATTTAAACCATATAAATGCTGATCCAAACCTTAACTCTTACAGGGCCAAACGCTGGTCCTGATGCAGCTAGAGTTGCTCAGCTTGGCCAGCTGGGATGCTGCTTTGCTCCTTCCATAACATAGACACTAGAGCTCTAAGGAATTTTTATGCTTTTACACATATCTATCTTGTACCTCTTGTTTTGGAGGGAAGCATCAGATTGTGCCCGTCAGTGATTCAGTTATAGATTTGTTACAGCAAGAAGCGCTCTTCCCCAGTGAGGAAGCAGAACTGCCAGGGAGAAAGCACTGGCTCCTCAGAGTGCTCTCAGAAGCCCATTTGACATTATGCCCTTTTGGAACCTTAGCTGCTTCTACTTATTTGCCCAACATTGTGACTGTATGATAGTCACACACAGGTTTCATCATCAGTCAGGTAAGTACAAAGTCATGGTACATAGAGGATGAAAAAAAAAAAGAGAGTCTTTATGTCCTGAAAACACGGGACTGGGATGTTCTTTTTAAGTGCTCAGAATCTTAAAACTGGTGAGAGACCTTTAGTTGCATTCATACTTATCTATTAACCCCCCAAATCAATGCTTTGAAACATGTCTTAAGTAAGCATGGAGCTTCAGAAGGCTACAAGATTGAACCTCCAAATCTTAACTAGCCAAGCAAATTTGGTTTTGCAGGGATAAATAACTGTAATATACTTGTTTGTTTGTTTTTTTTTTCCATGTTTTTTTCAGTATATTACCTTAGCTGTATTGCTTTAAACCCCTAATGAGATGGTGGTTTTCAAAAGAAGTTACATCTTTAACTGTGGGTTTTTTTTGTTGTTGTTGCTGTAGTTTTCAGAAAAGAAATGGATTGCCTTTTTTCATTCAAAAGGGTCACAAATTCTGGGTAGACTTTGGCTATTACTGATAACAAATAAATAAGTGGTATATTGACTGTGCATTCTTGAAAGACTTTTACAATAATGAAATGATAAAAAGACTAACCCTTTGTCTTTTGTGGACGCACACACATTATTAGGGGCAACTGTATTGTGACAAAACTATATGAGTAATAAAACTACAAAGAGGCCTTTTTTCTTGTATTTGTGAATTAATATTGAAGTTCCCAATTGACAAAACTCACTTAGAAAAATGTTAAGTGCTTGCCATGTTCTGTTGTAGCTAATCAGCCAATTCATGCATTTTCAAATGCATCTCTTTTTTTCAAATCACTGAAAAGTTTATGTCACTTGAAGGAAGTGGGCTTTGTTATAAGCTTAAAATCCTCAAAGTTTTTTAAAAGTCTTAAAGATAACCCTCACCTGCAGTTATCTCTGTCATTTTTTTTTCAATTACTTCACACTTTTTTGGCAGAAGTCACAAACTTAAATGAAGTTCCGTTCAAGTAAATTAAAAAAGATAGCCCTAAAAATAGATGCTCACATACATTGTTACATTTTAATCAGGAGCTATATGATGGATGGTTAGCAAAAAAAAAAGAAGAATGGCAATCTGTATCCCCACAGTGGTGCATTATTTTAAGATCCAGTTTACATGAGTTGAGTTTCTGTATGCTTGTACTTGCTCAAGTGCTACTTTTACAAAAACAGTAACTATATAATGTGAAATAATGCAGCTTGGGCTCTGTTAAATAGAGTTATATTAATGCAGTTGTGAAATGCTGTATTTCTGTAATGTTCATGCTAAGTATGTACTTGCTCTTTACCAAGGTTTTGTGTAAGGGCAGGAAACCTCTGATGTCACATATAGAATCTGTTGACACACTACTTTTGCTAGCACTGTATTGCATGAAGTGACAAGGTCATAGACAAAAACAAGTTACAGGATGCAACAAAAGAGTGTGTTTGTGTATATCTCTGTGCTGGGCTCAGCATGTATCAGCTTGGCAGACTACTGCAGTAGGGAAGATATTTTTTGTATTAGGCTTAAAATACAAAGTAATTTGTCTTTACATTCTGTAAATCAGAAATATGACTGAGATTGGATAAGTAGATTGAAGTTTATTCTTAGCAAGATTTTAAGTACCACAGATTTAAATATTGGAGGAAATATATATATATATTTATATAGAAGAACAATTTTTGAATGTTCTAGGCTGGTTTTCCTCAGTCATGAACCGCATATTTATCCACATTATGCTTTATTCCTTTACCAGGTCGTTTATTTGTCCAGGTCATCGAACCTACCCTTCTAATTTGACTTAGATTTTTTGGTCTGTTATTTGCGCATGCCTGGATGTGCTTGCCAACAAGACCTGATCATGAAGTGTGGAGGAAAATTTGCTTTGTCTTTGATTATCTCAAGCATTAATAAAAATTTAACTGTTAAATAGTTATATGTGATATAGGTCTTGACATAGTCTTCCTATACAGCATGGTAAATAGCTTTAGTGAATCTTACTATTTCTTGTTCTTATTTGAGTTGTCTTTCATCTTGGTCCAGAAAACCAGGAAGCTGCTGTGTGCTAATAATTACCTGCAATATTTATATAATTGCAGACATTGCGAACATTAACATTCAGCTGTACTAGCATACTGTGTTCACTGTGAAATTCTCAACACGGTCAAAACCTTTATGAGATCATTTAACCTTACAAGTTTACTTTTTTTCCTAATAATTTATCACTGAACCTTTTGTCATTATTGCGAATGAACAACTTGAGCATAGCACTCCTTAATCTTAACTCTTAATAGCGAAACACATCCTAAGCGAAGATTTCTAACTACTGGATAGAGGGGTCTGGGCATTGTCCAGTGCAAAACTCACCAGGTAAAATCCTGTCCCCACTTCAGTCAGTGCAAAAATATTAACTGATTTTAGCTAAAATGGAACTACCATTGCTGAGGGGTTAATGTGCTTGGTTACCATGGCAGAGGTTACGGGGGAGCACGACAGTGATTCCCTATTCCCATATCTTTGTTTCTGTTAATTTAAAACTACTACTATTCAATCTTTAAAATAAATAAAAGAAACTTGAAGGGGGATCATATACTACTAGTTTGTACTAGGTTTTTTCAGGAAAAGGAAACAAATTTATATATATATATATATATGCAATATATTTTTACACTGTTTATTAATGCTAGAAAGTATTAAATGTATCACTTTATCAGTGTGAATGTTAAAGTAATGACAATGTTATGGGTGTTTTAAACCTTTTAAAGTTGTCTTGTTAAATTCTAAAACCACATTAACAATGGAAAAGCTGTTTCGTCTATGTTATTCTTGATGTTTAGAGAAAAACGTTCAAGTACAGCAGTTGTCTGATTAGCACTGTAAAAGCTTGGCTTGAAAAGTTGTAGTGAAATCCATATTGTAAACACCATTTTTTAAAGCATAGCTTCTCATAAAGTATGTTACTGCTGTTGACTGATTGTATAAAGTTATATCCTCAGTTGGTAAAGTGATCAATAAATGTGTTACTACATGAGTTGCTTGATTTCTTGAAGTAAACATTATTTGCTATTACATTTTGTTACCAGCGATTATTCTACAGTTTCGATGTTAAGCTCATAAATATATTTACATGAAAGTGTGCTCTGAACAACCAGTTCTCTGGCTCTGTGCAAAATAGATTTCCTTTCATCGTTTGTTTTTAAAGAACAGGAGCAAAGCTAAGCTTCTTCATCATGAATTTTGTATTATTTGCTAGAGTTCTCAGAATGTGCAGCTAAAGACCAAATGAGATCTATCAGGGGTTAAACAACGTCTTTGTGCGTAGCCACATAACCCAGATTGGTCTCAAAAGCCTGACCTACTTTTCTGATACTCCCTTAGTGCTGTTGGAAATGTTTTATTTGTCTGGAAAGTCATTTGCTACAAGGAACATTTTTCTGTTTTAAGGGTGCATTATTCAAAAGTGAGTATTATTTTCCTGATACCATAAGCCACAGCCCTCTCAGAATGTGTGAGTAGATGAGTACTCAGAGTAGCCCAGGCACAGGGATGTGTAGCTGCCTTAGCAACTCAGCTCAGTACTACCCATACCACCTGAGCAGGTCCCAGCCACGGTGTCCCTGATCCCGCTGTCCTGTGAGGAGCAGTAGTGCTGTCCATGCCCATGCTCCAGAGACTGCGCTGAAAATGCCTTGTGACTCGAGCGCATGACACAGTCGTGGCCTCAGCTAACCTCCCCTTCGCAGTGCAGGCCATACAATACATGTAGGCTGACTGCCTGAGAAAGCTCCTCTTTTATCTTGGATCATGTATGGTTACTGAAGCAGTAAAAAAAAAAAAAAAACAACTAATGAAGCAAAAACTGTAGGGAAAGGAAAGGATGTTTTTTTTCCATTCACAAACCCCTTAAGGAAGGGAGAATAGTATCTTCTACTCTATGAGAAGACAGGATGCAATGGTCAGTATTTTTCAGAAAAGCTGAGTTTATAGCTTCCAAATGTGTATGTGGGATTTTGTTTTGTTTTAATGTTTAATGGAAACACTAGTCCAACCCTCTGCATCACATATGTGTCATTTTTTTTTTTTTTTTAAGAAAAGAAAGTGATTGCAAGGATGCCAGGATATGCTCTTTTTATTCCAGGATACACACAATTATCTGATCTCATGTTTTGCTGTGTGTAACTACAGTTGTGGTAACTGACACAGACACAGTACCATCCAGACAGGACTGATAGACAGATTTCCCTTCGCCTTCACCACTGACCACTGAACCCTGCATCGCTTAGGTTTCCTTCTCTTAAATCCCTATGTGAAATGCGGGCTGCACCTTTCCTTGTGGCTGAACAGCAAAATCCCTAAACACCAAACCAGGGTCTCTGGGCGTGTGGCAGGTATACATAAATATTGAAACATAAATACTGAAACATAAACACAATCACATAAATGTAAACATTGGACCATAAGTGCAAAAATTCAAATGCAAAGACTGAAGCATAACCATAAATATTGGAATGCAAACATAAGCAGCCTAATGTGAAAACAGAGTTATAAATATAAGCATTTAAATGTAAACAGAAAAAGTAAAATAAAAATTGTGTTGAAAAAACAAACAACAACAACAACAAAGTAAGCTTTGCCATGGATCCAGTGCTCCCAAGGGAGCTTCCCCAGTGCAAGGAAATCTTTGATCTCTGCTCCTTACTTCCCTTGGGCCAGGTCAGTGCCCAGCTGGGCGCTCCCAGGGGAACTATGTCCCTTTCCCAACTTTGTCACATCCTCAGGGATTCTCCAGGGTACAGAGAGCAGCCTCAGCTACAGCAGGTTGCCCCAGATGCATATGTCCAGTCAGTTTTTAAGCATCTGCAAGCATGGGGACATCTCTGGGCAAGTTTCTCCAGTGTTCATCCACCTTCACAAGAAAGGCACAGTATTTTTGTGCAGTCAAGTGGGGTTTCTGGACCTTCTGTGTGTGCCCAGTGCCTCTTGTGCTGTGCTAGGGCACAAATGAGCAGTGTCCGTCATCCTGACACACTCCCCTCAGGTAGTGGGACATGTTGCTGGATCTGCCGGGAGCCTTCTCTTCTCCAGGCTGAACAGGCCCAGCTCACTCAACTTCTCCTCAAAGGACACAGGCTTCAAGCCCTTCATCAAACATCTGTGTGTTTCTTCACAGCACTTGCTCCAGGAAAGCAATGTCTCTCTCGGACTGGCAAGCCCAGCACTAGACAGTGGGGTTCCAAGTGCAGCCTCCCTAGTGCTGAGGAGAGGGAAAGATGGCCTATCTGGTTGGTTAAGCATCACCTGCCCTTCATATTCCTGTGCTGACTTGTGTCCAGAACCTTTGGGTGTGTTGTGTCAGGGAATCATCTCCAGAAGGAGTTGCTCCATCCCTTCCATGGGATCAAGGGGAGGCTGACCAGCCAATCATTCCCCGCATCCTCTTTCTTATCCTGCTTCTCCAGGTGGTTGAAGTGTTCATTAACCTGATCCTGCTTCACTAAGGGCAAGTCTTCCTTGCTGCAGACTTCCTCTCTGGTCTGTGGCCTGGGATTCCAGCGGGATCTCATTGCAATAATAGACACATGCTGAGATAGCACACATAACTGGAATGCTGTCCAGAATGACTATGTGCTTTTTGGAAAAGCCAAGCCAGGAAGGCAAGGTAGGGGAGTTGCTCTTTAGCTGACATAGGAGCTGAAATGTATCGAAATCTGCCTAGGAGTGGAGGAGGAGCTAGTCAACTTCTTAGAGGGAGGGATTACAGATCAATATAATACTGTGGGAGTTTGCTACAGGCCACCTGATCAGGAAGAGGAAGTCAATGCGGCCTTCTGCAGTCAGCTAGAAGCAGCCTCTGGATCACAGTCTGTGCTCTCAGAGGCGACTTCAACCTCCTTATATCTGCTGGAAAGATGACACCGCTAGCCACAAGCAGTCCAGAAGGTTCCTGGAGAGCAGTGGTAATAACATTCTGACAGAGGGCATGGAGGAGCCAACAAGGAGAGGCGCACTGCTCGTCCTTGTACTAACAGTGAAAGAAGGCCTGACTGGAGATGTGAATGTTCCAGTTCAGCCTTGGGGGCAGCCTTGGCTGCAGTAGACACAAGATGGTGGAGATTTCTGCAAGGAGGAAGCAGAGCAATAAGTAGGATGGCAACCAGGATTTCAGAACAGCAAAAATGGCTCTGGAGGAATCCCATGGGTTAGGCTCCTAAAGGAAGTAGAGATCCAGGAGAGATGGTTGCAACGTGACATAACAGGGACGCATCCCCAGACCACTGCCCCTATGGAGGTGGGAGCGCTGGCACTGACCCGAGCTCGCTGAGGCTCTGCCTTTGTGGTGGCGGTGTTGTATTCCTTGGTGCTTGGTGCACATTTCCCTATAGTCCAGACCATGCAACTGGTGGTGGACTCAGGGGAACCAGAAGGAGAAGACTAAAAGGGAAGAAATTGTTGGATAAGATCAGGAGAGTGGAAGATGATAACATCAAGAGGTTGAGAAGGAGTGAAGAAGAGGAGATGGAAGTGGACCCTCCTGCAGACTCCCCTGAGGATATGGAGGCGGATCCACCTGAGGCTGACGAGGAGCCCATGGAGGTGGATCCAGCTCCAGCGAAGGTGGCCTGCATGAAGGCCCTGGCGCCTGGGCTGCCCTGCCAGAAACCATCACGGCAGAGGCATCCCAGGAGAGCCAGGGCCCCGTATGGCCACCGAGCTGTGCCCGGCCACCAGTCCCTCCTCAGAAGATCCAGCTGAGGGACTGCGTGGCCAAGCATACCATAGATGTATAGGCGTAGCACGCAGACGCCAGTTCCCCCCCACCCCGCCCTCCGCTCCCCTTTCTACCTCTTCTACCCCCTTCTAAAGAACGTGAGGATGAAGGGGCTGCAGAAAGAGCCATCTGCAGACTATGCAACAAGCCCAGCCAACCACCACGGGCCAATAAATAAAAGAATTCCTGAGTATCAAGTGTTGTGCGAGCCCTTCTTTCCTGCCCCGCGCCCCTGCGGCCTGAAGACGTGGACTGTCTTCAGCCCTGAGCCAGAGGGAGAGGCCACGAGAGGCCCTGGCTCCCTCTGGGCTGCTGCGCCGCGGTGATGGGGCCGTGTGGGGAGGGTTGCTGGGCTCCCTGGGGGCCCGGAGGTGGCGTTTTCGGTCGGTGGTCAAGAAGGTGGATGGGAGTAGCTGTCTCCAGCTCCTTCGCTCTTCAGCTACCTAACGCGGGGCTGAAAAGGGTGCAAGGCCCTCCTTGGAGGTGCACAGATAAGGGCACTCTATCCATCAGAAGAGCTGTGCTCCCCGGAGAAGCAAGGGGCTTCAATTGCAGCGGGAAGATGTGCTGGCCTCCAGCAGGCAGTGCCTTCCCCGCTAACGGCTTCCTTAGGGCTAGCTTGTCCAAACGGCCAACATATTTATTTGCCTCCCTCTTTGGCACTTGGGAGTTCCTCTGGATTGTAGTGTCGGCTTCGGGCTCCCCCCGCCACCAAGATGCCTGACAGGCTGGCGGAGCCCAGCCCAGGGTCACAGAGGCACTCAGGTGCTGCAGCACCTCTGTGGCTTCGCAGGCAGCTGTAGGGACCTGGGCTCGTTCAGCATTGCCAAGAGGCAGCTTCCTTTCAGATGATCCGCAGAGCCTTCCCTTTTACCTCTGTGTATTTTGGGTTCCTTTGAAGAATGCCATGGGTTAGCCGCTTACAAGGAAGGAGGGATCCAAGAGATGGTTAAGATTCAAGCATTACTTAACACGAAGATGGGCTTCTTCCAGGACATGAAGAGCAAAAGGAAAACTAGGGATGATGTGGGTCTACTGAATGCTGAATGGGCTGTGTGGGCCCTGGTGACAAAGGATACAGGGAAATGAGAGTGACTGAATGTGTTCTTTGCCTCAGAGCTGGCCTCTAAGGCCAGCTCTCAGGAATCCTGGACCTGGAGAGGAAGTCTGGAGAAAGGCACACTTTCCCTTGGCTAAGGAGGATCGTCTGGAGATGGTTTAGGCAAACTTGGGAGCCACAGGAGCTGAGGGAGCTCGTGGATGTTATTGCTGGGCTACTCTCCATCGCATTTGAAAGTCAAGATAGGTCATGATGCAGGTTGGAGGCCCGCATGGCCGGAGCCTCTTCCTGCTGCCTCCAGACATGGGGAGAGGTGCTGCTGGAGCGGGGCTGCCGGTACCTGTGCTCGCACGGTGCCTTGGGGAGGGCCACAGCAGCCGCGTGATGTGGAGAGGCTTCTCCAGGGCCAGCGGGAGTCTAGGCCTCCTCTGTCCCCAGCCACAGAGCAGCACTCGGCCAGCTTTGCAGCTGAGCCCCTTCTAGGCCACAGTGCGCGTGGGCGCCAGCTCTCAGCATGGCCTGTTGTGAGGAAGGTGCCTCCCCCAGGCGGCTGAGCTGTGCCTTGAGGGACCGAGGAGACCAAACCCAGCTGGAGCAGTTGCCAGAGGAACTTGAAGAGGAAGGCTTGAGAGGGACAGGCTGTGTCAGACCCAACAATGACCAGGAAGTCCCTGCTATCTTTAATTGCGTCTCTTCTTGCCCCGGAGCAGGGAGATGGGTCCGTAGCGGTGATGGCAGGGAGAACAGGAGAGAAGCCCTGAGGACTGGAAGAGGGCCAGTGGCACTCTGGTCTTCAAAAAGGGCAAGCAGGAGGGCCAGGAGAACTCCAGGCCAGTCAACCTCACCTCCATCCCTGGGAAGGTGATGCAACAGCTAGCTCATCCTGGATGTCATCTCCAAGCATGTGGAGGACTAGAAGGTCATCATGTGGAGTAATCCACCTCTTTTTGCCAAGGGGAAATCCTGCGTAATGAACCTGAGAATCAGCCAGCATGAGAGGCTGGGGAGATGACGGCAGAGCAGTGCACGTTGTCTACATAGACTTCAGGAAGCCTTTTGACACTGTT